>VXAA01002712.1:1261002-1313503 GCA_013399115.1 Anseranas semipalmata | reverse complement strand
AAAAAAAAAGAGAGACAGAAAAAGTAATGTATAGGACTTGAGTGAACCAGGAATTAATACTGTAGTCAAAACATGCACATGAAAACCCTTTTTTTTTTTCCTGTGATAACAGCTGCTTAACTCCATTCAAGAGGACAGAATGTTTTTTTTTTCTTTTCCTCTTTTCTGGACTGAATGGTAACATAAACAGTAAAAAGACAAGGTTTTGAACATGGTATTACAGGAGAAGAGGATATAATTGGTTTGATGAGTATCTGGAAGACTCATAGTTTAATCTTGAACAAGATCAGTTTAAATATCACACTTCGAAAGGAGGGCAAAAGACTGAAAAATCATAAAATTCTAATTAAACTGACTTGCTTTCATTTTCTAGTATCAATTAATTAAGCATAATTTAAAATAACATAAAAGCAGGGTAAAACATTAACGGTGACTGGAGGCAGCAACATGACAAATTACTTGAAGGAGAAGAAAAAACATATTTGTAACTCATTTGCTCCACAGAACCACAATTATGGCTCAAGACCATGACAAAAATATAATTATAGTTGAGTGGCCTTATTTTATCATTGAAAAAAGCAATCTTTTTTCTCATATTACTGAAAAGTCTAAGTAATACACCATTTCTTTTTCAATTCCACACATAGGATGATTATCCTCTATTTTTATCATAATCAATTGTTGTAGTTCTCACCAATACTTAACTGAGCTGGCCACACAGGTATCTAGTAAGGTATTGTGAAAGAGTATTTTGTAACTTTTGTAACATTGTGACTTGTCAAAAATTAATGGATGACTTCTGTGAGTTCTTGTAATCGCTCTTCCTGAAAATCTTTAAGAGACATTCAGTACCTTAAAAAGAAGTTTCTCCAACAACCCCAGAAAAAAAAAAATAAAGCATTCCCAGAGATTATTAAAGCATTAGAGTAACTGTATCTCTTGCTAAGAACCAATACAGACATTATTCTTCACAGAAAAATGAAAAACAAGCAATGTAGTATATTACCTAATCTGCTCCCATTTCTGGGCATTGCCATGAAAGAGCCGAGGCTGCCCCCTATGACGCTATGTGGTCTCCGTAAAGGGGGCTTCTTGAAAGATCCTGTGTATTGGTGGAGAAATGAGTGCATACTGTGAGACGTTGGAGGCCTGCCATTCTTCACAATAGGCTCTACAATTCACAAGGATCAAAATATTCATTCCCACAAGCAAGTAGGAGTGTCAGGAACATGCCAGAAGAAAAAAAAAAAAAAAAAGAAAAAAGAAAAAAAAACAGTTACTAGACAAGAAATCACCACTCTGGTAAGATTCTTTTTCATACTAACAGTAGACCACAATACTTCAGCCATTTCTCTATTAACAAATTAATACAAAATATGGCATTAAATATATCCCAAATTTCATTTTATTAAATTCTGTCACTACTGCTGGATCAGTAAACAATCTGAATATACAGTCTAAAAATGTGAGTAAGAACAGAAAGTAGCCTTTAATACTAGTTTTTTTCTTCTGAATTAATGATTTGTCTGATTGCACAATGTTTCTTCTTTACTATAATTTAAATAAACCAGCTGTTAGATCAATTCACACAACGAGCAAATTCAACAGCATGCCTTTAGAAATATTCACTCTCTCAAAATTCTTGAGGGTCACTAGTAATGAGGTCTTGCTACTGGAAGTCCTTAGAAGGAAACATACCTGTTGGCACACACCACAGTGGTCATGCCGTAATTAAGGTTATTTATTATTCTGATATTCTTTCAGTTAAGTACTGAATCAGTTATTTTGGCTTTCCATTGGGTTATGTCTCAAAGAGGCCAGTAGACTTGCACACCAAACCAGGATTGTAAGATTTTTTATTATTATAATTATCGATAAATACTTTCCCCCAAAAAAAAAAAAAGAGGAAACATTAGAAATTTTAAAATCTGATATACAGATGAATAAATAAATTAAGCGTTCGTGTTCTCCCAGCAAGCCTGACTGCACATGTGCACTGGCTCTGGCAGCAGTCTCTCTCTAAAAGCAGGGAGGCTTTTTTACCACAACAAGAAGCAGAACAGAAGACAGCTTGCATTGCTTGTCACAAAACGGGACTTATCAGAGCCACTGATGAAGTCACTCTTACAAGAGCTTAAGGAAGAAATACTGTCACCACAGGAAACGTACACAGGGGAAAGGAAGCTACATACAAGCACTCCCCATACACTAGGGAAATGCCCAGAACCAAAGTATTGTAGACTAAATGTGGCAAAAGGACACTTCAGATTCAACTGAGCTTACCCTTCCATCATTTGATTCTTGTCACCATTACAGACACAGCTGGTTTGGTGTTACGTGGAGGACAGAAAAGCCAGCACCCCTGCACTGAGCAATTGCTGGGCGAGCGCAGCTGAGTGGAGAGCGGAGCCTCCCCGGGCGCCTCTGGAGCCGCTGCTCCGAAGGCACAGCGCAGCTGGGATCCGCTCGCAGCTTCGCTCGCGCGTGCTGCGGCAGGGAGCAATCTGGGATGCTGTTTCATCACCCTGTCCCACATTCACACATGCAGGGATCCCAAAACCTTGCTTTTCCTTCCAAAATAAGAAGAATGTAGCTAGGAGATCTAATTTTATGGAAAGCAGAATTTCAATGGGAAAATGCTGTTTCAATGGAAACAACAAATTCCTCGTAACCTAAGCAAAACAGGGTCTTGAAGGGAGCCCCTCCCTTCCCCAGAACTCCCATGCATGTACAAAAACCTTTTGGATATACTGGTCTGATGGTCTAAAGCAAGAGACAGAAGTACACAGACAGAAATACACAAGGATAGGCCAGTGACTTTGAAAAGTAATTATGCAAGGAATTTTTGCATATAAACACGAATAATGTATTAAGACAAAAGTCATTTTAACCCAGCTGCAGCAGGAAAAAAAATAAAAAGCCAAAAAAAAGGCTTCAGGCAGAAGGTAAAATTTGAAAGGACATGTCAGCACTGCTACGATCCTGCCTGCAGCTTTCCATTAGCATCCTTCATAAACACAGCTTCAGAGTGAGTGAATAAGAAGAAGAATACACCAGGCATCTGTGCATGTGTACACGAAGCATGATCGGTGCCTTCACCTTTAGAACTCTGTGCTTCTCTGGCCCAAGTATTTATTTCTGTTTCTAATACATTGCATCACCCCTTTTGATTTGAGGCATCAGCTTCCTTGTTCTGTGCCTTCAATATTAGATTGATCCTCGGGCAGCTGGCTGTAAATTCCTTCCTCACCAGTTTTTGAATAAAACCTAACTACTACTACCAAATGACAGAAAACACATAGGTGTTTCATACAGCACAACTACTGCATTCATTTTCTACATATTAAAAGTTCCTTTCTGCTTTCCAACTTTCTTACTAATCTTTGGTTTGAATTTCACCCAGCTTTTAGACTAAAAACCTCACAATGAGTGCTGAACATAGTGCTGATCAAATGACTGCTAACTCTGAAAATGCAAACCACTGTTCAGTACACAGTTTGTTTGTGGAGACAGTCATCACTGGGTGTAACTACAATGCTCGGTGGGGTTCAGTTGCCAGTCTGCATAATTTTGAAATTATTACTTCATTTTTATTACCTACATAGGCAATAAGCAATATATACTAAGCATGCAATTCCACTTCATTTTAATTGTTTCTAAAACTGATTTTTAAGAAAAAAGAAAGCCAACTCAAACAGATTATTTTCTGGGAAAATATGGGAAGCAAAACTCTCCTCCCTTTGACCAAGCCCTGATACACCAAGAAAAGAAAGAGCTCCTCAGATTTCCACCCCCCACACTCTAACGGTAAACCTTGTAAGAAAGTTCTCAGAACATTTCTTGAGTATGGAAGCGTGCTGCTAAAAATCATTCAAATATTTTTTAGCTCTGCCACTAGTGTCAATATCCTTACGTGTTGGAGGGTAACTTAAACCCCGAGCAAAATGCTGAGACAGACTGATGGTTGGTAACTGAAAACATATCTCACATGGCAAGATTTAGTCTCTCACAAAAATGCAAATTCTGCATCAAAAATATTCAGTTTCTCATTACGATGAGAAAAGTAAGATGCCAGGATACACCTCAAGAAGGGTCAGAAAGTACCAATGGCATGACAAGGAAGGGGCAGGGCCACGTGGTTGGAAGCAAAAGGGTTTAAGAGTGAGACAGTGTATCATCTCAGTCTTGTCAAATCATACCCTACATCTACGTATTTGCATTCGCTGATGATTCTAGTTTCATTAACCACACTGGAGTGTACCCACACTTATGGGCTACATTTGCATTCATGTACGTACAAAGTTGACATTTCCTTTGTATGTTCCGGTTTTTGTCTACTCGAGCAAAAGTCAATCTCCATGAACCGTGTAGCCCATTAAAAAGGTCAGAATTTATGAATACACCAAATGATGTAAGTAGAGATCAAGTTTTATGTTCATTACTAGCATGAAAGTGTGATGAACTGAGATGATTATTTCAAAAATTTGTTTTTCTCATGGCACTGGTAGATTCGCATATATTTTACAGATTAAAACAAAACACCTAAAATATCTTAACATATAAAAAAGTCAGCTTAATGATAAGGATAAACACAGATATAATTAATAGGCAAACAGCAAGTTTATATAAAATGAAATACTAAAGCTTAATATAATAAAATCCAATTATACAGAAATACCGTTTGCCATCATAGGCAACTATTACCTCTCTGCATAGTCATCAGTACTGTTCTAAATTGTGGAACCCATTATAAAATTTAGCAAAAATAATTTAGGTCATGTAGTAGGCCAGGCATAACTACCCACAAACAATGAAATGAAGGTTATAGAGCTCTAAAATTATTAGTGTACTTGTGACTAAGAGAAGCATGATACTTGATTACAAGCTTTTTTTTTTTTTTTTAATCCTAGTACACATTAATTTAGGAAAAAAGGAATCATATGGCATTCTCTTTTTACAATGGTATAACATAAAGACTTGTGGTCTGAAAAAGTATTTTTGTTATACATAGCATATATAGTTAAATTTGCATTGTGGTATAATATAAACATTTACAGTAATGGTTACATGAATTCGCCATTTGTGTGCTGCCTCCTCCCTGCAAAAGTGACAATAACATGGAAGAATTGGAACAAATATTGAAAATGATCAAGCAAACTCTTGCTGGGAGTGAATTTACAAGACTGTTGATTATTTTTGTGTATTTTAAATATAAACACAGGAAATGCTTTCAAAAAAAGTATTTAACTCTCTGTCCAACAATCTCCAAGATCCCAAAGTTAAAATTTCAATTCAGCCACTTTGAGAATTCATTTTTTGCAGGATTATTAATATTTTGAATCACTACATTTGAAGGCTAATGCTGCAGTTTTTATGGTGGGAACTTAGTGCAACTGATTTTTCTTGACTATCTGTAAAATCTATATGCCTTTATTACATACATCTATAAACTGCCTCTTATAATTTTATCTCTGTGATTATAGGCTTGGTTTGTCTTTAAAAAAACGTTTCACTATATAAAACTCACTAACATTCCTTAAGTTAGCATCACTGTACTTGGTAAATATAACTCAGTAACCACCCAAAGGCTTAGCTGACACAAATTTCTTGGAGAGGAGGAGGTGTTTCTGGTACTACAGTAGATATTTTCATGGCACTATTGGTTTAATATTCATCTGCAGCTAAAATGACAAAACTGAATGGTCAGAAATTATAAGGGAGTAGAAAAGCACCAGAAAAATCACCATGCAAATGTATGGGTCTATTGCATTTTGAGCATCATACACAGTTCTGGTCTTCCTCTCTCAAACAGATTAAAACCATAAAGGGTTCTCAGAAGCACAAGTGTGACCAAAGGCAAAAAACAGCTGATGCAGAAAGAATGCCTACTCAGCCTAGGACTCCTCCACCTCAAAAAGTGACACAATGCACAGGCTTGCAAGACAGCAACTTGATCAGCTGCGTCCACCACCGCCTTCAGCACAAGAGCCAGGGTCGCTGCAAAAGCTAGCAGAGGCAGGTTAAATACAACACACGGAAGTGGTTCTTCACAACGCGCAGTCTGTGGAAACTCCTCACCACAGGATGTGACGAGCACCAAAAGCTCACAAGATGCAAGTGGAGACTGAACAAGAAACCTGCTCAGGGTTACTAAATGCACAGAAACATGTTCAGGAAGTCTCTGAACTAGAAACTGTTAGAGTGCTCAGGGGAAATGCTGTTACATTTTGGGCTCTAACCTTAGACTTTCCCTTAAGTGTCACCATCAGAGCCAGGAGGACAGCCATCCAGAACTCTGGCTGTCCTTACACTGCAAGACTTCTGCTGCAGGGGTGCAGCTGCGAGTGTTTTGTTCCCACTGTCAAAACCATTCCTGCAAGGGCCTTCGTAATTGTTTTTCTCTAGCCCTCTTTCCTCAGTCCACTCGATAAATTTTAATTCAAACTGGTAAAGCTTATAATATGAAAAGTGAGCTGAAAGAGAGGTAGTTCTCTCTGAATTGTACTTGGTCAGTTAATACTATATTAGCTTCATATTCTGGCTAAAAAATCACTTCATCTTTGACTCATCTTTCAAGGATTAGCTACCAAATTCAGTTCAACCCCTAAATTTCTTAAGACACGTACTAATTACTAGTACATTGGACTAATCATGCAAATCTTTCATTTAAATGTGAAAAAAGTTAACTGAAGCATTCTGAATGAAATATTTATACACATTATGCTGGCATTTTTCTTTTCAATGCCCTGAACACTTTTTGAAATATGGATGTACCTGCTTTCTTATTATAATTATTTACATATATATATACACATACATACACACACACAATCTCCCCCCCTTTTTTTTTAATAATGCCACACGCATGCTATCTTGCTAGGTGTACATCTTAGTGAGGCTCCCAGTTTAAAATTGGGCAACACATAGTGACTGTGCACTATTGTACTACTTGATTTTCAAGTTTGGTGTACACTGAGCTGTTTTATGTTATTTGGATCATTTTCTTGTATTTCTTGCATCCCATCACTCAAACTTCTGTTATTATTGGCACAATACGAAATAACTACAAGAGCACCATTCAAAGAAAATACTCTTGCAAAACACAAGCAGCCTGGCTTACTGATGTTTTAAGAGTTGCTAAATCACATTGCTGATCTGTTTTAGAATACACACATGTATATTTTAAGAAAATATAGTACCCAGTAAGGTACTGTCTTGCTATATTTGAAATAATGCCAACACCAGTGCTAACAAACATGTAAGAACAGAAAGTAACTCAAATAAGCTGCTCAATCTACCAATTACAAGGTGACAGAAATTTATGTTTAAATAAAAGTGAAACAGATTTTTTTATTTCATAATTATGAGCACTGCCAGTGTAGAGTAGAACAATAGCCTATATAACCAAGAAGCTTGTCCAAGGAATTAATTAAAACCAACTATTTTACCAGGTTATAAAGATGCCTCATCTTTTTCCTTTAACTGTAAATTAAAGTAACCACAAACTCTGGCCTGAAATTACTCCCAAATTCAGCATTTTTTTCAATAAATCCCCAGTGTTTCTTCTTGTTATCCATCTGTCTTAACAAAGAGCCACACCACTTCTTTCTTTCCTGTGCTGGATTTACTTAACTGGATTTACTTAATCTGAGTTCCAGAGAGACTGCAAATCGCTTGGCATTTCTATGCAAGGCCTCAGCCACTGACACACTGTCACATGTCAGTCAGTCGGTGGATTAAAGAAAGAAAGTGTTTTCATTAGGAATGTAAATGCGTTTTAAAACACATTTTATGAATATCTAATACCAGATATTCAACTACCTCTTTTTATTTTTTTATGTCCCAGGAGTATCTCTATTATGTGACAGAAAGACCAAGCTGGCTTTCAGATTTCACTGTCTAAATTTTGGAATGATATTTGCTTCAGCTAGCTTTAATAAAGAATCAAAATCACCTGTCATACATGATGACATTTTCCCCTTAAATCAGGCATTTCTGATAGAGCTGAATAAGTCTGCAAGAAAATGCATTATTCAGTAACTACTCTCCATTTTGGAGATGGAAAACATACTAATACATAAATATATTTTAATTTCATACAAATAAAGTACACAACAGGAGTTTTTTTCTAATCAAAATAAGATAGATGTTGGAGACCCAGACTCAAGCACCTATGATCTCTGAATGGGGTATATAATGGGGAATGAACCCAGGTGTGCTCCATATTTTAAGTAAAGATAAACATGTGACAGCAAGCCTGCCACAGTTCACTGCCGCTACCAAAAAGATTGTCCTAGGTCCTCCCCTGGCAAAAAAATGGGTAATTTTGATTTAGGTTTCTGAAGTAGGCCACAGGACATGCAGAGCGCTAGTGCTGACACAAGGGAGGAGACAGAACCTCCCTCACCACTTTTAGCTGCAGCTTGACTTTGGATTAGCTCAACTACAGTGAAATCTCACTAAATGCCCTGAGAATCAGCTAGTGGTTTTTGTAGGACAGAACTCTATGCAGTTTTCTTTTCCATCCACCTTGACCTCATCCTTGCTCCAGAAAATTTTTTTTTCCATTTTGATAGAGAACAGGGAATTGTTAAAACTTTACGTGAAACTACATTTTCATTCTCTAGACAGCCCTGCATGAAGCTTGCAATTCATCATGATAACCTTTTAAAAAATATTTATATCAACTGCTTCAAAGTTGTAAGCGCTACTGTTGTATAGCTTAATCATATTTTAGCATCACCTAGTACATATTCATCTAACTAATCTGAATGGATGCTGTATTAATAACCACTCAACTTTTACATGTCTGTTGGCAATAGAGACCGACTTTTTTTTGGACTTGCAAAACAAAACATTTTGAATAAACCACTTTCCTGAAGAAGCTATTGTCAAGAAGCCACTTCTTTCTTCAGAAGTCCTAGAATGTAAGCATGCGAATTTCTGACATTGTAGAGCTGGTATCTTGCACTATACAATATTTAATTATACTGCTGGAAGGCTGTCAGACCCACTCAGTAAAATTAGTTGATTGCAGGTGACAGCTCCCATAGAAGAAATATTTAAATAACCCAGAGCAGCGTTAGATTTGCTGTTACCTGTACTCTCATGCAGCAGCATAAGGAGCACTGTATAAATTACTGTATATTTATACATTATTGTTTCCTTGGACTCCATTATGTCATATACAGGAAAACATTAAAAAGCTCCAAAAATAGAGCAACCACTCAAAAACACTTAAAACTGTATTTTTTCATTAAATAATATGACGAAAGCTTCAAACTTGACTATTACAACATTACAAACTACGCAGAACCCTTGAGGGATTCCTCCCATTGCTCAAAATTAATCCATTTGAGTACAGCAGTCACATCTAGAGCACGTCTTCTCTGCTTGGAAGACATGTGGCAGAAAATATTGGTAAACCACTGGAAGGAAAATGCTGACAGAAAGCTAAAGAAACACAGCCTTCAAGTTTCTCCTGGAAAGGAAAGTACCTCAATGACTACAATGGCACTGTAATGATCCTGTAAACTTTTTCTTTTTTTGGAGATGAAAATGACAACTTTTTCCATGGACTCTGTTTAAACTACAAAAACAAGAAATAACACACAAGGCAAAAATGAGATCAAGACATCTAAAATACACTACAAAAAGTCTTTCAAAGTTGAATTTATGTACAATGGGTTTTTGGCTTCGGTCTAGGTAGCAAGACGAAGATCACAATCAAATGAAAAATAATCAAGACTGAAAGTCTGCCTTTGAGATTTATATATTTCATACTGTTTAAAAGATAATTCTCAGGACTGTATTTTTGGCCATCAAAACACATTTGAACACAACCACAGTAGTCCTACATCTTCTATCATGCATGACATACTATCAGTACTAATCTTCCTTTTAAAATGCCCAGTTCCAGAAGACATCACACTACACAAAATCCTTCAGAACACTGTTTCAGGTACAATTTAAATCAACATGTCTCAGCATTACAGCCAAGATAAAAGTATCCCTTGCCTCCATCCTTGCCTTCCCACACACAACTACCCTGTAGCTCCCAACACAAACATCTGTGAGGCCACACTGCCAAACAAATCAGGAAGGAGAGGATCTAGTTCCATTTTACCCTACTTCCAGAAGAAAAAAAAAAAACATTTATGTTGCTTTTCTGTACTTCACAAGTATACCTGAATGCCATTTGAGAACAAATTTCTACATATTCATCAGTGAGCCTACGCCAGCAGAAATTTGTTGTGTATACAGAGTCCACCTCTGCATCTACGCACCATGTCCTCCTGCCAAACCTGTGCTCTACTTCTGAAGGAACAGACTTACGAGTGGACAAAAACTCTTTAAGACTACCGGACTCTGAAGCATGGTTTCAGGCACTGAATTTTCATGCTAATTTCACTTTATAAGCACTTCCACACATGAACTGAGCCTCCAAGTTTTGTGGGAAGAAGCAAATTAAAACAGAAGGGAAGAAAGAACACTATGTTGTACAGCATACGTGGGATGGAAAAACCATACTGAACAGTAATAACAAAAATTGATGTATGCCAAAGCACAGAAGGTAAATACAGACTATAATAAAACTACCGTCAGTATGCTGTAAGGAAGAGTATGAGGATCAGTATTTAGCTGTGACAACTGCCAGTTTGCAGTAATCTATAGCTCTAGAATGAGCTTTATCGCTTCTGGGGATTTCTTTTTTTTTTCCCCCTGACATTTTTATATTGATACTTCCGTCCAGTATCAATGAAGAAATTGTACTGATTTATTAGTTGTAAGTATTTCTGTGCTCATATTTTCAATCCAAGAACACTGTCTTGAAAATATGTTGCAATACACTGTTTTCCTTACATACTCAAGGAATCACACACAGCAGATGGGAGTTTCTCAGCTGTACTGAAGATGATATGAAATGACTACAACTACACAAAGATTTGGATGTTCTGAGACAGTACTGCAATGTGTCAATTTTTACAAACCTTTATTCCTCTTATCAGAGTAGTAACTAGTCATTAAGGCCTTAAACCTAAAAAACACTTACGCACTTTACTGTAGCTGATCCTTCCATTATTACTCACACCTGTAAAATTACAAAAAAATTATGCAAGTGTTTGTGAGTAGATCCTACAATCATATCACTGAGCTAAAACAGACTACATGGAGATAAATATTATTCTATGATTCTATGAAATTCATGAAGTCAATTCTATCAGAACCTCACTTATTTTGTTTTAGCATATATATATACATCTATATAAAGAAAAAATAGCATTATATAATGGCTTTCCAATTGAATTGTTACTTACATATTATTACAACAGCTGTGGATGTATTTACGAACATATCTTGTAATTAATCTTAAAAGCATGCTTGGAGCTTATGATAATGTATTTTATAATATTAGACAATCCGGCCCCATTTTTCACTTTCATTAGAGAGCATATTCATATGCATTTAAAGCATTTGCATAAATTCTACAGTTAATTGGGCTTTAAATATGCATGATTTGGATGTTACTTCTAGCCAAATTTCATTAGTATGTCATTGGCAAGGAAAAATTTCAGTAGCAAATTTAGTTGTCAAGTGCTACAAATTACCATTTAGTATTTTTAATATTAATCTGAATACATATATTAACGTAGAACCTAAAATTAAAAGAACAAGCCAGCAAACTGTTATTGTGCTTGAATCAAGACAGAATTAAAAATAAACAACAAATCCAACTAATTAGTTTTATATGCTGAAGCATTAGAGACCATGAAAAAGCTTCTGTTTTCAGATGAAAGAATACCCCAAAGTATCCTTTGTACAGCCCATAGTTCATAAGGCTTCAGATGTATATTAGGCATTTCATTGGTCCCTCTACTTTTATGGTTTATGCATCTGATTATGTGATGCTTTTGCACCCAGAAGCCAATTATGATGAACATAATTTGTAAGGCAGATTTAATCATATATAGGTTTCTGGTCACAAAGTAATTTGATGGTGTTCCAGAAAGAATACTGTTGATTATTCTACATTCAGTACAATAGCTCTGTGCTACTGCATTGCTATTGCACTGAACAATATGGGTTGATCCCTGCTAATCCCATTTTGCTGCTGATGGGTAAGTGCTGCATGCTGAGACTGTACTGACATAACATGATGAAGGAGGCTGTGTGTGAAATGAGACTGCATACAAAAGGTCAGCTGATTCAGTGGTATCAATGCATTGCAAAAAAATCAAAAGTTATGTATCTATTTTTACATCCGTGAACTACAAATGGGACAATTTGTTCTACATTAGGAGTAATGTTCTCTAAAACCAATCTTCAAACAACCCACTCAAATCTTGGAGCTAATGACAAGGAAAGTCTATGGATGAGAGCAGCAGCTACCTGGAATCAGAGGCAATTGTTCTGGGAGAGGAAAAGTTTGATGGGGTGCTGAACAAGACAGGCTACTACAATAGGGCAACCATGACAAAAGGTCCCTGGTACTATGTGCATGTGATCTACATCTGGAATGACAGTGCTGAACTGGAACTTTCTAATAAGGATTTTACAGGACACACATGAAAATCAGAGATGAGTATGGATCATTGGTCAGCACAGATGTGGATTTCTATTAATGTAGCTTCTGCAGCTTCTAAGGTGCAGCAGAACACATTTTCCAGGAAGAAAATAAGCTAGCTTATATGAAAATAAGTTTCAGTGAACGTGGCCATCAGAATGGAATGACAAGACAAAACAGGTTATTGTCTAGGAACAAAAAAGAAATAAAAACAAAATAAAACTACACAACAACAGTAGAAGAAAATTCTGTTGTAAATGCCCTCAGTATTTAGGCTCTACTCTTGCCTTTTGGCATGAGAAAAACAGTTGGATAAACTACATATGAAAAACCACTTTCTGAAGATTGTCTGTATCCTTAATTTTGATTCTCTGTAGATCAAGATACTGGCTTGCCTCTGACTTACTACACTGTGCTTTCTAAGTTCAAGAACAGATCCAAAGTCTGCAAAGCAGTCACATTTGTGTTTCTCTTCCACAGGGTAAGAGCTGTTTATTCTTCTTAAAAGCAAAACTAGGGGAGAAGGTTACTCCTGCCTTCTCAGATCAGCACTACTGCAGTAAAAGATGCACTTTCAAGATCTTATCAACTCATAAGCTGTTCTTTAAGAGCCTACATCTTCTCATATGTCCCAATTTGATATTTACAGCTAGTACAGGCAACTTTACACTCAGATTACATACACACACACACACACATATATATATATATAAAGACACTGCGGCAAGCCTTTCTCATTTAAGCATTAAGCTTAAATAAGTAATTTTTAAATTGCTTGCTTAAAATAAGAAAGTAATTTTTTTAATGTCCACGGAAGGACTATTTTCTAGGCTGTGTTCTCTACCTAACTTGTCTTTCATCAGAAGACAGAACTCATTTCCTGTCTGTTTTCTTCCAGCAACTGTTGTCACCCAAATCTTGACTCCTATGATCTGTCTGAAAACTACTCCTTCCAACATATCTTGAACTGCGGGAAAGTTAGAGCTTCCTTCAGAAAAGCAGGACTATCTGGTGTAACAAGCATTTTTCCAACCCTACTTTCTAAGAGATCTTGAAGGAAAATAAAAATCCCCACAGTGGTATCTTGTTCATCTCTGCAAGATCAAAGATAGAACTGATACTAATATAAGCATTCTAAAAGTATCAGAAAAGGGAAGCAAACGGTAGGAAAACTTTTTTAAATGACAGAAACGATGGATTAAAGATTACATGTAGCAACAGTACAATCTATATTTACTAACCTTCCTCTTTGAAAAGGATCAACAACACTTAAATGTATGCAAAGGTATTCTACTACGGCATTAACAACATCTTGTAGTTCTAAGCATAGTACTTATTGTACCATACAACACTGGCATATAAGCTTCCTTTTGGCCAATAAGATAATGTGGAAAGCAAAGTAAAATGATCACTAAAAGCCAAATAATTAATCTGTAATCAAAACCCTTTTTAATATCTACAGAGAAGTTAAGTTTGTCAAGGTTTGGTGATAAGCATGCAGAAGACATTTAAATATTGCTAGTTGAGATAATTCTCATATATTATAAACTGCCAATAGATTTATACAAGGTTTAGGATAGCATAAGCTCACACTTCATAAACTAGTTATTGTGTCCTCTCTCCCCTGAGCTAGCACCCAGAATGTGATCCAGTTTAAAATAAAACCTTTTTATTCTTCCTGGATCCAGTTTTCAACTGAATCATTTCAGTAACCCAGTTCACTACATTCGCTGATGCTGGTGACAATTTTTGATGCTCATTTCCCAGCACAAAAGTAATATTCTTAGCACTTATTTGCATAATGGAATCAATCTGTCAGAAGTATATACAGGTCTGAAGAAAATATGCCTCGGTAACAAAGGCTAATGCAAGTGAAACCATGTTGGACAACTGCTCAGAATGTCTCAAAGTATTT
This sequence comes from Anseranas semipalmata, assembly GCA_013399115.1. Taxonomy (NCBI): domain Eukaryota; kingdom Metazoa; phylum Chordata; class Aves; order Anseriformes; family Anseranatidae; genus Anseranas; species Anseranas semipalmata. Next base: position 1,299,023 of record VXAA01002712.1, on the reverse strand, counting down.
TATACATATTAGTGCAAAAATACTACAATTATTGTTTTGGAGTAGATCTGTTGCATAAATGCATAAAAAGTTATAATAGGCATAATTTTCCAAGCTATCAGGCATGGCCCATGATGAATACAATAGCAATGAACAAACCAGGGATTAAGGGTAAAAAGGAAAAATATGAATAGTTTTGTTTTGTCAAAGGTAAATTCAGCTTGGTATGCAACAGATCTTGGATGGGATTTAAGTCTGCAGGGCAAATTCCATTGCCTCTACTTCTGTTTAAATTTCCCAGTCCTGCCAGTTCTCAATATTCAATAGGAATATTCAGAAACACTTATTGGTGCAAGGTGAAAAAAAAATTCAGATCACTTAATACTTGAGAAAATCTTAGATGTCTGCAGAGCAAGAAATAATACTTATCAGCACAGCAGATGCAATATGACTTCAATGCTGCAGCCAAGGAAACAGAACAAAGCAACAGTCTCTTCTAGTTGCTATTACTGCAATGTGGATTCAGAAGCAGTATTATCATTACTGTGGATTTACAGCAGCCAGTACGCTTATGGAATCAGCCAAAGACTTGAATAAGAATACACAAACAAGATAGATATCCTGGATGTTTCTAAATGCCCTCATATTGTTGAAGAGAAGTACTATGCAAAGACACAGAGAGGTGACAGAGTTCTCAGACTTAGTGCACTACATCACCAATAATAATGTAAACAGCTTTATTCATAATACTTAAGCAATTATTATCAATATATTACCAAATAATGATTTCAGGAAATACACTGAATTTGAAGCCATATGAAGTTGATGCGAGACCCACTAAATTCATACAGTAATGTGTTTGTTTGCTGAAAGAGCATCTACAATCCTTGGTGCTCACTACATTAAAATAGCAATTTAGGTAGCTTTGGATAAAAAGCTGTATAACAGTTTGATATTAAAGTAAACCAATACGTGACAACATATCAGCCTGTTAGAAGAACGAAGATAGTGAAATGTGAGCTAAATTAAAAGGAATTCCATGCAGTTATGAAAACAGAAATAAAACCCAACACCATCCACTCAAGCAGGGCCTGATCAAATTCGTATTTCAGTGAAAGATATGCTTACCATTATCTTTGCTGCTGTTCTCTTCAATCGTCATTTGTTCTGCTAGCTCAGACAACGATTCATCAATGGTCTGGCTTCCACGCAAGGTTAAGGAAAGTCTCCTCTTAAACTTTTTCATTCTATCAATATTAAGTCTGGCTTAAGGAAGCCTGAAAAGAGAGATTAAAAACCAAAAAGTGAAAAAAATTAGTTAATCAGAAAACTAATTAACTCACACAAAAATGAAGGAAGACTTACAGAAGTTTTAGTCAATATGCAAGTTATCCATAAAACATTAATATCCTTAGACCAAGGCTACTCTACTGGACTGAAGAAGAATGTCTTGAGACATTCCCATACACTTTTGCAGTTTTGATTTTTGAAAGCAAGAATCTTTGCTTAAGAAAAAAAACATAACAGCTAATTTGATCACTATTTAATTTTACAACCCAATAATAAAAACAGCAGTCATCGGAAAACTTGACGAGCGCACACTGTTGCCTGCTTTACTGCACTTCTGTCTATGTCACTACGCTCTTCCCGTAGTCCCTTTCACCCAACCTGCTGAGGACGATGATGCTGGAACCTTCTCTCTCTTGCCCTTTCAACAAAAGGAGGAAGAGGACAACACTAAAAGCCGTGAACATAAATGCAATTCTCAAACCCAATCCCACCTAAGGAAATTGATAGCCAGGGCCTGATAATGACAGCTAGAATGGATGCTTCTCTTCAGCCAGGCAGTAAGACTAAATTGGGAACAAATCAGAGGTACCTTCTCTGTGGAAGGTGGTGAGCAAACAAAGAAGCGATAATAACAAAGGTATAGGCAGATAAGCATGTTGCCACAAGTCTAAGCTGGTAAGTGAACTTTGTCATGTAGGCCAAACACATGGCACACTGCAGCAAGCACACTTCTGCCTTTCATTTCCCCATATGGACAATTCACCCTAGATGTTATTTCACAGGAACTTGTTCATCTGCTCATAGCCTCAAAGAGTCACACAGGCAGTGTCAAACACAAGCACAGCATACTTTTATTTCTGAGATGCTCATATATTTTCTCCTGCTTCTATCAGCTGCTTCACACTCCAACAGGCATAACTGACACACAAAATTAGAAAATCAAGTTTTCCCTGATGTCCTCCTCCAAACATAGAAATGCAAAAAGTAGTACACTAAATATCTACACATTTAACAGCAAATTGTGAATATGCTTTCTTTTATATTGACAACATCCCTCTAAGCATACACTTCTCAACCAGGTAGCTTAATCTTTGTTTAGATATTAGATAATAAAAAGGAGAACAAATTGGTGGAAGAATTGGAAGTGGTTGTTGATGGTAGGAGAATGCATGTGCAGCCTAAACCATCACAAGACTACACTGCACGGTACAGTAAGTAACACACAGGGATGGATAAAAGACGACCTTTGGGATTTGAGCCCAACAGTCTGAGATGAACAATACAAACACTGACAGAGAAGGAACGGTGCCCAAGGGGAGAGGGGTAGGTTACAAAACAGGGTTAATGCCTTAGACAACCACAGCTACTACGGTAGAAGGCAGAAACAGCATTGGGTACAGACATGTAATAATAAATAAAATAAATAAATAAAATAAATAAAAAAACAACTTCTGGAGATGCAGTTAGCCCAGCAGTTTCCAAACTGTCCTTTTCTTTTAATACATTTCTGTATGTGCCACACCTTAGCATGAATAATTTCGATCACTTCTCACTCAAAAGCAGGATATTCTTATTGTTAAGAAACTGAACTCAAGAGAATGTTCCTAGGGGAACATTTACTTTTCCTGTTCAGGACCTGCTTTAAAGAAGTTATTTGAGCCTGTTGTGTTTCTGTGTTTATTTTAACTTTTCCAAAATGATGGCCTATGTTTCTTTTTAAAAATTTAGTCTTTTAAAAAAAATATAGCAGGACACGTTTGTGGTTTTATTCAGTTCTCCTACAGTGTTTCTGAAGCCTGCATCTCCCTACATGTATTATTCCCAAAAAGGATACATGGAATTTTTAGCTATGTAATGCCCTAAAGCTAACTGAAAGCACAACAATTTCTTTCCAATTTTCCACTTGGGCAGTAACTGAAAAAACAGATGCCTTTATATGGAAACAGGCTGTTCCTGGCTTTTAATCTTGCAAATATTTAAGCCTACACAATTTTCTAATCAAAAAAGTCTACTGCTGAAGAATATTGCATACAAATGAACAGACACAGATTAGAAAATCCAAGAGACTCTAAATCTCAGGATAATATAAAAGTAAATATTCAGTTAACTACAGGTACAAAATTCTTCCTGTTACAGGAGGTTTCATGAAGTGCTGACGCACCAATTTTACCAAGATTCTGAGCAAGTTCAGGACTTGACTTTGAAAGAATTTAACAGCAAAAAGGAATCAGGAGGGAGAATCCACATGCAAGTAAATGCTTCCTTCTACTGAAATGCAATTCATTTTTTTAAAAAGAAAAAAGATGCTCACTGACATTAAACTAAATTTTCCTGTTCCTGCTTTAATGCATCAGCATTCTTGCTAATTCAGACGTGTAGAGGATATATATTATATACATTTTAAAAAATGGAAGGCAATGTAGAAGGAGTGACCAGTATCTAGCACTTGGGAATGTCCTGACTTTTTGATTTCTTCATTCTCACTTGTGGCCAAAGTTGCAGAAACTGCTAAATCATGGTATTTGCAGACAAGGTCTCAGAGGACAGAGCTTCCAAAATACAATCTACACAATCCAAAGGTAGCACTGGTCCTCTAAAATGACAGCAATTTCAGAGAAACAGTGATTTTAATTCACTTTAACAAAATAGGGAAGAGGGGAAAAAAGAGGGAAATAGTCTGATGTTCATTTTCACCAGTTCGTAACAGATGCATACTTATTTCCCTGTTTAGTACGAAACCTGTCTTAAATCTAAAATGGAGTTACTTCATTAGTAATATACATCTAGTGGCCATGATCAGATGCGGTAAGACTCATGATTTTCCCCTAAGTTCTCACTAATTGTGAGATGAATGTGCACTGTTATTTTTATTTTGGAGCTTTAGAACAGAGCCCAGAACACACGCACCAGTAGAAAAGAGATGAAGATAAGGCGGGTAAGTGCAGACCTCTCCTTTACTAGGAGTCCAGAGGAGGCCACGAGGATGATCAGAGGGCTGGAGCACCTCTCTTGCGAAGACAGGCTGAGGGAGTTGGGGTTGTTCAGCCTGGAGAAGAGAAGGCTCCGGGGAGACCTTAGAGTGGCCTTCCAGTACCTAAAGGGGGCCTACAGGAAAGCTGGGGAGGGGCTCTTTGTCAGGGAGTGTAGTGATAGGACAAGGGGTAATGGCTTTAAGCTTAAAGAGGGTAGGTTTAGATTAGATATAAGGAAGAAATTCTTTACTCTGAGGGTGGTGAGGCACTGGAACAGGTTGCCCTGAGAAGCTGTGGATGCCCCATCCCTGGAAGTGTTCAAGGCCAGGCTGGATGGGGCTTTGAGCAGACTGGTCTGGTGGGAGGTGTCCCTGCCCATGGCAGGGGGGTGGGACCAGATGGTCTTTAAGGTTCCAACCCAAACCATTGATTCTATGACTTGACTGTTCTATTTTGTAGATTTACCTACTCTGAATTTCAGAGCTGTATCCAAAACAACTATTTTAGATGTCACAGCAGATAGATGCATACACTTGAACACAACTAATGCAAATTCTAGTCTTCTGCAGACAGAATGAGGACAAGCAATCTGATACGGTACTATCTGTTACAACCCAGAAAAGCTAGCAGAGACTTATTTGTTCTGTCCTTAAATTGATATGAAATGAAGGAAGAAACAATGTATTAAAGGAACTGCTACTTCTTATGAGTGACCTCCGGTCTAGCCCTGAAGAGTTGGTATTTTTGTTGTTAGAAGCACAACAATTAAATCCTTGAAAACTACTAAAATTTATACACATCTTTCTTCTTAAAATCTGCAGAAAAAAAAGTTTCCAATGCTCATTGTCATTAATTCCGTTTGCTTCAACAGCCTCAAACTCCCGCTTGGCTCTCAATGTCATTTAAGAGCAATCTTTACAATGCAGTTCTAAAAACAAACTCCACAGTTTTTAGGTCATCTAGGTAAAACCAGATTTGAACACGTGGGTTCTGGCTCTCCCTCTCTCTCTCTCTGTCAGGCCAATCCTTCCCACAACGCCTGTACTACAGCACTTTTCATTTGTCCAAACCAGATGTCTACAGTGCCCTGGATATACAGCAGAAACATATTAAAGCATTTTCATTCTAAAGCGATAACTCAACTGGATTCCACGCTCATTGGCTCACCAAAAACCAGAGGCCTCATAATGCTGATAGCTAAAAGTCCACTTCCCGCAGCCCCTGCCGAACTGCCAGGCCTCAATACGCTGAGGTGACAAAAAGGAGCACAGGCCTTTACGTGCAGTTAACGTATGCTATGTGCTTAAGCCTTGTAAGCTTAAATAAATTCAGCTGAAATTTTCAGAAGCAATGAAATTATTTAATAGCTTACATTTTGGCCTGTTTATTTCAGGAGGGCCACAGATACTGATCACCAAGATCTGGCTGATTCAAAGCCCTTTGAAGTCAGTGGGAACCCGTCCTTCAACTTCAATAAGCTTTGGATCAGACTAAGTGCTGACTCTTCTGTTTCCAGATGTTAAATTGCATTAAGAAGCATCTACATAGAGATTAAGCATTTTAAAATTTACTTTTCCACTTAGGCACACAATGAAGCTGCTACTCGACTGTTTTTACAAGCTGCTTTACAAGAGGGTGAGGTGTTTCCCAAACATCTGAAGGCAGTTAGAAAAACCCATTGTCTGAAGACAACAGCTGAAGCGGGAGGAAAGGACAAGACCAGAAAGCTTCCCTACCCACAGCCTGCGAACAACAGTGTGGACACAGGACGGCCCTTACTGAGGTGCGAAGGGGCTGAAGCCACGGGCATGGGACATCAAAGAAAGCAGACAGCAGCATGGCCAGCGCCACGCTGAAAGGGCCGGATGCTCACCAGGTAGCTCCGTATGAGCTCCCAGCATGGAAGGAGGTGCAAACACATGCAAGGGGCACCAGCCCGATTTTGTGAGATGTACAGACTGTTGCATTTACAATGCAGTGGGCCAAGCTGGGTGAAGACGGTTTAAAAAAAAAAAAAAAAAAGGTTCAAAAAGGTACAATATGGCAGTTTGGTAGAGATCTGAAGATTTACATTTTTTTAGGATCTATGATGGAAAAATCAAGTATGGTATTACTGACTGAAGAATAAAAACTGTCCACACAACTAGAAACAAGAATACCAAGAACCATGAAACCCTCTCTCATGTGGTCCTCAATATTACAGTTCTCTGTGATTCTCAGAATCCATGGTGTCATTCACCGTGCCTTTCAAAGCTGGGCAGCTGATCATCCAACCCTCCACTGGTGTTTTAATTACACCGGTTGCATGTCTGCTATTTTCAAGTACATAATAAACTATGTGTCATTCATTTGTTTGGCTGCATTAATAACTTCAGATGCATATCATTCAAATATAAGTATTTCTGAAGGTGATAATCCAAGCCTGTGTCAGAAAGAGAAGTCTGAAAAACTTGGAGTAAGGAAAACAACATTAATTAAAAACAGAAACAGGAAACACCTGTCAAGGATATTGTTCCCTTAATCTAAAAAAGAAAAACAGCTTTCTGTAGTTTGTATTTATTAAACTGTTCTCAATCTACCCGAATTAAAAAAAGAAAAAGAAAAAAGCTACCGATGACACAAGCATCTTGCACATCAAATACAGAACAAACTCAATTATACTAATGAGAAATATATGGTTAATTCATCTAGATCATAAACCAACAGTTCGAGTACTTGTAACATTCACATCTAATACAGATGCACTTCCTTACAATCATAATTCTGCTCTAAAAGAATGCATTATAAATATGGCATCTTACTCATTGCATCTGTTCTTTGTATTTGTTTCAACTTGCATTTGTTCACATCAGTGAAAAAAATTTCTACTACATTTTTCCATGCTCAGCCTTTAGAAACAACATGACTGGCCAACTAGACTCGCTTCTTGTTAGGAACAGAACCACTTCAGAAATTATCTTTTATGCTGCATTTGGTCAAAGAACTGACATTGCACAGATAAAAGCGACATCTAACAAACAAGACCCTTGTTACCAATGAAAAAAAAATTATGAAGTCAAATATCAGAGCCCACTTTGACCTCCCAGCAACAAGAAAAGGCAAAAGGACCCTCACAGCCTTTTCCTTATGAATAAAACAATACTCAATATGGAATTAATCTCCTAAGGTGAGGCCCCTTTTTATGTATTTATAGACCACAGACAATTAATTACTGAAAACTGGAAGCACAAATGTATTCACAAAGCTTAACTTCTTATCAGAGGCTAGTTTTCCTAACTAATGTAGGCAAAGAGACTCCTCCCAAAGTGAATAAGAGCATCTATATTCAGCTCCTGATCTAGATCATCAACTGGAAGAACCTTTGCATACAGAGGAAATATATGGAAATTGGCCTGTCCAAATTTAATTTAGATTGGGAATAAATTTCTTCCCATCCACCTCCCCCGCCCCCCAATAATCTCTTTGCCTTTAAATAGTAATGAAGTACGGAAATCAGAACAAATAAAACCAAAAACACACAACCTTTAAGTTTAAAAACAAAACAAAAGCCACAACAAACAAACAAACACGAACAAAACATGAGAATCATTACTGTATGTGTATTTAACTATACTACTGGTACAGAAATTAAAAGAAACAACACCCCCAGGTCTGCCAAAAAAAGGTCAAATCCAGTAGTCCTCTTTCCTATCATATATTTACCTTCTTTCTCTTGGACACAAAAAGTTTTACTTAGGCAATCACAGCAAGTTTACATATTTTAAAACGTACACATGTATTCTCCCCCATATAGACACAAGCAATATCAAATAGCAAAAAAATCAATAGACATTGTATTTTATATCTCCCTAGATTAGATAGGTTGTACTAATGAATAGCTTCATGTTAATTATCAAAGGTTCTGTTCTCTCACCAGCCAAGTGAAAAAACACAGTACAAGTCTGGTTAAATTGGCTGATATCTAAGCCAACAAAACGAATGAGCTGACTGGCAAAGCTTCTTGCATTTGCTGTTAGACCCATAAACTGAAAGTCTTTTTTCCCTCTTGGAGGGGAAGGCAAAAACCAGGCAGCTACATGAATGTAACATATATATTACCAATGAGCCATGGAACTTTCCATCTCAAAAGATATAATAAGCAATGGAAACCAAAACGTTTGTAATTTTACTGGGTTTGATTAATACGCATAAAGTGCATTAATAGAGCTTCAGAAAAAAAATATCTTTAAAAATTGTGCACAGAAAACTTGCTGCCCCCTAATACAGAGATTGCTTTAGTAACTGATTTATAATGTTGCAGTCATCACTTCTGGGACCATCTTTCTTCAGTCCTGCAAATGAGCCAGTCTTTGGATGAAAACTGAGCAGAAAACCTCTTCAAGGCTCAAGAATGCTAGCTCTAAAACTGAAAATGAACTGCACTCTTGAGTGCCTGAACAATTTTATCAATAAAAGGTGTCTGGACTTCCAAAAAATAAAGGGTTTCTTTTATTGCCAGGATTCAGGCACAAAATCGAAGAATCTCACACAGGAGTACCTTTGCACAACTTCCAGTAGCTCTCAGTCTAGCATCACCTGTCCTGGAAGCGGTTGAACTTTCATGACCAGTCTTCAACACTTGCTTTTTGTTGTGCACACACACAAAAAATTACATTTATTACCTAAGACATAGGGCAATGAAAAGCTTTCAACTTGTCTCAATATTTTTGAATCAAGAACCACAAAACACAACAAAAACACTGCAGCACTGTAAACTAAGACAAAAACTAAAGACATCACTGATTTGGCTAAATGCATAGTGGTCGTACAAATTTCTAAGCAAATTTTTAAAAAGGTTTGGTCTTTTTCTCTTAAACCAGAAATGAGTTACACTGGGAAAGCTTTGAGGAAACCTCATCACGGTCTGTCTGGAAATTTACCATCAAGTGAGAGCTAGGACTGAACTTATTTCAGGAAAAAAAGCTTTGTAATTATTACAACTATAGACAAAACAAAGACCATCATCGAAAAATTATTTCCTTTGGTTAACTGGTAAAATCACTGTACCATTTTTTCTCCAAATGTCAGATTTTGGGTTCATTAACTGTTGAACCTCATTCATTACACGTTCTCAGTACATACGTAGTATGAACGCACACAAACAAAAAACACCCAGAAAGGCCTTACATTAAAACCCACAACAAAAAGGTAAAACCGAACTCTTCCATAATTACCGTATGTATACATTTCTGCACATATAAGTAATATCAAAAAAGTCAGGAATGGTTTAAAACCAGACAGCTTTGGATGCATTCCTCTTACACTATACACACGCAGAAGGCAACTGAGCCAAAAAACAAAAACAAAACAAACAAACAAAGAATAAAAACAGAGCTGTTTCACAATAATTTATTTATTTATTTTTTGTTGGAAGAAAGCACAGTATAACAACACAGGGAGAATTTTCGATTAGTGAAAAAGAGACAACAAACCGTAGCACGTTCTACAGTACTGACAACATATATGATATTTTCCCTACTAAGAATAACAGGCCACATTTAATAGCTGATGTATTGAAGGCATTACATTGAGACACAAAACAAGACATTAAGAAAAAACTGATGGGATAGAACAGACTCTTTGGAGACTTATTTAATGCATAGATATATGCTCAAGATAGCTTGTAGTCTGTATTTTTGTAGATATTTCTGACAACAATAAACAGTGGTACAGTTACTGTTTCTGAAACAATACAGAGATGGAATACCTTGGCTAAAACTAAGAAAGTCGCTACTGACAGAAACAATGGCCTAAACAAGTTTCTCATAGTCAGGTTGAGTATGTGTAAAACCTCCACAGAGGTGTTTTAAAGACAATTCCAAAGGGGGAGTAAATAAATTCATTCCAGCAATGAACAATCTCTGAACTGTGGTTCAAAAATGCATTTGAATTAATAAATGTATTTTACCTAAATAAATTTATAAATTGCTGTGATTCGGTAATTTTAGAAAGTCACAAATTCCTATCTTTTCTTGCCTCCTCCAATCCTGTAATTAATACAACTCCAGAGATACCTTGCTAACAGAAAAGCTCTGAACAACAAGTCACTTACAAATTTTTCTGCTGTATTAATTTTTACATAGCAGTCAAGATGTCCCAGCAGGGGACCAATTTGTTCTGTTACAACATTCAGGCAAATGCTGCTACATCTGTCTGAAATGTTCCTGCTGCCATTTAATGGTCAACTGGATATGCGCATGGACTCAGAGTGCTCTTTCTCCCAGTTCAGTACCCATTGCCAAAGATACTAAACACATACGACACTATGCCTAATGCAAATGATGATCTAGAAGAAAGAAGAGTTCTGACGTATGTTTGCTGAGCAGATCCACAAATAGTTGTGTTGGCAACAGCAAGGAGCTGGCAATATATGGTACAAGGCAGAGGAGAAAAAGCAAGAGCCTGTTTAAGCCAACTCAATTCCTTCTTGGAAGCAGAGCGCTGATCGGTAGTGTACATCAAATGCAACGTCAGGCTGTCCACACTGGGAGCAGGGTGGTATTACTGCTGTGTACTAGAAAGGTAGCCTGAAAAACTGCAGAGTTCTGCCTCCAGCCTGTTTAGCCTTGCTTAACAAAAACAGAGATGGCATGAATGCAATCTGTGAATAAAATAAAGGACAACTGCAAATGTTGTTAATGCAAGCTGACATGGGAAACCAAGAACAAATGGATATGAGATGAAGTACAAGCATTCAGCACAAGAGCCTTCATCCTGTAATAGTTCAGGCTGTTCCCACCATGTAATAACCACACCCAGTTCTTCTTTGTCAGGCTCTGTGCTTCTCCTGCAGTGACGTCCCACTCCCAAATAGTCACCCTACCAAACCTCACAACAGGTAGTGTCCAGGGTACTTTCAAGGAGCAGATAAATACAGTACTTCTTCACCTAAACATACAAATAAGACAACTGCCATGCATCAAGCTGCCACAGCTGTCACTGTTGGCGTAAAGACAAAGAACCCTGCAGGGAGACTAACAGATCTAGAGACTGAGGATTTTTCTGTATCACTGGATGTTACTTTTCTTTGTCCGTGCAGATAATTCCTCTCTGTGTTGCTTCTACACACAGTCTTAAATATTACTCTGCCTCCAAGTGACTGTCCAGACGAGAATTCCCAAATTCTGGAACTAAGCAGAACAACTGAATTACAAATACGCACTTTGGGCGAGTCTGGCTACCCAGCTGAGAGGCCTCCCCCATCCCAGGCTGAGCAAACCACAGAGCACATCAAAGGACACTACTCAAACTTTACCTTACCGTCTCTCAGTACGGGCAATTCTCCGCCTGACGGCAGTGAGTCTTCCAGGCATTCAACAAAGACCAGGACTAAAGAACATGTCCACCCTGACAGTGACAAGAGGCCAGCCAGACTCAGGAAAGAGGAGACAAATGGAAACTAGAAATTGGCAATGTGCTAATCTGTAAGCAAATGACAGGTCAGTAAGACAGTATTAATACATGGGGAAACTGGGAGAGTAGCAACTATTAACGTCAATCAATAATATTAAACCAGACACGAATAATTAGCAAACAAAAACTGAAAGACAATTACACTCCAGAGATTTTTTTTTTAAACAGAACTGAAATGGGTAAAATAATTGTGACTAATAGCAGGCAAGCAACACTGATCTGTCAACACAAGCAGGCGCACACACAGGAAATCAGAATTTCTCTAGGATCCTTTCAGCCAGAGTAAAGATAACCGGGTATTTATTATGAAAAGAAAGCAGTAAAAGGATCACACGGTCTGTACACAGCACCGTTAATGCGCACATCATTGTGCTGGGCAGACCCGTCTGCTCTCTTGTGTTTTCCTGCCAGGAGGAGGAAGTGGAATTCATGTTTGTCTTCAAAATGATTTCTTCTGGATCACTAACGTGACCGCTCTCCTGCTGTTAGAATCTATCGCTTAGGCAGTCCCATCCTGCCACGGACTAGCAGAGGGTGAACACCTTCTACAGCAAACTAATTCACATTCTCAATCTCAATCGCATTGCAGAGGCTGATATTGCTACTGCTGTCAGTGAGCTGCACAACGCTGCCAAACGGCAAAACTTGTCTCACAAAATGTTTTTTGAAAAGGTAAATCTGAATTACTGCCTATACAGAGAGATACTCAGCATTCCCTAGAGAATATTACTTCAGCAACATTTAATGTCACAGTCTAATAGAGATCTATCTTGAAAGCAAGTTTTTTAGAGAAGTGCTGAAGCAGTTTTGCTATAAAACTCCAGGGGAGAAAAAATGAGCACGAACCATTATTATAATGTCACCAGATGACTTAAGACTCAAAACAGTCCAGCAGAGTTGCTCAAGGACATGTAGAAACTCCATTTCTCTACATCGAAAGGCAGTTCAAGCTCCCCTAACTCCTTCCTCCTTCCCCCCTGACATTCTTGCAGTAACTTGGTTTCTATAATGTTTTTTTCTGTCTGGAGTCTCTGTGCTGCTACATGCACATACCAGAAAATCTGTTTTACCACACAAGTATGCTACTGTTGGAGAGTAACCAGAAGAATCCCTTCCACTGCAGTTCATTTTGTTTTTATAAGTAGGATCCATAAGCCTGAAATTAAATACTGTGAGACGTTTCTATGGAGCAATGTAGTTTTCACTTGTAGTACTTGTACTTCTATAGTTTGACTTTCTTTAAAAAAGAATCAGTCTACATTTCTGTTTAATAAAAGGGAATCCAAAAGAAGGTCTTCAAAAGGAATAGTCATCTATGTCTCATTAGGAATTTATAAAAGCATCAAATAATCAAGTTATGACACCATCCCTCCAGTGTCCATCCCTGATCCCGGTTTGTCCCTAATAGAGGTCACAAGAAACACTTTTTGAAGGGATTTTTTACCAGAATCTCATGAAGATGGTATATAAATAAGAACTTCTGACATAATCTGGGGATTTCCTGGCTCTTCTATACGATCTTCACTGCCTCAGCAGTTCTTTGACTATACAGCTATGGTGACCATAGACTGTAAGATTCCTTGTGAAAGAAGGATTGTAGGTTGACACTCTCCTCTTTCCTTTACTTGGTCAGGCACGCATAAACTTGCCTTTTGCATGATAAATGAACCCACCAGTGCGTTTTTAAAAAATTTCTTCTTTTACTGCATTCAAGAACTCCTTATTTTGTAACTTCTTCAGAATCACCTTACCTTACTTTCTCTGCTGCCCTCAAAACACAAAGGGTTTTGACTTCAACAGCTCTAAGGAGGTACTACGGATACTTGATACTTCTATAGTCAGTTCTGTTAATTCTCGAGACCGTCCCAACAGTTATACTTTCCATCTTTATGAATGCATTCTTATTTGAGAAGAGAGGCTCCAATAAAACACATATGAAGAGCTCAGGATATTGACTAAATTATGAGAACCTAAAATGGAGCAATAAAATCCACCACAGAGCTATAAAGATGTCATAATATAGTAAGATGATGAATGTTTACAGAATTATTTCATAAATTAAGAGAGCTGTGTTCTTCTCAACTTAGCTATCTCTGCTATTGGAAGCAGGGTCAAAAACGTAGTTATTGAACATGAAGGAAGAAAACAGAGACAATTTTTTATCTAGTTATGAAAGATTTCCCTTCCAAATTGATTAATGTTATTGAGAAAAGAGTTCTACAATTAAGTTGTTGATGGCAGCAAACGTTGTACATATGAAGTGCCTTCTGTGTGACTAAAATTTCAGACGCACATTCACTTTTGCTTTACACAAAAAAATAAAACATACTCAATTTAATGAAAGCAAAAGTGGTTTCTGAGAATCAATACTGAACTTGCTGAAATAGAGATGTTATTAAATAATTATTTAGTAAGTTATAAATACATATTGTTTAACGATTTATTAATTTTAATAATTTATTTCAATTTCCAGAGAAATAACAAGTCAAAATATGTATTATCTTGGTTATTGTTACTGAAACCAAACAAAGACAAAACAAAACTGATAACTCTGAGAAATCTGATACAGAAATCTATGGAAGTGGCAAGCAACCAAGTGAACATATGAGAACTGTACAGGTTATAAAGACCACAACTCTAACCCCATTTCAAAGATTAGTGTTCAACAGCTCTAACTTGTACTTCACTGTCCACATTATAATTTATGTAAAAGCTACTTCAATTGTCTGTTCAGCTTATCAGTATTCAAGTACATTAAAGCACACGAGCTATTAAAGAGAAATGCAGTTCTTTCATCATACAGCCCTAGGGGGGAAAAAAAAGTATCAGCTCTTTTCATTGCTAATATCCTACCAATACTACCTCTACTTAGAAAAGACTGTTAGCAAATTACATGTCAGAAGCAGTACATAAAAGCTCCTTTTTGTTAGGGAAGTCACTCTGGAACATACAGTTTAAAAGTTACAACACAAGAATTTTTAAGGCTAAAAACAAATCGATGTTTCCATGATAAAGCAACTACAGCCAATGGAGAATGATGCTTCAGCACAGAACGGAGATTGGGAATGAATGGCAGACACATACGCAAACTATGAAATGACAAGGGAGAAGAAAAAGTAGTAGAGAAGAGAGGCACAAGGTATTTAAAAGAAAAGAAAAGAGAGAAAGGACTAGAGTAATCTACACGCAAAGAGTTCTCTCACCAATAAAAAGGGAAAATGATGACAGAGACTTGGTCTACATCTTAAGACTGTATCAGGTATTAGGCTGCCTAATTACCAGATCAAAAGCCCACACATTCGCATGATACAAAACACCAGAGCTCTCCGTCTTCTCTGTACAAATCTGTTCAAAACACTTTGTAACTGTAATTCTGTTCCAGTTCATCCAAATCCAAAGAGAAATCTTGTTTTACTCAGAAATAAGGTAATATTCATTGCGGTTCTTTAACTGAATTCATTTTCACTCATCCCCTGCAGGTAAATCAGTAACAATTTCTTTACTTTTCAGAAACAGCAAAAGACACGCTGTGATTTATGGGAGGATGCTAGCATAAAAACAAATGACAATTCTTACACAGAATGAGAAACAAAGCAGTACACAAACTTCTTTCTCGCATACTCTAGCTATCATTTTCAACATGTGTTGTAAAAGATTTTACTATATTGTTCTGTTTATTAACTCAGATATATTCTAAAGCAAAAGGAAACCACTTTAAGCTATGAATTCGGTTTCACTGACCCAAACTTTTTTTATATATAATGTATTCTACTGTTTTTAAACAGCCTGCAGTAAAAAAAATTTGAACTACTCTAGTCGATGTTTTTAAAACTGTATTTCCTTGCACGTGAAATTAAGGTAGTCCTTTCAACTACCAAGTAGATCACTAGCCACCCATTACTCTGCCATCTGTGTTCAGCCCCTTAAACTAGATGGCCAATTTAAAATTCATGCAGATGAAACTATTCAAGTAAAATACAGAAATGTGCTATTATTTCTAATTATCTTGTACTCTGCATAGGAGTTTCTTCAATTTCAATAGTTTCAACAAAATAAGAAAAAGTTGAGAAAAATATGTGACTCAGCCAATTTGACAGGAAGATTTGATATTTTACATAATTCAGAGTTGTCACAACGCATGCTTGTATCTGGTTGTGCAGCAATTACAATTAAAATTTCAAATACTATAAATTACTAACCTGCAAGAATTTTTTTTAAATCCTTAAAATACGGGAAATACACCAACACCTGTACAATAACACAGTCCTTAAGCCTAAATATTTATGACAGAACTGATTTCTTGGGAGCAAAAGAGATTCTTCTTTACTGTGAAAAGGCAGTAGCTACAGCTAAAGGCTATATGGTGATCAGTGCTGATTCTTCTTTTCATTTTCTCAAGACAACTTTTATTTTTTTTTAAACTATTTTAACTTCAGTGAACAGCAAGAGAGAAAAGACTGCTTAGATACTACTTAGGAATGAATGTATTATTACTGAGGGTACAGTTATATAAAACATTTGCACTGTTTGACTGTAGATAAGAGCAGGTATGGTTAAACAACAGGTATCTAAAAAACAGACACTGACATTAACCAGCTAGCTGATGCTTTCATCCCTGAAAGTGGATAGTCTCACCATTATGCTCCAAATTGATAAATTTATTGAGAAAAATATTAACACAAACACGGAAAAAACATGTAATTAACTTCATTGTATTTCCAAGACTACCGTTAGAAAGTACATAATCCAAAAACAGTACTTCTGGTTGGAAAATGATGTAAACAATATACCTATATGCTAATCTTTGAGGAAGAATTTGCTCTGGACACAAGTACATAGCTACCATCAATTCTCTGTAGGGATCATTTTAAGTCATGCAGTAAACAAATTTGGATTAAATGCTCAGATGGAAAGTCTTCAAGGAGTTGAAACGTGAAATATGTTCAGAAAAGTTAAGCATCAAAATTAAACAAGGAGCAGTATAACGTGGTAAGTCAGTAATATAGAAACATACTATTTTTTTTCCTGACAATTTTCAGGGGAGTTTATCATGCTATAAGTTCAACTAAAATCCTGACATCAAAGCATAACACATGAACTTGTGTTTAGAATCTGTTTTTTTCCATCTTCTTCCCCATTATCTTGTCTATAATTATTTTATCTTGTATAACCGTATATTCAAATATTAAAACCATATTTAGAAGTTAACATCTTGCTATTCTAACAACGGAAGGATGTAAATACATTTTGCAGTTGCTTCTGCTCTGATCCAGATTCCGTTATGAAGGACATTGCTCAGAAAAGCTTTCAGACTCTTGATTATCCCTTAAAGGTAGGGGACTTTGTGTGCGTGTTCATCACTCTTTTCCCCTCTCTCTCTCTTTTTTTTTTTTTTGAAGCTACGCTAATACAGCATTCAAAAAGGAAAACCATTAAGCTCTTGCAAACCACATGCAAGTTGAACCTGGCTCTCTGAAGTAAAAACAAACAAACCAACCCTAAACCTTTCAAACAAAATAAGAAAGAGCACTGACAGCGGATTTAATCTCTCAACTGTTCATCACTTCTACAGATTCAGAAGTCTCATGTTCAAGATAAGACCACGTTGTTTTCTTAACTGCATGGGTTTATAAGACCATATGAGAGTGCCTTTAAAATCCACACCACTATGCCAGCATAGTTTAAAAATATTCTCCTTACATAAGTGTACTTCAGTATGCATTTCTGCTCTTCGGTTTACTCTTCCTTGTTTGTCACAGCTGATCCGTAATTGAACTAGATATGTGAAATATCAGTTCTCCAGCTCTGCCCAAGGTCATCTTTCTGCACATAAAGAAAGATGTACATACAGCCAAATAAGCAAAGCTAAAAAGACTTGATATCTAAAGAACTAAACAGTACTTTGTGACTGAGGCTTCTACTGAAAGCATTAGAAATGACCTACTATACGGCAGAAATCTTGACAAATGCTTTTGAAACTGACTTTTTCCTCATCTAGCATTTACTTTAAAAACATCCAATTTCAAGATAGGCTAAAGTTTGTTCAAACATCAGCTACATTTTTTCTTAGAAATAAAAATATCCAACATTGCATGTTTACAATGAGAAATAGTCAAAAAATCTATTTTTAATGTTAAGAGCTGCTGAGTGAATTACGTAGGAAACCCTATCCTTTTCAGGATATGCAGAAAATACATAAAAACCTGTACCATTTTTCTGAAGTTCCCAAACTTGAATTAAGTAAATTATCTTGAAGAAAAGCTGAAGAAATGAACAGGGATCAAAACAAAGATGTACACAACCAAGTCCTCTGAAAAATAAAGATCACCTTTACTTTAGCTTTTCCAGCTAAACTTTGTAGTTTGCACATTGGTAGCACATCTGAAATAGTGAATCAATTTCTTTATCAACCATCAAAATAGTTACTCTATCCCCATGAATCGATGTGTATCTATTGTATAGGCTAGAGAATCAACACAAATGTATTAGAGTTAAATCTTAACCTCAAAAATCTTAGGAGTCATCTGAATCTAAACAAATAATCTTCCTACTCCGCACATGTAACAATGCATTACTCTCTCTTTTTCTTAAGTATTCGTCTTTTCCATATCAACTTTTATCTCAATTTTGCCATCACACTGACAATATGGAAGTCAATTAATGCTAACCGTCCACATGCTTGTGGACACCTCATATCTAGGCAATAGGCAAAATAATCAAAATATTAAAGAAAAGAAAATAAGGCAAAAGTGAATCGCTGAAAAGTAATTACTTGACTTTCCAGGTGCTGAAAAAAAGAAGGCTTGGTCTAAAGGCAAGAAGTTGCAAGCAATTTTCTAGTTCAACAGAATAAAGTGTCAGTAATGCCACATAACCTGTTTTATAACATAAGTCTCACTGATGATTCAAACAGATCGTGATCACTTAAGCTCATATACTTACCTGAATATATACGGAAGTTACAAGCTGTCTACCCCCACAAGAAAAAGAATACACAAAGCAACAATGGAAGGGAAGGAGTATTACGAGGATCATCAAATATTATTTCCTGTAAAACTTTTTTTTATTCTTTATTTCAATACGACAGTGGAATATATTCATATTAGTTCTGAAAACTTGTAACATGACAACAGGTGACTACAATCCAACAAAACACATAGTTTCAAAATAAGCCATTGCCTCACAAAGCCTCCACAAGCAACGTGCCAGTCACGCACCCGTACTTCAGCATTACACATACTATTTTTATTCTGTATATGTAGATTGTATTTTATAGTTAAAGCAGCAAATTGGGGGGGGGGGGATAAACATTCACTGATCACTTGCAATCACAGACTGAGGAACAGATTAATTGTTGAAAAAACATTTACCATAGTGACTGAACATTAAAGTTAAATGGAACGTGAAAAAGTGAAAGGGAAATGCTTTTAATCTGCACAGAATAAAAAACTTCAAGTCGTGGACAGAGGAGACTTGAAGACTCCATAAAAGTTTATAACATTTTTCACAACTAATTTCAAGGAACTGCTGCTGAGGGTAGCAGTATGCAAACCAATACTTTAGAGCTAGCCAATGTATCTTTACTGCTGTGACTGCAGTGCAGGCAGAATCTGAGATGATGAAAAAGATACGCAAGTCATCACACGAGAGTTTTGACAAACTTTCCTCTCATGTTGTTGTTTGAAGTGTCGCTACCTATACTGTCCCAGGAACATGCCAAAGCACAAACATATCTACAAGCTTTCCCAGCTTATGTTCTTACTAAGTTTTAGAAGTGCCTTCCCCTCTTGCGGTGAGGCAACCAGGGTATCAGGTGCAACTGCTTCTGAATTGCAGATAGCTTTCCACTTAGAAAAGTCTTAACCAAATATGTAATGTCAGTACATGTTAGCATGCCCAACCTATGTGGAAATACTCTCTGCCTAATAACATCGGTGTTGCCTGGACCCCCAAAGATACCACTATCACGAAAATAATCTTTTTCCCCACTTAAAATCTACAGATAGAATTGCTGTCTTGCAGAATTAAAGATTAACCTGATCTATTTCTTCTCAAATTTCTTGTAAATTTAGCCTCTATCACTATCTAATTTTATTGTGTGTCATTCCCCCCCCCCGCCCCCAAGTGTAGGAGGTAATCCTACTCCCCTACTGACAGGAGATAGTAGGAGGTAGCAATTACTAATGAACTACCAAGACAAGCTTTTCATTATAAAGCAACAATTTAAGAGAATCTGTAACAAAGAAAAAAGGAAAAAAGTACCAGCACTTTCCTTTGGTAGCAACAAGGAAGGAAACACATTTTGGACCCCCAAGAGCACTAGCTACATTCCCAGAATGATGCTCCTATCGTCATATATCTCACACCCTGGAAATCTGGAGGGCAATGCACAAATGCTTGCACATGTATTCAGAGCATGTTTTCCAGACTCATACCAATTAGTTCCTTCCCTTCTGGTTCCTATCAGCTGAATAAAAACATTGGGAAAGATCCAAATAATGACATTTTGACAGCAAAAAAAGCAAAGGCATTCAAACATTACCAAGGCAAATCTGAAGTAAATCAAGCATGGAGACACCTCTCTTCCCAGTACCCCATTTCCCCATGATATGCTTCCATGAACTCTAATCAACTCCTCAAGAATCTCTCATATACTTCCCACATACAACATAAATTCTGTATAAATAGATCTAGTGCCTTCCCAAGAATCAGTCTGTACCTGGAATAAGCTTAAGAGAGCTCTAAGAAGTGTTAGAGACTAGACAAAAAGTGTATACCAAACATGCAAGGATAACTACGGGCAGCTTGCTTGCCTCCCCACATACTAGATCTCAAGCTAGTTTCACATAGAGAACAGGACTTGTGTCCATACATTTATACTGCACTTGATAAAGTGATGCCTAAGGAGCACCTTCTCCCTCCAACGGGGCTCTGAACAAATTAATGTATTTGCAAACTTGAGTTCTCTGCTGAAGTAACTAAACATCCAGCTTCCTGACAACCTGCTAGAAAAACTCTCAATTTTCAATTTGAAAGATTTGAAGATTAGCATGAAATTTACTACTTGTCCCGAATTAGACATCAGAGGAAGAAAAATGCAGAGATCACATGCTGAACTTCAGACACGCGTAGATTTTCATCCCCAAGGCATCCTTACTGATTGGCAGGAGCCGTCCTTCTTCCCACGTGCATCTTCCACAACTCTTGAACACTCAGTGCGTATCCACAATAAATATCTCATCATCCCATTAAAGAATCTGCTATCTATAGGGTTAATAAAATTAATATTGATTTGTTGTTCAAATACACGTTATTACTAAATTTTTACATTAAACATTAAAATCTGATTTAAAAAGGAAAAATTGCTGGGACCAACACTTTTTAAGGCTATTCTGGCTACACATACTTTCTGCATGTTGCACAAATCTATTATAACAAAGTTACATAAACCACGTATCCTGTTTCTTTCCAGACTAGGTTTGCTCTTGCTTACCATTCAAACATGAGAGCATAAGATGAGTAAGAAAGCCAAGCAGAAGAGACTTTTAATTGATTAAAGGTTTCAATATAAATAAACTTCACCTTTTAAAACACACATATATATCACAGCAAGATGATATAAAATATCAACATTTAGCAGACCAATTTGTTGTTGCTGTTAGAAACAACAAAACTTTTTGGACAAAAATCGGACTGGAATCTGACTATTAAACTAAGCTACATACACATGGGATCCCAATGCTCGTGGTATACACAGAAGCCAAGTACACTTTTTAAGCCAAATCTGATGATTTCTGAACACTTGAAACATACTCTACATTTTCTATCATCTTTTCAAGATACACATTATTTTTTATTCACCGTAACACAGAGCAAAGTGAACATAAAAAAAAAAAAACAAGGGGAGGGAAATAACCTACAGACAGACAGTGGCTTTCATACTAGCAAGAAGTCTTGCTAAACTGCCCATTCTCAGGCGTAGCAAAAACACATCCAGTTTTAACCACCACGCTAAACCCCTCGTACCAGGATGTTCAGTGTTCACAACAAGTGAACAAAGTGAAAACAAGAGTAAGGATCAAAGTCTCTCCAGTACTTTCAAAACTAATAGAAGGTATTATCCTATCTACTACTCAACAAACTATTTCTGGAAATTCATTTCTACTGCAGTTCACCAGCAAAAACTCTTATCAAAAGTATTTGCCCAACAAGTTAAAAAAACAACTTGTTTTGTTGTAATGTACAGGATTGACATCATATGATTCACAACTTACTATGATACTTGAAATCATTCAAAATGTTTCAATCACTTATTGTCCTCACTGACACTTAGTAAAATACAACGAGGATATGATGGGTAAGTGTGTAATAAAGGCTTCTGATTAATTAGGCTTTTAATGAATCAGTTCCAACGACTTATCACCAATGTTATCGTTTTCAGTAAAGTATCCTCTGTGTGAATTACCCAATTTAGTCACCAAGCCAACTGAAAGACCTAACCATCTCCCTTTCATTACGTGAACACTACGCGCACTTTGCAGGTTACCTGGGAGGGCAAACTGCAAACACAGATTTTTCGGAACATGCGTGTTTGATGAACAGTTCAAGACATTAATGTTTAGGTTCATGAGCACATACAGCAGGTGTCTTCACAGCAAATAACTGAGGTAAGAGAAGGAGATAACTGATCACGAACTCCTCTAAAAGCCTGTGAATTAAGCTATCACTCAGAGAGAAAAGCCCTATGTATTCACCATCCTGTCTGCAGCCCTACTGTGGGGCAGCCCCTCCAGTGAAGCTTACAGAGCATGGAAGCTGTCCAGGGACACCAGGCCGTGGAAAAGCCATCTTTCTATTCTAGTCTCACGACTACCACACCATGTGGAAAACGTAGCATGGGGACAAGGCTAAAGAAAGTGGAGTCATGCTATCCATGGCCATTTCCACTTTACTTTTCAAAAATCTACCTTTATGTTCAAACTCGCATACGCTGCAACAGGAAAAAAAATGACTCAGGTTTGTTCAGCTTCAGAACACCCTGGTTCTGCACACACACAAATCTCCCCTGACTTTATATGAAGACATTTACCTGTGCCACCAGAGCTGGCTTACAACCCAGTTTTCCCAAGGATCTGCAGAACAGCAGGGGATAATGCCAGGCACAAATCTTCAGTTCAAGAGCCCTTTCTACAACGCAGCAAAGTTTTTGTGTTTCACATCTCAGCTTTATGAATTAAAAATAAATATCAGAAGAACATGTACATTTACTAGTTTTTATATGGACATTTCGATTTAGTTAAGGAAGTGTCTTACCACAAAAGGGTCCCATTCATATTGCTATATAATCTATGTTGGAAATTTATCTTATTTTTTTCATGGAGTGTAGTATCAGCTTGGTCTTTAAAGAACACTGCAGAAAGACTAGGATTATGTGTGACTTTCTAGCAATTTACAGATAATGTTAGACAGCATCCTAAACATACAATAGTTACAAGATTTGCTGTGGAGAGGATGTTTAGCATTAACCTGAAATATGCAACATTAAAAATGAAATTCTTACTTTTTTGTATGCCATATATTCTGTAATGCTTTTCTTGGGCACAGCCTCCAAACTGTTATGCTAAATATTCATGTAATTTTTGTTGTCTATCCATTATTTCATCATCTTGCCAAACATTTTTCAGAAGCTTCACATCAGTCTCTAACATTCAACAACAGCATCATCAGGCTAACTCATCAGCTAATTCAAAAGAATAAAATAACAATAGATCTCTTATAGAATGTTCTGAACCATACTCTAAAGTCTTTATGATAAAAAACAATTCTTCGTCTCTTGAAATAACTGTAGATTATTCTTTTAAATAGGCACAAATAAAAGGCCCACTATCAGTTATGTACATGTAAGCATGGCTTTTGGAGGTGACCGTAAATAGGCATTCATCTCAAAGCTTTTTTTTTTACTCTTAAACCACAACTTCTTTTTATCCTTAAAACAGATATGACACAAATAGGTAAAATATTCACCCCGCAAATGAATGGTATTTGTTCCTCTGTAGCTCACAATACACTCAACCTAACCTCTTCCATAGAGATAGATATCTTGATACCAACATTAAGGTTTCATATGGAAGTCCACCAACCAAATGACCAAGCTAGTAAGAATACAGACAGGAATGGGAACACAGGAATTTACCAAATACTGCTCTTGCAAAGAAGAGGATTAATGCAGCAATTTAAGATGTTTTTCTGAGCTTTGAGGTTGCAAGCTGGTTTTGTTATTACTACAGAATGCAGCCGCTGGAGACACCACCATGGGAGCGCGATGGCGGCAGCGCGGCCTTCCATGGCACAGCCACGGCGCGGAGAGCCCAGTCCTGGCCCAGGCCGTGCCCTGGAGGCCCTCAGGCCCGCGGCCTGACAAAGCACCACCTCCCGCCACAAAGCCTCTACCCTCGTTTTTAATTCGAATCTGTCACATTGATCTGGTTACATAAATAAAAACACTCAAAGACATCGCTATTTCATTAAACTGTCCTAAACGTTAGAAGCTTATCACTCTATTACAGTGCATCGTTTTGATAAACAGTACATCACAAGCTACAGAACAGGTCAGGTTAATTTTAGCATGCCATTTCACACACAAAAAAGTTCACTTCCCCCTTTAAACTCAATTAAACAATTAACTTTGAATAATTACAAACTGTTAAAAAGCAACGCTCTCTTTTATCCTTACTAAATTATTAATACTGCTGATTTGAGACATGATGTTTAAATTTCAGAGGCTGTTTCACTACAAAAAAAATTAATAGTATTTTTACTTGATTTAGTATTTATATTAACCTTTAGCTTCACAAAGACATGAATATTCTTTATTCACACAGTGGAATATTATTTCAAAAAGCAGTCCACGTACAGCCCATACAGTCGAGAACGTAAACAAACAGATATTGCTGATGACAGCATTTAGGTCTGAAGAGAATTCATTTACCCTCTCAAGTGCTGCTAGAAAATTCTGTGTAATGAGCAGTGAAAATACTGAATAAAGTATTTATGATTTACACAGTATCATATTCTGATATGCCAGACATGCATTTATAACATACCCAATGTACATTAACTAATAATGAAGTGCACAACAAAAAGAACTGCAGAAATTGCTTACAGAACATGGTCTTGCATGTGTGAAGAAAATGTGGTTACATTTCTTTACATCTCATTTGCTACATACAAATTTTACCCAGCCATAAAATTACAATTATAATCTCCTTCTCTCAATATATGTGAATGTGTTTCTTAAGAAACACTTGAAACTTTCCTTGCATCTCTGAAGTAAGAAAGGTTCCAAATACATCATATATAGCATTTTCAATAGTCCAAAAGACAAACTAAATCTGAAAATAGGTCACAATTATGAAAGTTACTTCAAGATCTCAAACAAAACATGAAGGCCTATGGTACAGAAAACCTACCAGTGCTTATTATAATCCTAAAAACCTTCTGTTTTCTACAAGGTCATAATGTCCTTCTATCCATCAGGTGCCTTTCTATTTTCCATGAATTTAATTAACATTTAAAATAGATCACACTTTCTATTCTTATTTCAGGTTGAACTTAGTGTTAGATTACACATCACCTTTAAAATAAAATTCAGAATAAAAAAAATACAGTATAGTTGATAAGCTATGTCCAAGTAGTGTCTCAAAATTAAACTGATTTAAATCATTCTATAGGGCAATTTTCTATTGCTTTCAAACATTACTTTGCCATTCTAGGAAGTTACATAAAGTGGGAGACATACACATAATCAGTTTTAAACTTAGTTTAAAATACATAATTTTCAGATGAAGACTCCAGCCTTCATTAATACTTATAAAAAAAAATACATACAACAGCAGTTGCAAACAGTATCTATTAAAAAAAACAACACCTGTATTAAACATTATGTTATACCGTAGCAAAATCAATAACCCTAAATATTGTATTATTGCATACTGAACTGTCAATATCCATTTAAAATTAATCCAAACAAAAAAGTAAACTAGCAAAATTACAGATCAGAAGCTACAAGCCTCAATCTCTATTACAATAACACAAATTCTTACAGCTAATCTCCATTTTCATTGTGAAACCCCATCATTTTCCTTAGTCTTCCTAAATAACCATTAATGGAATTATTTGAGAAAATAAATTTCTGCACCACATATGTAAGAAAGAAACCCTGGGCTGGAAATAAGACTGACTTTGCCACTTAGTCACTACCTTGGATGACTGAAGTAACACCAACTTTGCATTTGAAGACCAAGGCAAATTAAAATTGTTCTGTGATCTCTTAAAAAAAATCTAAAATTCAGTTTTTTAAAAAAGTCTAAAATTCAAAGTCAAATATAAATAATTTCTAGCAGCATTCAAGTTACTCAAAAAAATAAAAGCAAAAAAAACCCTGCAAAGATTTATGCATGCCCAATAACAACATTGCATACCTCTTCTGATGTTCTCTACTGACTTTTCTTTAAAAAAGTAAATACAGCATTTCCCAAAATATTGATGGACAAAAACAAAATAAAACAAAACAAAACTATATTGGAAATTAAGGATAAGAGCTGCTTTTTGTCTTTAGGAAGTTTAAACCTCACTAATGGCATTCCCTGTACTCATCTCATATATTTAATGATTCAAGGTATTCAAACAAAAAAAAAATAGAAGTAGTAAAAATAAAAAAGTGGTAAGAGGCATTTCATGGCATAATTCTGACAACAGCAATCCATTCTCGAGCACGAAGGTGCAGAAGCGAACAGCGCTTTGCTGCGGTGCTGGCCAAAGAAAAACTGTTTCAGAACCAGGTACGGGAACAAACCAGCGTCGCTTGAACACAGTGTGCCCGGGCATCCAAAACACCTCCTGGCTTCCATTCAATCTCCTTTATCGTAATACTGTTGTCCCTACAGCACCATCCAGTACTCACCTCTAGCTTTTCTACATTACAGTATGCAATCTACAGCATTTCATGACTGGAATTTAAAAAAAATGAATACATCCCTATGGCCTACTAAAGTTCAAACCATTTAATTATCCACAGCACACATAATCAGCATGTATGGTGAACACAACACTGTACGTAGCATCTCTCAGAGAAACCCTGCAGCACAGAGGTCCAAGGGCAGATTTCTGAACACTGTGTTTCAGTAGACAAACACGAGCGTCCGACTCTTTACATCAAAATATTGTTGACAGCACAGCAAGCAAAGCCCTGAGATGACCTCCAGACCTTCCTCTGGCTTAAACCAAAACAGAAACAGAACCACCAGATCTCCAGCGTTTCACAAGAACACACTTCACTAAGTCTCCAATCCCACCCGCGGCCTGCCGAAGCGACACGCCCAGGCTTTAACTCCGGTTTTGTCACAGCCATGCTCGCTCCTGACAGCTGCTCCCACTGCCTTTGCCACCCAGCAAAACTGCTGCTAACCCTAAGGCTTGGCTCAGAAAACCAGCACAGCTACTCGGCCACACAGATGGGCAGGGAACACAAGTTCACCTCTGTGCTCCTGAACAGGGTGCAGCTTCCCTTTATTTCAGGCTGTTCAACGAAAAAGCTTGCTAAGCTTTAAGAGTCACGGTAACTAAATCCAACTGGGACAAAGTTACTGTCTGGCAGAAAAAGCAAGGCTTGTGCACGCTGTGGAAGGAGCTTTGTCAGGACTTAAAGAAGAAGAAAGGGCCATCAGAAGCATCTCCCACTTTTGAACAAAATGGGACACATTTTTCTGAAGTCTCTTAAAGTCATAAAGAGACATATTTCTGAATTAGAACATAACACAAATAATATAGCAACTATTATAAATAACTTTGAAAGAATGTTATGCAATGTAATTTTCTTCATCCCTTTTAAACCTCTGAATACAAGGGAAAATAATTCTGTCACTGGGATCCACTAACAGTTAAATATACTACCTTTGAGGTGTGGCTCTTCTCATAAAAGTGACTATACCAAAAAGGAATTTTCTCCGTCAACAATTTTGCTTCCTGTGCTTTATCAGAGGGTTTTTTTCAGCCTCCCTAAGTGACAAAGACGTGTTTTTGCAGCCTGCTACTGGAAGCTCTGTATTCCCAGCGCAGCGCAGAGAGGGTATTTCAGAGCTGCGTGGAAGCAGCAAGGTTACGTACGCATCAGTTCTGTCTGCTCTGCAGCTGGAAAAGGCACCAGCGCAACCGCTCAGACTGCAATGCAAAGCAGCAATGTGGGTTAAGTAGCCCAGGATAGATCCACTTACCCAGGCATAAGAAGACTGGCAGCAAGACACCAG
Organism: Anseranas semipalmata; assembly: GCA_013399115.1. Lineage (NCBI taxonomy): Eukaryota > Metazoa > Chordata > Aves > Anseriformes > Anseranatidae > Anseranas > Anseranas semipalmata. The sequence continues at coordinate 1,271,026 of VXAA01002712.1, read as the reverse complement.
CTAGCCCCAGACAAGGAGGAAGCAATCCCCTTGTGTCAGCATAAAGCTGGCTTGCCCGTACTTTGTAGATGCACCACCTCTGCTTCTCCTCCACTTGTTTCTTACAAAAGTCTAAGTGTTTACCAACACCTACCAGACATCACAAGATTTTCCAACCCTGTAGGGACATTAGTTCTGCTAACAGCTGTCTGCAGCAGACACTTAAGTCTGATTTTCAAAACGTCCTCACGCTCACACCTTGAGGATTAGTATCTTAAAGGAGTCTCAAGTTAAGCACACAAAAATCGACATAATCTGTCCCTACATACTTCTTTAGCTACTGATGCACTACTTCCCACGAAAACTGACCAACGTTACTATGCAAAACCTGCTGCAGTTATATACTAAAATAACATCTTCAACAGGTTATCTAAGACAGATTAAAAAAAAAAAATAACAACAGAAAAAACCCTTTGCAAATAATGAAACTCAAGGAAATCATTCTCAATATACAAGTAAAATGGACTTATGTCATATCTTCCAAGAAAACCAAAAAAAAACCTCTGAAATAAGCTATCATTTCAGTTACCAGGAGCAACTATGGCAGTCCCATCATGCAGAGATGCAAATTTACAACCAACTTTATGCGTTGTAATATCATTAAAAGTCAGTAATGAGCACCAAATGCAAGTTTAGTATATGCTCAAATCTTCAATAAGCTTACTTTATCTTGGAGAATACATACTCCAAGAACCAGGTTCTCATAATACAAAAAAGATCATTTTTATTTGTCCATGCAACCCTGGTTTCTGAAATTGCCATGAGACATAGAATGAAAACAGATCATTCAGGTATCTATTTCAATATTAAAATATACTATCACTACTACTCACACGTCTGGAATTTTAATTTGTGATAGGCACCTGCAAGCAGAAGTGAAGAATAAAGAAAAATCAGTGTGTTTTCTTGCTTATATATTAAAGATCCAACTTCATAAATAGCAAGGGAGGCAGGGGGTGCACACTATGCATTTTGAGGCACCTGAGGCGCTTAGTAGACAGTTTCGTATCAATTCTGGGGTCAATTAACAGTTTCCCAGCATCAGTAAGAAAATGTTTGGCTCCCCAGCCACCCTCTCTTCTTCTTCACCATCAACCATGTAATTCTTCCCTCTTCCCCCCAATCCTCTTCACTTAAGTACTTTACAGATAGAAGTGGAAACCTACTCAGTTTACTGATGCAGCAAAAATTATTCCAAATAATTCCAAATTATTTGAGCTTAATTCAGCTCAAACTGTAACGTTGCAATACAATAACCAGGATTGCGATGGGCTCCCTCTGTAGTAAATGTGAAAGGAGGGGCAGTTCTATACTAAGAGCTTAGATAGCACTGTCCTCTGAACCTGTTACTCTATTCATTATAGATACAAGCAGGAATAAATAAATAAATAAATAAATAAATAAAAACAACACCCAAATCAGCCAATCTGGCACAACTGATATTTTAGATGAGAATAAGTTATTTGCTAAAATAGTTTCCAAGTTTTATCTACTCAGTCCTAGAAATAGATGATTAAAAATAATATAGGTGTTTTGCTGAGATACAGCCAAAGATGCAAATCATCACTGGCTATCCATTCATCCCCAAAATAACTTAACAATGACAAACAACTTAAGACTGAAATCCTTCAACTAACGTCTACCTCTTCCACTAACAGAAATACTCACAAATAGCAGGAAACCAAAACTCCTATTAGGTAAGAATAGCAAAACAAAATCCCATTTTAAAGGAAGCAGGTTCAGAATACTTTGTTAACACCACTTTACATTTTATACACAAATTAAAAGCAAACACATTTTAAAATGCAGTAACTAAGCTTACTAAGAAACGCATATCAAGTCCATAACTTCAGAACTCATAATCTACTTGGTATTGTTACTAAAGTATTTAAATTGCAAAATTCAAGAAGAAAAGCATAAAGCTACTGAGCAAATGAATTACTATACACTATTATGTTGTTTTTCCTGTGCTGTCCAGAAAAAAAGGAGTACGTGTAATACCAAAAGGCCTTCCTCTCCCTAAATATATTTTAGAAGCTATTTTTTGACTTACAGATTAAACATTTTGCTTCTGAGAATTATATCCAGATGAATCAGAAACAAGACACAATAAAACATTTGGGTTAACTGCATTCCCCGATAAACAACCCAGTATTACAGGCAGCAGGTTTAAAAATACTGTGACTTGTGCAAACAGGAACACTGTAAGCTGTTTATCTTCTTTAATCCTGAAGGTAAATAGCATAAGCTTTAAAATATTTTGCTTCTTTGCCACAACCTACTGAATCATATTGACAAAGGTAATGAAGTACTATGGAGAATCTTAAACATTTCTAATTGCCCCTAAAATTGCTTTATCTGAGTATTATACAGATTAGAAATACAGGAAATTATTTTCAAGAACACTCAGTGTAAAATTCAGTGGTTTAAATCCAAACTGCAGCTTCAGTGAAGCCAAAGATCTCTTCTTGTCTCTCCTTCTGTGATCACTTCTTCAGAAAGGACATGGACCCTGCACAAATACCCTACTGGGCCCCTTTGAAGTATGACCACTATAGTTATTAACTTTCTTCCTATCGTTGTCTATTCAAACATTTTGACCTCATATCATATCACAATTTCAACTCATGTCGTTCAGTTTTTAAATATTACTTTCAAGAAAAAAACAGCTTCCTTAGCAACACCAACAACTTCAAACAAAAAATCCTATTTCCTTTCGTAACTCCCATCTCAAAGATGTACCCATATTTAAAATTAATAATATATATGAATTACCAGTAACTACTTTCCACTGTCCCTTCTTATTCAGTACCAAAATAAGTTTCTGAGCTGCTGTTTTACACAGCATTTTAAAAAGACTTTAATACAGCATATATACTTGATATATTTAGCAGTGGAGGACCTCCTTTCCTCTGTACAATAGGAAGTTTCCTCTCCCATCTGCTCAGGATATTTATAAAAATAAATAATTACAAACTGCTGTTTTTCCATTGATTCTGCAGAAAGGGACTATTATTTACATGTAAAAACAAAACTGAAGTTGAACCCAAATGTGTATTTTAACCTCCATCGGCTCCCCCACATAGTCCTCAGACGGTCACAAAAATACCTGTCGGTAAAAAGTATGCTGGGGATGAGAGCTGCCAGCCAGCCAAGGGGAGAACAACCACGGCTTGAAGCAATCGTGCCAAATTTACACCAGTTTAAACTGTTGGTAGAGAACAGAAGGTTTCCACAGGCAGCACGAGGCCAAGCGTACTCTCCCACGATCATACCGGGAGACCTAAGTTTTATATTTAGTTTTCAGAGCAAATATAAATAAGGTGAACTATGAAATACTTTTGCAAGGAGACACTTAAAACAATTAAGTAAGATATTTATGGCAAAGCTTTAAGACTGAGTAGTACTTAAGAAGGACACAACCCTCCTGCATATTTAAACACTCTATTGCTGTTTATGACAACTAGATCTTCATGAACAGAGAAAGAACAGAGGACCCAGTTCTTGCAGTAAGCTAAGGACAGACTAGAAAAAAAAGGCTTTTAGTTTCTGCAGTTAAACATATACAGCCACAACTTATTTGGCCTATGCAGAATGTTTATGAATTCTACATTCAGAAATTCAACTTTAAGACGTACAGAAAACTGGTGGAAGTCGAATAAAATGTAATCTGTTGTTTTAAAAATTTTGACCTCTCGTACATTATTTATGAATTCTGTATCTTTTTTTTTTTTAAATAAAAGCTTTCCCTAAAACCCACATACTGAATGCAGATCAAAACTTATTATCTGCTCTGTATTGTGCATGAGAAACTACTCCAAAGCTTTACAAAAGCGAATCCCCAAACCAGAAGCTAATATTAATAACTGTTTATATTTGAATTGTTTTACTTATAAAATATTAATTCATTTTAAAAGTGAACATACTGTATTCAATCTTGAGCCTGATATAAACGTCACATCAAGTAAACAACCGGGAAACTGCCATTTTTGCAAGCATCCACCCTGCACTAATGACCCATGCTGTGGTACCTAGTGTTTTCCCAATTCTCTGCAATCTACAAAAAAGACCAGCAATTTTTACTTTCTCGTATTTCATTAACAAAAATGCCTATCGGGGCGCACCAAGCAGACTTCCCAGCACTCCTTCAGAAACATTCTTGGACAATGCTGAGCCCTCATCGTATGCAGTTACGTAACAGCGACTATTTATAGCGAACCACTTGATTCACGTTATCAGCCAGCTTTGACACCATTTCATACGCAGACATTTGATCTGCCATTGTAGTTCCTCAATCAAAATGTCACATAACAACCAACTAAAAGGTTTTGCAAAAGTCTGTCTGCAATATCAACAATATTATACCGCACAAAGTTTGTCACCTTATCAAGAGACTCGAAGTTATTTTCACAAGATCAGCCTTCCATAAATGTGTGCCGAACAACAATATTCTTGCCTTCTATTTAAACTCTCGCTCTGTCATAATATCTTGCTGTGTCAGTATCCATTACCATGCTTATTACTAACTTTTAAAAAAGACTGAAAGAAACCTTCAGTCGTGCTAATTACAGAATTTCTCAGTGTTCTAAGACACACTGAAAAACATCAACAGCATTAATACTCCAGGAAGCGCCCCGTCAACATTTTACAATTCTTACTACACAACTTCAGGGGCTGCTGTTTAATGCCCTCAAGCTATTTTAGGAAGCGTTTCAAAGCATCGTACATGACTATCATCTGTTTTTACTTCTGAATATAGCAGTACTTAATGAACATCATCGACCTCTTCTGAATATCATCAAATGCTATCATTTTCTTTAGCAAGAAAGGCTAACAGCCTTGTTAGAATTCATTTTCTTCCTAAAATACATCCTGCCTTTTTCTCACAGTCTGTGACAGCAAGGTTTCTCCTCATTACAGTCTTTGGCTCTCCTTATCAATTACATCCACTTAATTCAGCTTCAGCTTCTTTACGTTTTTGTCAACTCGCTTCTTTATTTCTGAAGACTATTGCAATTTTTTAACCCAAATATTCTTTTCTCAATTACAGGAGAATAGGTTTTCTGGCAAGTAATACTCTTTGATCATTCTTGGTAACTCATATTTCCCAAAGATCTTAATTTTATTGAATACCAATTAGCACCACTATTGTAAACCTCGCTAAACGTCACTTTTAATGATTGCTGTATAAAAACATGTTGCACATACCTGAACAAAATGCAGACAAATCAGGATATTCCAATATCAGTAATGTAAGAGTAGGAAGTCAAAAACACTTGGAAAGAGACATTTCTGAAAGAAGACTATGCGGGTTACGAAAGTTCACTACAGTATCAGTAGAGCTGCACGCCTGCAAAATGCCCTCGTCCACAGAGCACAGAAAAAGCCATGATCTTGCCAGCTTTAACACAAACTGAAAGCACGCAAGTATCCTTAGTGGAGCTGACAAAGTACAGCTGTTAAAAATCAGAGACCATCATGCAACTCTAGCAAGCCTTGAAAACAGCAGCAGAGAAAGGAGTACAATTATAAGGAATAGACTATAATTAAATGAAATATGAATAGAGAGCACATAGTAACATTCACTTATACAAGATATTTAGCAAGTCCAACCTAGAATAGAAAGACAGGCAAGACCTGTGGCTAGGAGTACAAGCGAAAAGTCGTTTCTCATTGCTGTGGTATAATAACACAGCCTTGTTCATCATAAGATATGCACAAATAATTGTTCCAGAGAAGATAAATTAAAAAAGGAGGAGTAGGGGGATCATGGTCAAAACCTCGGATAAAACTCTGTTCTTCAACTTACTATATTTTCAAGGCATTAAAGAAATGAGCAACCAGAAATTTGTCCTTAAATTCACAGAAGCCTTCTAGCATTTATTTAAAAAATGTTCATACAGTTGGTATTTTCCCTCTTCTTAAAATCATTATGTCTAATTCTGCCCCATCACATGAAAAATTAAAATGTGATTTGACAGTTGTTTCTTCTTCCTCTGCTGTGTTTTTTTCACCATGCTACTCACATTTCGTTTTTCTTTCTTTATATCACTTGTGCTTGTACATAGCACCCTGTAAGAACCTGATATTCCCTACTGAAAGAAATTTCTAAGCTTTCAAAAACAGGCACTAGACCTCAAAAGCCCAAATATGCCAATAAAACAGAGTTATGATGATTTCCGGTATCAGTAAGCCTAAAGGATTTTATAATACCGTCATTCATGGGGTTTAATCATCTCCAAAGAAGTGGCAAAAGCCTTATTGTCTGAGAACTTCACAATGGATCAGAAAATACAACAGAAAATACAAAATCAGAATTCTTCATTGGCATGGAAAACATTAAATGACCCTATTAACCTCTCTTTCTAATTTCATGTAGCAGCATAAATAGCATGATTCCACCAAGTGCCCAAATTCTAAACATAAATCTGCATTCCTGCATGACTTCATACTTTCTTCAATAACAGCTAATGCTTTCCAACAACGTATAAATGCAAAAATACTGTAAAACTTGTACAAGAAATCACAATTATTGTGCAAAAAAAAATAAGTGATATATCAAAAGCTAGTCAGATGCAAGCTACCTGATCTATGCGTTCTTTAAAGTTACCATTTTCCATATAACTGGATTGCAGAACTGAAGCAGAATTTTTTTTTTTTTAATATAATGTTGCTATGCTCCAAGTTGGCAAAATAAAGCAGGTTCCAGTTTTGTTTATTCCTTGCGATTATCAGTGTCAGTGGTTAAATGCCTGAGGTCTAAACCACTGTTCGTAGATATTGTAGTTAGCCAGCTCAATTGAACTCTAGAGTTGATAACTCCACCAAAATGAGGCCAGGAAACCAACAACTCCGCAAGAATTACCAATCTGCCAAGTTAGTTAAGAGCACACATGGATGGATTTGTATTTGATACACAATTATAGCCAGCCATCTGACTGAACGAGCATTTCATTATATTTCTGGAAGAAGCAGTAGCTGTTCTTCCTCACTTAATGGGGTAAAACAGGTCTAGGCCCTGAAAGGTATACACAGCAGGATATAAAACATTTCATGAGTTTATTAAGAAATTTAAGACTACATTTTATTTTTAAAGTTTTTTTTTAATAAAGCAAATTAAAATTATTGCCTAGTGATCAAACTATTTAAATATAAAATGCTTTTAGCCCTAACATCCAAGTAACATCCAAGTACCCTCTGTATCAGCATGTGAACTGGCACCAAAAAAAATCCAGCTCTTAGACTCAGAATGAAAATGTCATCGCTACAATTACGTGCACTGCAAAAAAAAGACAATTACCACTAGCAGTACAGTGTTTCAGTTGGTTCTTCAGATGTGAAGCACAGCATTTGACAGCACAAACAAAATGAAGATTGTGGAACTGTTGAGTAAACATCTGGCATTTTAAAAGCATTTTTACATGCTAAAGTTGTGGAGTGGTGTTTTATATTAAATTCTGAAGTGCCACTGATTACAGTGGTGTCCATCTGAGTCATTAGATACATACTCAGAGCTTGCTTTAAAAAACAAAGCAAGATACCTGCAACTTACGAATGATAAACAACATTCAGTGAGTTTACAAACACTGAATTTACACTAGAGAAGTTTTATTATTACTGAGCTTGATTTTTAGTCATGATGTCATTTTCACATCACACCAGATTACACCAGACTACCAGATTCAATAATGACAAAACTAGTTTATGCCTTTAAAAAAAGGCTGATTAGTTTTTTTGGCTAATAAATAAAAGTTGATCAGTAAGCAAATTATCCACTGCTTCCACTAAATATGGAAGGAGAGATTTTCAGGAAAGGTTTCAATGCAGTGCTCATTGAATCAGTCTCCAATGAAGGCTTTCCTGATTGCACTTTTTAGGTTGGTTTACTCAAATATACTGTACTGAACTAGAACTTATTAAGACTAGTGAAACATTTTTTTCTTCCAGCAGCAAGTATTTATTTAAGAAATTAGATGAATGTATATGTTAACAATCCAGCCAAAAAATATTGCATAGTATTAATAGCTCTGCATCATAACAATAACACAGGCATACAGGATATCTTCATATCCATGTCATAAGCAAACTCATATTTTTACACTGCAGTGTTATGCAGAAATTGAAGCCAGAAGCCATTCGGGGGAAAAACACAGCCCTGTTCTGTTTTTCAGTTATTCTAAACCTAATTGTGTTTGGAATAATATATTAAGTATTTTGCTACATGTTAGGGGTGTTTTATATATTGGGAAGATCAATTAACGCATTACATCCTTGGCCAAGCTTGAAATAAATGACCCTGTACTTTCAAACTGTAATTTGCTTCAGACAACACAGGCTCCAATTTGCAAGCTGTTCAGTAGGGCTGCAGGCAGACCCCACCTACTGATTTGTGTAGAATTCCATCCCGGATAAACACAAGGCTGCACCAAACAATATGCAAAATCAAGGTATGAACTTCACTGCACTACCCTTAGTAAAGATTTTGTAGGCCAGACTCTTTATTGTCAAAGCAGTATTCAAATAACGCCATCAAAAAAGGATGCTTTCATCTTTCAAATTTAAGTGGCCTTTTTAATGCCAAGTTAACATTATAATGATTTCTCTGTGGTGGAGGAGTAAATTTGGTTTGTTCTTTCAAGTATAAACAATCTTAAGGAAATTTTTCACTATGCATTTCAAACATATGATTTCATGTTTTCGTATCTGATACTTCTGTGCTAATTACTCAAAACAGGTCTTGCTCACATCGCTTACTGAATTGCAGCTATAAATAACAAGAGCTGTGTAATGAGGGTACAGAATTCCTACAGTAACGCAATATGGCAATTTCTTTAATATCTTAAGCACATAAAATACCAGATCACCTACTTTACTTTTACGCAAGTATAATGTGGCAACAAACCCAAATTTCGTACTAATTCTAATTCCATAGAAGTTTTCTTCTGTCCCACATCTTCCAAGTATTTAACCTTTGCGCACCTAGTTTCCAGTTCAATTAATATAATTAAAAAAAGGAAGGGAGGAAATGGAATAATGTCAAACTAGGCTTCCTCTCCTCATATCTATACCACAATAGATACAAGAAAGTTGCTATTGATCTTCTGTTAAATTACGAAAGGAAAAAAGCAGACATGTAAGTTATTTACTGAAATGAAATAAAATAAAGGAAAAAGAGGCCTTCAAAGTTATTTGTTTTGGGCTATGACATACCTCAGCCCAGTTTCCCTCACAATACCAGTAACCACCATTAAAAATAGTGCCAAAGACGGGCCTGAGTTTAAAACAACTCTGGTTTGCTACCGAAACTGTTGCAGAAGAGAGAGACAAAGGGGATCGAGGTCAGCGTCCTTTTCATGCAGCAGCTAATCCACTTCTGTGGAGACAGCGGTAGAACCAGCAAGCGGTGCAAGCTGCCTTGAAATTTACAACACACCTCATGGCAACCCATTTCCACCTCCACTGCTAGGGAAGAACCATTTTGCTCCTCCTGGCCTCATGCCATTACATATCTGGGAGAGGAAGGGGAGGGAGAAAAGGAGTTCACCGAAGTTCAGGGTCAGCAAATGTTCACATATCCTGTCATTTAAGAACTCAAAGCTCAGGGCACAAAAGCTCTTCTGCCCCGCACAGAAACCTACGTATTTCGGGTGTACGTGTGGGGGGCAGCCCTGCAATACGAGTGAATGTGTCATACGTGCGGAGGCTGCGAAGCGAAGAGCTGTCAGGAGAAAGCAACCTCAGCAGAAGAGGGGGAGGCGGTGGGGAAGGAAAGGTTACGAGCACAGCCGAGATCACAAAAAAAAGCCCGAGACGCTCACCGCTCTCCGCCCGCTCGCCCGGCTCACCCCTCGGTCCTCGCTTTCCGGGACGGGCCCCGGGAGAGCGGCGCAGCCCCCCCAGGAGCCGCCCCGGGGCCGCTCCCGGGCAGCGGAAATCCCCCGCAGCCCTCCCCGGCCCTGCCCGGGGGCGCCGGGCGGCGCCGCCA
>VXAA01002712.1:1236150-1260264 GCA_013399115.1 Anseranas semipalmata | reverse complement strand
CCTCCCCAGCGGGGGGGAACTCGCCCGGCTGGGCCGGGCCGGGCCGAGGACGCGGGCGCCGCTCCTCCCTGCTCAGCGGCCCCGCGCTGCTGCCCCCGCCGGAGGAAGCGCGTCTCCGGCGTCCCCGCGGGACGGTGGCTCCCGGCTGCCTCGGGGCCCGGCCGCGGACCCTCCGAGGGGACTCCCGGAGCAGAGTCGGGGAGGGAGAGGCGTTTGCTCGCTTCAGGTGTTGCGGCTTCTAGCAATGTTTCCCCTTGGGTCTGCGGGGCGATTGAGCCCGTCTCTGAGGTAGCAGGGACCCCCCTCGGCTGACAAGTCGATAACTGGGAAGCCACGGAGCTTTTGCAGATTGATTTCTTACACAGCAGCTATGAAAACATCCTTTCCGTATTTATTCCCGGGGTATTTTCTTTCCTTTGTCTCCTGCATCCACGGTCCCCGTAATATCCCTCTTGCATTCTCTGTGCTGGCTCTGCCAGCACCAACCGCGCTTCCTTCCTGCTCTTTCATTTACAATCGTTTTCCCTTCAAAATGATCCAGTTTGTGTTGCTTCACTTCTCAGCCCTTTCCATCCCTAAATTTCTTAAGCTTTCCGTGCTACTGAACAAGACCTAACAGATAAAAACTAGCCTCATGAGCCATTTATTCCGTACTATCTATTGTCATGTTTCCACCACACAAAGAACAAAACATAACAATAAATCTGAATCTTCAGTGATTTTAGTGATGTGTGTTTGAACTTCAAGTACCAGGTCACAGATACACTTAGGGCACAATTTGGCCAATTGTTTTTGTTTTTTGTTTTTTCCTTTTGGACATATTCTGATTCTTGCTGCCTGCTTGGTTACTCTCTTATTTTGTTGGCCAAAGTTCACCGTTACAACCGTGGGGCCTTTTGTCTCCAGTCCTTTCACAGACCTTAGTTCCAGACTGAATATGCAAGGCCAAATTGTGGTCTCCTTAAGGAGAACTGACAGGACTTTCATGTCCTTGCTTTGCTGTACTTCTGTGCACACTGAGGGTGGCTACAGCTCCGTAGCTCTGCAGGCAGAGGTGGAGATTGGAGTGTATTTTAATTTGCAGCAGCAAGCTCCTCATTCTGAGGAGCTAATGTGCAGCTTATTCTAGCCAGTCCTTCTCCATGGTAGGGCCAAGCAGGAGCTGTGCTTGCAGGAGCAGCGCCAGCTAAAAATTCCCCTGCTTCCAGCTCGGTTGCGCCCTTCCAGCAGCACAAACGAACCAGAACACTGACGAACATGTTTCCCAGTAAACAGAAGTAACTCGCTCTTGCCTAAAAAGGAATGCAAGCATCAAACCACTTCTTATGTGCATACAAATTCACTTTGCTCATGTTGATGTACGCTCTTGGTGAAATCAGTTGAGGATAAAAAGCAGTAAATATGACTCAGAAACACACTTGAAGTTTATAGAGACAAAACATGATTACTGAGTTCTTTCTAAATGTGTCCAAGACATAGGATAACAGCCTTACCTTTGCAAAACTTGTGGGATTTTTAATAACACAGAGAAAGCAGACATTCAAGCTTTGAACTTCCTGGCAATGCAAAGATATCCCTTATAGATCTTTAAAGCTCAGGACCTACCAGTTCTTGCTAGACCTACCAGTTCTTCTCTTCTTTGAAAGCTAATGAGATGATCTGTATTTTGTTTTATCTTATTCAATTTGAAGGCTATTTTGGGTAAGTAATAGCATTATAAATGATTGTGCACAAGTTTGTTATTATATACATGAATTGTAAAACAAGTTCTCGAGACAGCACAGCAGCAAGTGCACTTACTGCAGCACACCCAAGTATGTCACATAAATGAGGTACGGGGGGACAAGGTGGGCTGGAAGTTTATGAAGTTGTGCTTTTGTTTTCAAGTGCTAAAAATATTAGTAAGATAGTAGTACTTCTGCTGTGCTTATTTTACTTCATACACATTCATGTCTGCCATTGATACTTCAGTTATGATAAAAAAAGTAATTATGACAAGAAACTAAAAAATGAGTAGTTGGGATGAACCACCCGAAGAATAAGGCGTGAACAGTAGTTGCAATGCAATGAGAATATTTTAAGGTTTTCCACTTGTACTGGGGATAATAATGAGTTGTTAACAGGGAAGAGTCTGTAACAGCATAACACCTGATCTCCATTTGGCCTTTGTATGCTACCACTATCTGGTGCCCTCAGAGAAAGATTTTCATGCCTGTGCAAAAGACAGTACAAAACCAAGACAGAGTGACGGGCATAAGTCTGAAATGTAAGAACTGATTTTGATTAATTTATCCCACAAGTCTGGTTTTATAACTATAGCTATTGATTTATTTTTATTATTTAGTAGAATACATAGCAATCAATCATATTTCCATCTAGCTAACCATGATTATTAATATTTTAAACTAGTTTTGAAATGGATTGGCTGGCAAGTACAATAGGTCTGTTCTTGGAGACAGCGAGAATGGAGTACGCCCAAGTTCCACGGAATGAATTATTGCCAGTGGACGACCTGATGAAATCTGCATCAGCCTGCCTTGAACATGAATATACTGGCTTTGTCTCAGCATTTATAGAGCAGAAGGATGTAGTTATTTTGTGACAGTAAAAGTACAGGAGTTAAATCAGTGAAGTGCACATACTGGTAGATGGAAACATTACAGAACCATGTGTATTTTTAAAACAATGTATGTGGAAAGCAGCTACTTTCCTGCCAAGACCCCAGTTCAGGATCGTGAGCTGCAGCAGCAGGAATCAGTGACCTCACAGCCACCCAGCAGTGTGGGAAAGCATTGTGCTCAAGTACAAGGGATGTGTTCATTTGCAGGGGAAAGACTGAAAGTCTTGGCAGGTAATTAAAAGGGGAAATGATTTTCAAATACAATATTTTGTTTTGAAATGCAATTGTTTTTTTCTATTGGATGCCAAAAATTTCTAAAGAATGCAATATCCTCTAACTAATTGTATCTGTGCTCTGAGAGAAGAAACAGAGCTATTGTTCTGCTCTCAGCAAGAGCTATTTATATATTAGTCTGTGTAGCACTCCTTTCTGTAATGATCTTCTTCCACCTACACGAAACTCCAATCCATTTAAAATATTAAATTAAGATCGTTTCTTGCTTTCTTATACCAAGCTGGTATTCATATGAAGTATTTTCCAGGTTACTTGGATTTAGTACAAAGTACTACTTGCAGACCTCTAGGCTAAAAAAAAAATAAATCATTAGCGTCACTGGAAGACCAAACCCCTTCCTCTTGGAATGAATGGAAGCAGGAAATAGCAGCAAGAAGAAGGTCACCCTTTCAAGAAACAAAAAGCTGCATACTTTTTCTGTCAACAAGAAACATAGCCATTTCTACCTTGATTTGAATAACTGATGACTGGTCACTGACATAGCTGCGCTGTATATTCCGGATAGTAACAGGGAAAGCTACTATTTGTTCTTGTAAACCTTACTTGTTCAGTGAGCAGGAGAGAGTTCCCAAAGTGCAAATATTGCTGTGTTTGTCATCTACACTTGAGATTTGCATTCATGTAGCTATAGTGGTGTTTAGAGATTGATCAACTGCTGGAGAGATTACCACTACTGAAAAGGCTGTGCCTTCCTGTGCTTGACCTGTATCTCTTTTATATTATTTTGACATTTCATAGCATATAAATATAATGTATGACATAGACGTATATGTGGCATACCATTGCCCATTCTTTTCTTCTTCCTATTCCTTTATGTTGTTTACCCTTTCAGTTTCCATTTGTAATTTCTCAACATCCTATCAAAATCCTACTTAAATATTATTTCTCATTTCCTTATAACTTGTATCAAATTTTGAAGATTATTTATCATTCATGTGGATAATCATTTATGTCTTTACAACATCTGAGTTGATGTTTTTATTTATATCAAGCATTCCTGGGACTTGGACATAAAAAGTGGTAATGGTTATGCATATTTTTGGGATATGGGCCACTATTTTAGTGGAGGGAGCAAAATCCAGTTTAATTCCCTGATTTTTCCTGTATAAATCAACTCCAACTAATATCAATGAAGTCTTTCCATAGACCTCAGCAAGGCGTTAATCCTTTGACAAGGAAGTTAATAGTAAGGAGAAAGACTCCTTCTGTACATTTCTGCCCTGTTTAGCAAACAAATGGCTAGACACTCCTTTATTTCTCTGCTCCTGCTCTGAAATGCAGGACATCCTGCTTTTCAAAACCAAAGACATTAGGCCTACCCTAACCCCATACAATTATCCTTCTCAGGTAGGAAATGGTGAGGTATTTTCTGTAGATTGTCTAAAAATGATAGGTTTCTGGAGTAGAAGATAGGTTGCTATGAAACTCAAGCCTAAGGTTGCTGAAAGAAAGATTTTTTTTTTTGATATTTTGTTTAAATTTTGTGTTGGAGACTAAAACAGGTGGAAAGAATTTGAGTGAAACAATGAAGATATGCAGGTAATGAAAGCAGGTCACTTGGGTATATGCACCTCTGCTGATTCTCCTTTTCAAGTATACATTCAGAGATACACTTCTCTCCTTGATGAAACAGAAAATGAAATGGCAGGGGAAGAGGCTCCTATTCTCCTCCTGTTTCTTTCGTGCAGGCTCAGTATCTGGGACAGAATAGCAAGCATCTTTTTCACTTCTTCTTTGCAAGTCAATTGCTTCATAGAAATTTGCAGTCATTACTCACTGAATTGATGAGAAATGCCATCAGTGAGTCTCTGAACATTTGTACCATTGCCAATTCAAAGTACTTAGTGGATTTGAAAATAAAGCACAAAATACACAGACTCCTGCAGTTACAAGATTATAGGTGTCAAACTTCTGATTTCTTTCTTATTTTAATGGTTGCTATCTCCAGAGAGGTTTACGACTTAAGTGGAATTGCTTTCAGCCATGACAAGTTGGTTACTTTCTTTTAATCCTGTTACATAAAAATGAAGTTTGTTCTAGGAAAGATGGTATCTGTTCCCATGAAGATGAAACCAGATAATTCTCAAATTTATATTTATATGGCTGGACAGGAAGGTGTGAAGAGACATGCGAATAAAAGAAGTGGGACTGGAGCTAATATCCGATGTAGAGAGTACAAAGAGTAAGAAAGGGCACATGAAATTGTAGCCAGCATATGTAGAGAATGTTGGAGATGAAATGAAGTAAAGGAAATCTGGGGACAGAATGAAGTGAGTTGAGGGAAATGTAGGCTACTGTACGGAGGACTAAGTAGTGCACGCACTGTTCTATGCACAGCAACTCAAATGTATAGGATGCATTGTTGATGTGCAGAGAATTCCTTATATAGAGGAATATAAATACACCCACTGGCAGCTGGCTGTCAGGACTTTTCAAATTGATTATGGTAGCTTTTGAGATGTGAGTGGCAGATAGTCTGTTCAGAGCAGGCAGTAGGGTAAGACATGGGGTACATGAGGAGAGCTGGGAATGGATGAAAGAGCATGTAAGAGGAAAAAGAATGCAGGAAATGACAAGGTAAGTAGATGTAGGGCTTCGCCCGGCAGTCTAGGCTGATGTCTTTTACTGTCTTATAATCTTTGCAACACTAACCATGCAGGGTAGATAGGTAGAATTAAGATGTCACTGTTTAATACATTACTGCCCCGGCTAGTCGTTCTACCCTTCTGCTGGAAGTTGTTGCAGCCTGAGGGAGAGGAGACCAGAGCCTTGCCTGTTTCCCTGTGCAGTGTGGCAATTAGCTCTAACCGCTGGTGAGGACATGGGGTAGGTGAGTCAGATGCCTGCATTTTCTTCTGCCACTCCTCCTTCAAGGACAGTACCCTCTGGCAGATGGGAGGGGCAAAGAGGCATAGTCAGTGATTTCTTAAATCAGCACAGCCAGATCAGGCTCCTGTTAACTCATTTTTGCTGTCCTATGAATCCTCCTGCCTTAGGTAGCCGTGTGTATATTCATATGTTGGTGCTGGACTTGAAAGACTGCAAGCCAGTGAGAGAGAAAAAAGAGTGGCATAAAAAAGGAAGGGTATAGATGGCAGCTCCTGTCAGCCCATGGGAAAAAAAAAAAAAAAAAAAACTTTTCCTCTTAGGTGCCAGTGAGAAACTTTACATTTTTTTCACATGCATTTAAAGTTGAGTTTTGATCCTGAGGACTCAAAAATTGGAAAGTGAATTAAA
The DNA here is from genome assembly GCA_013399115.1 of Anseranas semipalmata. Classification (NCBI taxonomy): domain Eukaryota; kingdom Metazoa; phylum Chordata; class Aves; order Anseriformes; family Anseranatidae; genus Anseranas; species Anseranas semipalmata. The sequence goes on along the minus strand of VXAA01002712.1, from coordinate 1,254,113 downwards.
AAGAAACCAGTTTCCTAATCTAAATCTCAGGAGTTTTAACCTAATAACAATTTTTAGAAGTCCTGCTTATACTTTTGTTGGTTTACCTTCCTTGTGTCACTGAGGGCCTGAGGGGCTCCTTTCAGTTACACAAGATCCAGCCTTAGCAAAGTATTCTTTCCTTTTCAATGTTAGTATGACTGAAACCTTGCTAAAAGCCAACTTGTGAAAAAGCAGAGTAATTAGACGCGTTATAGGTGACAAAAGACAATTGATTAAACCAGTATGTAACATGCGGAATATCTCTGAGTCTGACACAGAAAATATCACAGTACAACTTCAAATGAGATGAATAATTTCTGCAGATGTAAGGATAAAGAAAAGGTCACTCACATAAATTCCAACTGGTTTAATTGTAGAATTCTTCACTGACTTCTTTTTGTGTAGCTTCTTGTTATTTACTTTGCCAAATTGTTGACTGATCAACTAAACTGTTCTCTAAGTCAAGCACAGCATTTTTCAAGGTCTGTTTCAGCACAGTGTAAAATAATTAGAGCTATAAACAAGAACGAAGCAGGAATGCCACAAACCCCCACATATCTATTACTTGTCATCTGTAGAGTCTAGCTGTTACCACAGAAGCATGTTAAAATTAAATGCTGAGCTTTATTTAATGTACTTATTTGTTCTCTCCTTCTTTGCCTTCACAATTCTTATTTCAAGGCTCTTTTGTTCACTTCACAACATGGCATATTCATGGTCATGCAGATACTTATAATCCACAATAAACTGCTGTACAATCATTCTTAGCTTTAAAAACAAACAAATGTTCAAATGAAACTTTTGTAGCCACTACATAGGTGGCTGTTACGTTGGTTAAGTATTTTGCAGGACAGACATTCATTTACATCAGTTTGTAGACAATACAAAATTTAGGATAAGTGTCCACTAGAAATTAAAAAGAAAAACAGTAAAAAAGAGGAGGGAAGTATGTACTTGAAATTCTGTATTAGCATGATTTCATATCATTAGCATTCTCATGCTATATTTTAAAAATTAATTTACCTTTTTTATAATTCATCAAAATGGTTTATTTTGCCCACTAATGAGCTCTCCATAGAAACAGTTGTCTCTTAGTAACATACCAAGAATAGAGTTCAGGGAATACACTGCATCTGTGTATACTACTCTTAAAGAGACATTTGTAGTTGTTAAAGAGAATATGGGAGTTCTCCTTCCGTAACAGCAAGCTGGCACAGCGCTGCAACACATCTCAGTGCCTCCAAGATTGATCTCCTTACGTGTGAGATACAGGTCACTTCTACCTGCATTATTCCTTGGCCTTTGTGGGAGCATATCAGTGCTTGGTTTTGTTTTAATTGGATACAAGCCAATGAACTACACGAACACTTTTTGTCTGTTTCATACAGATCACAGATATAGCTGTCAGCTTGTAGAGACTTTTGGCCCCTGTCAATTGAATTCAAAACTATTTTGGATACCGCCCCTGATATTTTTTTCCGGTCTTTCTACATAGAAAAATCTTGAAAATGTTATCACTGGTGTCACCTCGTTCCAGTCTGCCATTGCTCTGTTGGGCACTCCTTTCCCACCGTGTCACGGTCAGGCCGGGTGACTCCAGGTGACCCTAGCTGTGCTGGCTCTCTCGCGGTTTTGCCTCTGTACCTTCCTTCTGCTCTCCCGGGCTGCTGTACAGCACCTGCTTGTGCTCTGGCACACAGCTTTGCTCTCTCTCCTCCTTGCAGGTGCCATGCTCTCTCTGAAGCGACCCAAGGGCACGGTTATGATGACATTTGAGCTTCTCTGCAGCTCTGTGTCGATATTTACACTGAGCTGACCATTAGTAAGTTAAGCATATGCCTACGCTGTAAAACCTCCTTAGTTTAACTAGTGCTGCCGGGGAAAAGAAGCAGGCAGTAAGGAGTGGTTCAGGGGCTGCGTGCACCTTGCATGCTTGGCCCCTGATTTGGTCAGGAGCCACGCTATTATTTTGTCCACTTAGAAGGGGATGAAGCATGCTTTTTGGCTGATTCTTACACCCCTTTTTAGTTGTTAATTGCTGCATCCTGGCTGAGACTAATGTCTGCCTTGGCTGGTATCCTCCTCTGGTTCAAAAAAAAACAGGCCATTCAAAACCACTGCAGGGCAGACTGTGTTAAAACTCTGGCTCTCCACAGAGGCTTTTAGGATGTCAGGCAATGGAACATCCTATCCCAGGTTTTGATTAAGGGAAAGAGTGGTTATCAGCTTTGGTTTCAGGCCCAGACTGAGGGAATGAAGGCAGAGTCAAGATACGTCTTGTCTCAGCACACAGTTATTAAAAGAACATGTCTGGAGGCAAAGAAGAGGCCTAGGAACCAGGAGAAACCAGGCAGAAAAGAAACTCTCTTTCCCTCTGTGTGGGGAGAATGAGGTGGAGAGAAAGCATCTGTTGAAACATGGTTTTAAAAATTCTATGTTTGTGTAGTTAATCATATTTTGTAGCAATAGCAGGCAAGCTATGCTGGGAAGGATCTTTTTCGTTCCAGGGGAATGTTAGGGTGCTATGAACTGTCAGGGATGCTTCAGAAGGTTGTGTGAGGATGGAAGAAGAGGAGGCTGAGGTGTGGGAAGAAGCAGCAGAGTTGTAGAAGCCATGGGGGCTTTTCCACTCTTCTCTCACAACCAGTCTATGCCCACCCCACCCTCTTCCTTCAGTTCTCTCTGGCTACAGCATCTCCATGCTCAGGTCTCATGCAGTTGTCAGTCCGCACTCTACAGCATGCGTCATCTTTCAGCAGCCCCGGTTTGCTTCCTTTATCTTACAGATGGATGGTAATGGGGCAGATCAGGGACCATTTCCTGGTGGTGAGAATGGATGTGGGAAAAGGAAAGAAGACAGAGCACTGATAGGAGGGCAGGAAGGCCTGCAGTAATATTGAGAAGTGGTCTATTCAGAGAGAAGGGATTCAGCCCAAAGCAGCTGATCTCCTCTGCTAGGCCCTAGCAGAGTTGGCAGATTGCTGCCCTCGGCAGCTGTCAAAGGGCTGTGTCTACATTAGCAATTTGTTTCAAAGCAATAATGCAGTTCAGAGGAAAATACCATCATTGTCTCCATTTACCATGTGTTGTTTCAGTTCTTAGAGTGGTTTTGGTGCATACAAAGTAAATTCTTTAAGGAGGAATTGAAAACAGAAACTCTGCTTCAAATGTGCTCCAAATGCACCCTAGTGCTAATGAGGACAGTAGGTTCCAAAATAGTGTGTGAGCTGCATCATCGCAAGGTCTTTAGCACATACCTAACACTTTTTCTTTTCAGAAAGCTTCGTACCACGTGTGTAGCCGATGTGTTTGGCTCTAGGGGCCAGGCTAAATATAATCCAGAACAATCCCCCAAATACACATAATGAGGTGCCTCACTATCAACTGTTTCAATCTACTGATCTACTAATGTGCAAATTACTTTCTCATGTAAACACAGCCTACTTTGGCTGCACCTTGCACTGGCTTTGGGATATGGTAAATCTAAGAGGAATATGTATCTAAAATGTTTCTTGTGTATAAAATACATATGTTAGCTTTTAAGAAAGCTCTTTAATCACTACTAATGTTGCTTATCTTAACTTGAGTGGAAGAGATATGGCAAAACCTGCCATTAATTGCAGTAGTAGGTATGCTGGCACCATAGCCAAACATACAGGGAGAGCTATGGAACTGTACCCCAGGATGGGTAAAGGCACGCAGCCTTAAAAGTGCACTCAGTAAGATGCCTACCCACCCAGATAAAAAAAAAAAAAAAAGGGGGACAGAGGAGTAGCTGGGTGAACAACTGTGATAATATCATTCTTTCCTGAACAGAAGCTACTACATGCTTGCTACAAGGGTAGAATAAATCAAACAATGTTTAAGCCAGAATGATGAATTGATGTAACAGTCAATATTTACTAATACGCTTACAAAATGATATACATTCTTAACTGATGTATTGTTTTCTTTTCTCACTTTTCCTATGATTTCTATTCATTTGTGAGCTCCTTTATTTGCATAGCACAGTGAGAGCACTGATTTAAGCCTCTGCAAGCACTCCGTGCTCTGTGCTGCTATTGTCACTTACAGTCAAGGTTTAGTTATAGCTGCTCCCAGGAGCTATACTGTGCCCCCATCCCTCACATATCCTACTGTGAATTGAAAGCATGTTCTAACAAAGTGTTATGAAAGGGCATGTAAGATTACAAAGACATTTTTTTGGTATGGAAAATTCTAGTGCTCTTTAGGAAGCCGTAATTTGTACAGTTTAATCTTTTTTTCTTACCAGGTCAGATAAACCTAGACATTCTGCTCTCAGATGATAGCACGTTTGGAGATCTGAGAGAAACAGGGAGCTGCTGGAACATATTGCAGAAGCCTAAAGCACTTAGCAACAGAGAGAGTGTGGGATGCAGCGACAGAAGCCGGAATGTGGAAACAAGCGACATCAAGGCAGCTGTTTGGGAAAGAAGAGCTTTTACTTTGTTTATAATTTCAGTAATTCTAAAGAACCATGCAGTGTGGGAGGTCACTGTGGTCTCTGACTCTGCATATATTCTTCTCTGCGCGACTGTTCTTAACACTTCTACAGTAATTATTGTCCAAGAGTGCTGGACATATTAATTTCCTTCTGTATTTCCTGTTTCTCTTAAAAAACAGAGAAGTAGTATTAAGAGATTTGTGGAATGGGAATATTTTTTGCTTTAATTTATCCTGTTAAAACATACCCATGTCACATGCACTATGAGGAGATGCATATCAGGAGATGGCCTAATTGCACAGCTTGATTCTGCACATACTAATAAAGCTCTCTTTCTGCATATGGAGGAGCAGCATGTATATTTTGTAGTATGTCCGGTCTTTAAAATCATGAAGTGTTCTGGATTAATACAAGCATTCACAATAATGATTTTAGAGCTTTGGACTAATATGAACTAGAACATCCTGTTAGCATACACTAATGATGGATGTCAAATAGCTAGTAAAGCAAAGATGGCTGAGGCGCTGACCAGGATGAACAGAGCTGAGATAACGAAAAAATGTCTCCACCACCAGAGTGAATTTTAGAAGGAATTCAGAAATCCATGTATTTGTAAGCTTTGCAGGTCCCCACTGAGGTAGGAATGATCCAGAGAACTGGAGTTTTATTCAGCAATTAGCTGGAAACTCCATTTTACTGAATACACGTGTATCTGCAAATGCAAAAATCTCCCTTACTCTGAACAGTTACTGTACACTTTAAACAGAGGGGTTGTACAGCTTTAGGGTTGAAGCAAAGGCCATATGCCATACAGGATTCTTCAGGAGTTCAGAAACCTTATAACAAATGTAACATTTTGTATTTAATGAGATGTGAACTAGCCATTACTTTCTATTTTCTTTTTCATCTCTGTAAATCTCTTTTGTGGTTTGTATTATTTAGTAACTTAATTGCGTCCACTTTTCAAGTATTCTGTATTGAAAAAAATAGTCAAAGGAAATTATACATATATACTAAATTGTGATAACAGAAGTGCTACTAAACGCACAAAACAGAAAAAAATAAATTCATATATAATTAATGATGCCCAAGAAAAGATGTTAGTATTGAAATCTAACAAATTTATCTACTCATTGACTAGTTCAGTGTGGCATAGTCTCAGGCTACTGTTGATATTCTTTAACCCCACATGTAACCTGTCATTGGATAACTGGCCTTTTAAAAAGAACTGGATTCCGCCTAGCTAGTGATAAACTGTTTACTTCCAAAATCCTGCAGCAATTTCAGCTACTAAAATGCAGTAGTCGCCTTACACTAAATGACAAAGTAAAGAAAAAAAAAGGAAAAAAATAAAGTAAGATAAAATAAATGAAAATAGGAAAGGACACAAAATGAAGTTACCAGACCAAAACTGGGTAACAAACTTATTACAAGAAAATAATAAAGAACAGAGACATCCCTACACTGTAACTGAAGTGTAGTGCAGACATGGCATTATCAAATCACTCAGGCTACAACAGGATGAACCTGAAAAGTCATCCCATGCTATTTATGAACATCAATCTCTTCGAGGCTTCCAAAACTCACTGGGACCCCTTATAGCCAACTAATGAAGAGAAGATCATCTTAGCCTGATCCTCCCTAGCTCCCTTTGCTTAGGAACAACCCTAAAGTAGTGCTCCACCATCTCCACCCTCAGGGTAAAACGCTTTCCTTCAGGAAGTTTCCCACATGTTCCCGTCTGCAAACTTCTCAGGGACTAAGCGCCAGACTGTCTCTCTATATTTTAATGTCTCTCTTCCATATTAATAGCTGCAGAGCCCCAGAGAGGAAGCATCACCTGTTTAAGAGGTTTAAAGACCTGAAATTCCAGCACCGTTGCTAAAACATTTGCCTTGACCTACTCCCAGTTCATGTTTTTCCTTTCTTCTTGCTCTCTTCTTCTATTGCTCTCAGCTACTGCCTCTCTTCTCCTAAGGAAGACCATTATCCTATTATCTCAGATCTCTGCTATACCCAGCATATATAATTGCCACCATCAACCCTGAATTCTCTGACTCAGAAAATATAAGTCAGAGGCTTGAGGGAGCTCCAGCCGTCTTGTGGAGAATCAGCCCAACCCCTCAACTTCCCATGCAGCACACCCACTCTCTACCACTCCAACTGCTTTTCCTAAAACCATTTCAGATAATGGAAATTGTAGGAGTAGTAACATTCTCCCCCACCCTGCCTCTGCTGAGAGTCTTCATTTTTATTTCTAAACGGTGCAAAAGCTTTTCCACAGACAAAAAAAGAAACAGGTCAGGATGCTCGTGACACCATATTCTTTGTAATACAAATGAAGGCCTTTTTCCCTAGAAAATGAGCCCGGAACCACCCTTTTAATGTGTGAAGGCAGCCAGCATCAATAACACCCAGCGAGATGGAGCTAGATACTAGTCAGGGTTGCTGTTATTAAAGGGAAGCTCACCCAATTTTAGATCTGAGAAACCAAGGCCTAGGGTCTGCCACAGCTATCTGCATCTTGTTCCTTGCCCAAAAACCCAACCACAACAAACATACACACAAAAGCGAAAGTATCTTTTTCCAGGAGAATTCTGAAGAAGGTATTTTTTTCTTTCTCACTTATTTCCCTCTTCTGTCCAGACCGTCTCTGTTCTCCTGAGCAGCCTCTGGGGCTCTACTGGAGAGAACTCCTTCCATCAGTGTTCAAGACAGGATTACTTTTCCCTTAAGAGAAGACTCTCCTCTTGAGACCTGGCTCTTAAACATCACAGGCACTGAAGATACTGCAGTCTGTTTTACTTTGTTATCCTCTGGCTGTTCCTTGTTCTTCACTTTATCCCTTTGTTCTCTCTTTGCCTCTTCCCCCATTGCTTTCTGTGGACTCCTATATTCTTTTCCCTTCTGCTCCCTCGTCTTCTTCCCCCCAAATCAAATACCACTTGCATGCTCTTTTCCATCCTGTTCAACTACAACAGTTGTACTATTATCTACTAGTTTCTCCTCCCTTCATGCCAGACACCACATCTTACAGCCCTTGAACTTTAAAAGGCAAATTGCAGTCTTATTGCATCCCAGTAGCAACAGTCTCTCCCATCTTGTCATCTCCATATTTTTATGCCCCCAGTTTCTTTGCTTTATGCATTCGTGCTACTGTGAACACTGGCCATTAAATATGCACCCACACTATGCAAAGTAGTACCCTATCAGAAATACACAACATGATCCCAGATATATTAACTTCAGAGACAGCTTGTTCTGGTACGTCCTTCTGCTGTAATTACATTGTTTTGGTATTTCCACACAGCACAGCACTATGCCAAGTGGCTAAGCCTGTTCAGAGCTGGCTCAGATGCTGCACCTGACGTCAGATCAGGACTGGCAACAGAGTCATCTGACCCCAGACTGAAGTTGGGATTTGGCATTACAGCACTGGTCAATTCATTTCCTTTTGTTTTTATACTTCCCTAGAAACACCTCGATTTTCACTCTCCCTGAACTATTGGGCTGCAGCACACTATAGATCGTGTGGGTGCTTAGAAGTCACAGAAGAGAACCACGTTCTTCTGAGTGTGCATGGGGCTGAAAGAGGGCTAGGTAGGTATTGCAGGGATATCTAAAGAAACAGTAGGAGAAGTGTTATACTGGGATAGGTATTGTGCTCAGACACACTTCTTTGTGGTTTAAGGACATTATTATGGGTTATCTGGGAGGACCACGCATACCTGCAGCACAGATAAGGGCAGGCTGTCTGTTCTTGCAGCCCTTGAAAATGATTGTAGTAAACCAGTGTGATCAGAGCCATCACGCTGAATCTTCCAATGGGAGCCTTATTCCAGTCTGTGACCGACTGCTGCTACTGAGCTGCATACACAAGTGGTCTCAGAGGTAGGGACAGTATTTACGTGTTGATGGTCTATGGAGAGTACCCTGGAAATAATGGAGGCTTCCTAGGAAAGCACATGATGCACTAAGTTTGTTATCTGAAGAAAATAAACCAAAGATCTAAAGAAAAGAAAAGGATTTTGTAACCCCAGAGTTGGAGAATACTTTTTGTAGCAGAGCTTAATGCTATGGTCCTTTTTTCTTAGCTAAATCATGAGACAAACTACAAACCTGGGGCATAGGCTCTCTGTAGACTTTGACTTTGAAACAGATGCAATACCATATGGAATGGGCTGGCATGTTTTCTTAGGTACTTAAAATTACAGCAGTTTTGTCTTCATGTTGTTGGCACTGAGGAAACTCTCAAAATCTTCTCCTTAGCTCTTTGAGACAAACAGAAGGTGCAATTCTGTGACAAGTAAGAAATCATGTTTAACTTCTGTCATAAAGCTTGTAAGCAATTTCTTTGTCCCCTCTCTGCAAAAAAAAAAAAAAAAAGTGTAGGTAGCCTTGATGTCTTAAAAGGTTTTTTCTTCAAGTGCAGATATATTAAAAAGCATTTCTCCAGAAATGGCATAATTGTTTTTCATATTACTTCAAAAAATGTTGTTTACTAACTAGCAAAGTCGGCCATGGCTCTATTGACAAGGAAAGCAGTACGATCAGAAGCAGATCTATACAGTGAAACAGTTACTCCCAGGGACCATATGTTCCCATGATGCCTGTTTTGGGGGCATTAACTTCAAACTAGTTCTAGTCTGTTCCTAAAGACTGAATCTCCAATACCATTTGAAGGATGTTAGGTGTGCTCTTGGAGTGCACATTTCAGCTTAGTTCCATTCAAAGGAATTCAATCCATGTACTCAAGATCACTCCATAACATGAAACGTGCAGGAGCCAAGGATGCTCTGTGAGTGCACTCATGAACTGAACTAAATTGCTAATGTAGATACACCCATAATCTCAGATCTACAAATCGCTTGGATTATTATTCATCTGATACCTAGCGATTATGTTTCTGATTAATAAATTTTAATTATATTTGTGCAAACTCAGATGGGTGTGTAATGATTGATTTCAATGAAGTTGTGCCTACATACTCTAAGCAATCATTCTAACAGTCTTTTCTAATGGGATTACACAGGTACGGCATAACAAAATTTGCTCCTGTAAAGATTTATTTATTTATTTATTTATTAAGCAGCTCTATTGCTAATGATACAGAAGAGAGAATAAAACATAGTTGACTTATTTTGGTTCTACAAAGGTAAAAACCGTGCTGTCTCTAAATTAAACAAGTAAAAGTGCTGGTAGGTATTTCTATTTTTCCACAAATGCCATGATGTAGCAGAAGGTAATAGTCTGATCTTTGAAACTGAAATTCTGAAGGAGAAAGGGGTAAAGATTACAATTTTGTTTACAGTATCTTTTGGATAAAAACAAAAAATGTGAAGAACAGCTTGACAGTATGCTGACCAGACATGTATGTAGTTGTATATATAATGTATATAATTATATCTATAAAATCTCAATACAAATTGTTATACCAGAGGAATGGATGGTTCTATTGATATATTTATAAAATGGTTACTTGCATGGGTTCAGAGTAATCTTTGGAGAATGGGAAGGTCTCTTGTTCATCAGAAAATAGATATTGTAAGAAGAGTTGTTGGCTTGGCAGTTTAAGGTTAACAGAATGATAAAGCTCCAAGAATTAGAATCTATTATCTTTTTCTCTATAAACCTATAACAGGGATATTAGAAACAAACCCCAACAATGTCAGGTATGAGATCTCAATGAGGTAAGATCTCTGAATCTGATTCAGAGATGACTGAAGGATTCTTCACTCACAAAACTTTCCAAAAATCACATCATTGTTTCTGAGGAAGAAGGATTAAATTATCTCATTCTGTTTGAAAAAGCTGTGTTTCCAAGTTAGTCTATTGACATTTAATATCATTTGAATATAGTACTATACAATTATATACTTTTTTGCCCCAGCCAAAACTTCTAGTAAAAAGACAATATGAATAAAATCAAAACACACAAAAAATAATCCTAGGCATGAAATAGAAATAGAAATAAAAATGTGTAGCAAAATAAGTGGCTCAGAAACAGATATAAATTCATAGTGTAATGCAATAAGAAATGGACAAAACTGAAATGCATTGATCTAAAATATGGAAGGTCATCACCAGGTTATTTTAGCTGTCTTTGTTTGTTGCCAATGGTTAATTCCTAGAAGATATAAAATTATCTGCTATTTCAAAACTATTGCAGTTGAAACTTGAAATCACTTGCCACACTGATTATGAGGTGCAGTGCCAAATGCTAAGACGAGTTTTTTTTTAATTTAATAAAGGCACTCCACTCCCATTAAGCATGTGCATACTACTATTCCTTTTGAAAGTAATACTTTCAATGTAATAATGCTCTGCCTTTTAAAATATTAAGGAAAAAGACTAAGGGAAGGCTTACTTTAACCATATTAGCTATAACAGATGTACTTCTGCTGTCCAGCTCAATTTCTGCAGGCTTATCTATCAGGGGCAATCAGTGATTAATCACCAAAAGAAGTCAGAATTCCTACGGGAAACACCTGCACTTCTACCCACTCTTGTTAGCAGCAGGTTGCAAGCCTGGGATTTTAAACTTCCTTGTAGCAACTATTTACTCTTCTTTATTGCCATCATATTTTTGGATACTGTAGCTTTTCCTACAGGCCTACTATGGATTTAATGATCCAGTATCTGCATTTCTGTAGATATAATGATAAACATACAATCCTGTTCCTGGACAGTTTTTATTTCATAGAATGTAATCAGGCAACAGCACCAATTGCTCTAAAAAGAAATTATTGTAAATTGTACTTAAACTGAAATAAAGCCAACATGCGCCAGCTCCGCTGTTCTAGAAACTAGCCAAATATCCTTCCCACATATATGTGGAACACAAAGCAATTACTTTTTCTTGAACATTAATTTTCTAAAATTCTAACATAATCAGATAAAGGCTCACAATGACATATATTATGTATATCATTGGTTGTAATGGTATATTTTATCAAGAGTAATGTACACCAAGATAATAAAATAATATATACCAAATGTTCAGAATGATATATCTTATTAGAAATAATGACCTGGAAAATATAATTACACATAATAATCAAAAAGTATTATTGAAAAATATGAAATGTCCAAATAATTATGTGAAAGCACAGATATTTTTTCTACTTCCTTGAATAAGCAAGGCTTATTAACAAAATAATAACTACTCTTCCACATTGCATAATTTTCTACTGCTGACTTCAAGCTGCTAAATCTCCTAGTCCAAGGTCAGGCTATCACCCAAAACAACTCCTGTCAGCTGCTTGAACAAACCTCAATCAGCAGATACTTTGACCTTGGAGTGAAATATTCTGGCAAGTGAGTAAGAAACTAATATGAATGGAAAACAGAAGCAATGATGCCAAAAAGTGTCAAAATTCATACTGTAATGCAATAAAAAATGGACAAAACTGAAATGCATTGATCTAAAAATATGGGAGGTCATCACCAGGTTTTTTTAGCTCTGCCTTTGTTTGTTGCCAATGGTTAATTCCTAGAAGAGTCTATTTTGATCCTGTGAGTACTCTATAACCAAACGCACAGCAGAGAAAGCGTTATGATAAGGATGCATTTGGCTATTTGGGAGTCATATATACAAACAACAGTGCTATTTTCCCGAGATGATTGCTATCTACAGCATGTGTAGCAGCTCAGAATTATAACAACCAACATGCATCAGGAGAATATGAACAAAAACGCACCATCCCATTTGGCTTCAAGAGAGATTTGGGAAAGGCTTCAGAACTAATTTATTTATTGGAGCAAACTATACTTCCCCTCAGTTAAAGTTTGTCTTGAAAATCTCCATGAAATGAAGAAAATGCATGATGGTTTAAACAAAACGTCACTGTTTTTTTCTCAAATTCAAATCTCAACTATTAGATGCCTAGCAATCAGCTTAAGCTGAATGCAGCTAAAATAGAATTAACTTCCGTGCTCCATCTCTGCTCTTTCTTTCCTCACATGCCATAGAAAAATACAGACATCTTGCCTGTCTTTCTGCTCACTAAATTGTATGCCATCTTTAGCTCAGGCCTCTCTCCAGATTTGTATGCATACAGCTAAGTGTTCTACATTTTTAGTGTGTTTTTAAGATGCAGTTTTCATGCACATCACTAAAAATCTTGCTCACACTTCACCTTTTCATGCTGGGAAAGGATGTACAGGGCTTTTGTACAAGATTTCTTTACTATCACTTTAAACCACCCTTAGGTATAGCTTCTTTATTAGAAGAACCCCTACAGCTTCCTGAGATTTGAGACGACTTTTGAGTGAGAGAAGAAGTTTACCTGCGTGGCTGTCCAGTGAGCCAAAATTAGTACACCCTCAAAACAAATATTTGCAGATCCCTCGTAGTCTTTCCAAAATAAGCTCTATCAACTGATATCTACTTCAGGAGAATGTACTTGTAAACTGGAATAAAACATATCTTAGTCAAATAAAGAAAACACCAGAAATTTTAGACAAACTATCCATTGATGCATATTGATGCAGCAATAGCTGCATCTTTTCGAAAGTCACTAACAGACTTTTTTGAGTCCAACTGCTCCCTTAGGTTCTTAAGTCTGTAAAGCAGATCTGAGAATCTGTTGTGTTTCAACTTAAACCTCTTACAAACTCAGGCAGCTGTATAACAACCCCGCTGCATCTGCCTCCCCAAAGACCAGTTAACCCACTCAATGAATGACAATACAGCCTGAGTGGGTTGAGTTAAATCTCATAGATTGTTCACACAAATATTATACATTTCTACATTTTCTTTAGAAAAAAAAAATCAACTGAACAAGATCACTTTTCCCATATAACATGTTTTCTGGAAATCAACTGAAATTTGTCTATATACCTAAGAATATTTCCCTAATGATACAAAGAAACTAAAAAGAACTTTTTGTGAGCATTCACACACTAAAAAAAAAAAAAAAGTACTTCTGTATCGTAACCTTGATAAACTTCATCTTCAGAATTTGGCACTGAAACCTTTCATATGATGCAATCAAAACACAGTGAAAACTGTCACCACAAACTCAACTGCAACCTTACAAGATCCCAGCAACTGCAGTTATCAGCAGCTGCCATCCTTCCTTGTGTTGATCATTCTTTTCCCTTCCTCTTACACTGACGCACCAGCTCAGAAAGGAAGCCAGGACCCTTTTCAAGTAAAAACTGAGTGTTTTCCACCTCTGAGCATTCACTTGCATTAAAACGGTCCCAGATCTGCTCTCAGAGTGTCTGAAAAGACCATCAATTGTTTGTCAAGATTCACAAGCTTCAGCCACTTTGTTAAGGTATGTTCCAGAGTACAGAGACCATACCACTGTTTAACAAACTTTGTATACTACTCAGTGACAGGAACAGCACTGGTACACTTCACAAACATGAATCACCATCTCAGTATAGGACTCACCTGCTGCTTTGTCTGAAAGTACAGTCCTTCCTCTTTAGATGCCTTTAGCTCTGTAGGTGCTGTTTTTATAATACTATTATATTGTATCCTAAATAAACCATTTCCACCATCTTTTCACACTTCTCTACATTTGAAGGTACAGTCAGCACTGTACCTTCCTAATTCAAGATGCTGTTTCTTCATGGTGCAGCAAAAAATACAAATGCCATCAAAACACGACAGTGCATTTTACTCATCAATTTACTAACTTTTCCATTGAAAGGCAGCAGGTAGCCCTGAGATAAGGGTAGGAATCCACAAACTCTGTTTGAACTGTAAAGACAGATTTATGTAAAGCATCTGAGTCTAAAGACACTCACTATTAGCAAGCCACAAGCAACTGTACCAAACAGCCCTAAAATACAAAGGGCAGAATGATGGGAAGGAAATGATGACAGTGTAATCCCTTATAGCTGCCCACAAATGCCCTGTATTCCCTTATCTGTCTCATCAGTTGTAGGTCTAGACAGGTGCCACAGATTGTGATAGCAATGAATTTTCATGTCTGCTGCACCTCTGTGCTTTCCAATAAGTCAGTTATTTGAAAGGTATGTTGCTTCCAGCAAATGGCCTGCCTCTTGTATGCTTAATATAAATTCTTCCTTTTCCTCCACCCATTGGGCAACTTCCATCACATAAGGTATACCCTGACATTCAGCAACTTAGTTCACCTCTTCCAGCTATCTGATGGCTTTTTAAGGACCTTTATCAGGCAACTTAGAGCTATTCTTTTGCACCATATCTGATTCCCCTATACCACGTCAATAGCAAATGCTGTACTGACATGTAAGACATTTTGTTTCTATTGGTCCTCGTCTATGTTTTCCCTGGCTAGATCACAAACTGTGAATTTCTCCACAAAAATCAGCTCTTATCTGCTGCTGCTTCTTTCTCTAGAGCTGTTTCTGTTCTTTAAATCTAACAGTGCACGGATACTCCAAGGGGGAGAACTGTGGGTTCCCACTGTGACTTACACTGGGCAGGCATACCACAGGTAGAGTAGATGCTGATCCCAATTCTGAATCTACTAGTCCATATATGTTCAGCACTATTTTAAAGTCCCATGTCTTCATTACCCCATCAGCCTGAAGATGCTGAGCAATGGCCCAGAATCACCTCAGCTCAGTCTTTTTTCTTTTTTTTTTTTCCTAGAAGAATCAAGGAAGATACTACATAAATTTTATATCTTTGATCTTTGGGGACTGCCAAGTTACCCTGCTGATGTCTGGTAATACAGCATCCATGATTGCCTCTGTCTCTGCATATCAAACAGAAAAATCGCAAGGCACCCAAGTTCAAGGGGCACATTTGCTACAAACATCCTAGGAATGGATCTGAACGTGCACCTCAGAATTACTGACAGGGAACAAACTTTGATTATTGTACTAAATAGGGCTCAGCAGACGTTACCTCAGCCCCTGTACCCTGAAACCACTGGACACTCTTCCTGTCTAACTTTGTTGTGGTCACACAGTGCTTTCCCCCTTTTGTTTGCTCCTGATAACTTCACGGTAGTTCACACAAGTGGAAGTGACACAGGAGAAGTAAGCGGGCAGCTTGATGAGTTAGCAACAAAGTTTTTCCCCTTTCCAACTCAAGCCTACTCTTGGTCCTATAGCCATGAGAGCAGACGTTTCTGATACAGTTTTTTTCTAAGTTAACTCTTTGTGGGCCCTTTTATCACTTAATTTCTGAGGCAGCTTCCTCATATCTGACCTGGCAATATAAAACCACTGGTTGATATGACCTCTCTGCTTGGGTCAATGAATTTACCTAAATTCCATTTCTTGGGATCCTGTCTGTGCCAACACCCCTATGACACTATAATCTTGTCTAGTTTCTCTCTAATTTTACCTTAATTCAGATTACAACATAAAAGTTCACCTACAATGACAAAAAAATCATTAGTCTTTCAATCAACAAATCACTTTTCTTTTTTTTTTTAGGGTGTAGGGACATATGTAATTCAAAAATTGCTATAAACTCTCCAAGTCATACAGGTAGTGATACGTATACTCCATTTTTTGAGGAAATTCTCCTATCGTGGTTGTAATTTCAATAGCCATCACTTTCTTATTGTTTTGAATACCCCAAGCTTTTCTCTGTAAACATCAGATTATGTACTCTGAAGGCTTCTGAAGAATTGATAATCCTTCTGAAGTTAAAAAGTTCTATTCATTTAACTGTAAGCCCTTTTGACTTTTGGACTCACTGAACGTTAGAGAGATTAAATGTTAGATGCAGACTATTTTAAGTGTAAATTTGAGTCTTCTCCAACACAGTAAAATAGGAATTGATACTGTAAGCATCCGAAATTGAAATAACATACATGCTATGATGTTTGTTGCAGTGTGGTTCCTTGCTATGGCTCTCCAGGGGATTTTGCCCCTGGTGCTGAGAGGGTCTGAAGTGTCCTCCCTACACTGAACCTCCATTTAGGAGCGAGTGTGTACTTGGACCCTGCTGAGCTCTGACGCAGGAATTTTAGACTGCACATTCTTCATGAGCTGGCTGGTCAGCTACGCCCTGGTTAACTTCCCAGTGGTTAAAACTTTATCTTTACTTAGCTCTCTAATCTTCCCCTTTGGGAAATGACTATACTCCATTTCTCTTATTGTTTTCTTTGACTCAAATTGTTTCTATGGCTGCAAACACTAATTCAAACTGCTAATATTACATTCAGTTCACCATCTGCTAGCCAAATGTTAGAGATACAGAAAGTTTTACTCAAGAGTCTCATCTGCTGCCTCTCAAGTACTCCTTAAAGCTTCTAGGCACTGCTGCTTTATAAGGGCACATCTCGCATCAACCGCGAATTTGCCGATCAGCCCTTTTGGATACAGCACCATCTAGTGAGGCAAACTAGCTTCAGCTCTCAGGGTCTTGAAACGGACATAACCAGCAGCGCTTCCAGTGGCCCAGGCAGCCTTTCACAAGAAGCCAGGGCAAATTAGTCATCTGGAATCCATCACAGGAAGTTCTTTGGTTAGTGTGGCAAAGCACAGACAAAATCTTTAAATGTAACAGTAATTGCTCTCCAAGCAACTTCTCCAACTTCTCATATTTCAGTTGTCTTGTAAAAATTGTCCCTGTACCCAATGATTTCTAAATCCCAGCATCAGCACCTTTGTGTCCGGTCTTTTCATGGCAGGCTTTGTTTTCTACTTCTTCCACAGAAACCCGAGGAACATTTCCCTCTTGCATAGCCACTGCGTTCCAAATTACTTTGCACAAACGAACAGCCTCTAATAACTCCTGGAAACACCTTCCCCTACTCACACAATACCTGTTGGACGATGGTTGCGCACAACTCCCAGCCGGTGACAATACAAAATCAACGTGTGAAATGAGTCAGATGCATTAGTCATAAAGTACTTTAAAATTGTGCACGTTCCCCATAGTATCTAAAAGGTTCCCGTGTCATTTCGCTGGCCTGGCAAAGGCAGTGTTTTTTGGTTCCTACCACTCAGCATGCTGATGCTGCATCTCTCTGGTCACTCCCTTACCACGAGCCATGCATGACTGGGATGTGCTATGCAGGCACGTCTTCGCGTCACCCCTCTCCGTTGACCCTCTGCCTCTCCCTTTCAAGCAATGGCAGCTGGGGCCAGCCGGAAGCAGGAGCTCCATGGGGACCATGCGATCAGTCCCACTGCCCCTTGCGCCCATGTGGCAACCGAGCCGGTTTGCTTCGCACCCCTCCCAGGCCCCTCTACCATAACGCCCACAGAGAACTCGAAAACGCATCGGTCACCGCGGCCTCCTCCTACAACGCTGGTGGAAGCGGTCTGGTTGTTTCCCAGTTTGCCACCGCTGTTTGGCAGACAGACAGACTGCTCAGAGGGCTGCCAGAGAGACGCTTTTCTCTTTTATCTGCAGCAGCGCAGGAGGCCTGCTACGCCACGCAATCGCCAGGTTCAAAGCAACGCCCCAGGCCGAACGCGCCCTTCGAACAGCGTCCCGTAAGCCGCCTTCGGGCGCCGCGGAGACCCCCCCGCGCGCTGTCCGCGACGGGCACCTGGCAGCCGTGCGGGG
>VXAA01002712.1:1128262-1235475 GCA_013399115.1 Anseranas semipalmata | reverse complement strand
GGCTGCGAGCACGGGCGCGGGCGGGCGTGTGCGTGCCCCGGGAGGTGCGCTCGCAGCGGGGCCGCGTGGGGATAGCAACGCGCGGCTCTTCCGCGGGCATATGTCTCCGTCTGCGGAGGTATATTTTTATACGCATCGATGCAGGCAGAACATATGGCACGTATAATTGTGCATATTTGTTTGCTCACATACATGCCTATCTGTGGGTATGCAGGAATCTAAATTTTCTGATGCGGTTAATATAGAGCGACTAAAATCGGTGGATGATTCACAGCTCATGCATATGTCTTGTATAGACTGTGCATTTCTCATGTAGCTCTCCCTACTGTATTTAGGTACATTATAACATAAATGTTCAACTGCTTCTTTTAAGCTAAATCGTTGATTTTCTACTGTTATTATCTGAGCGGTGTTCTAGTCTAAATTCATAGATCTTTAGCATTAAAATGAAAGTTTCCCAAGTTATCATAATTTCATTCAAAAAGAGCACAGCTGTTAGGCTACAGGGTGCTGAGCTTATCACTTATGTGGAGCTTCTACCCTTACATATTTCACTTGGTACTTCACTAGATGCAGTCCACAAATGGCCCTTCTCTAAAGGAGCTGTACATGTTTTAGCTTGTACGCAGATTCTGCAGTCTATCGTTTGTCTGCACTGGCAATCTTTCCTTTTCTAAGTATTCTGGATTTCTAATTTGTTTATGTGACGTGTTTGTCCTTAGGTCTAGGCCTAGATCTGTCACACAGGTATGGGTTTCCAGGTCTTTGCCTCTAGTGTTTTAAATCTCAGTGTGTTGCCTTTTTGTATTGCTTCAGCAGCTGATTCAGTGCTTTGGTATTTTTAAGCCTTTCATTTATAGCTTCAGACTGTTTTTTTGCTTTAGCTGATCTGTATTCTTACTTTGAAAGTATCCCCTGTAGGCCCCTCAGAGGAAGAAATGCCACTCAGGTTCTTCACACAACAGCAAATCAGCAGAAAACTGCTGCTGATGAACACATTCATTGTATCTTCAGGTTGAGAGCTGGGCAGGCTGAATCCAATCCATTTGCAAATGTCGCGCCAAGTAATCAGTTTCTGTGAACAGTGTCTCCAAGCCTTTCTTTACTTTCTCCTCTGGAATATTTACACCTGAGTAGGCTCTATATTTTAAAAACTTATTATTTGTATATATAGTATTTTGTAGATGTTACCCATGTCCATGCTGGCTCAGTTGGCATGAGAACATTTTCCCATCTAAAGGATTCTGCAGCCTTCATCATGAAGATGAGAACTAACACTACTTGGATCTTGATCCCAGAAGCTGTTGATAGTAGTGGTCCATGCCAGAACTCCAAAGCATTGAGAACACTGCATAATACTAAGTTCCCCATGGCTGTGCATCCTCTGACAGTCTTTGTATGTATAGGAACAATACGGAGGTAGAAGACTGGAATTCTGCTTATTAGCACGCACACTTGGGTAGCTAGCAAAGTCACAGGTATTTGTGATTGTGAAATTTCCGTGTTGTTTTTCCCTTGCCTCTCATTGTTTGATAACTCAAAATTGGAGCATGTGCTGCTTGCCGAACTAGCCTTTGTCTAGTTGTTTCTAAGAATTTCTGAAGGTAATGGCTATTGCAGATGGTTTCCTAAATGCTCTAAAGACTTCTTGCTTTGTCATTTGTCAAGCTACTTTTTCTGGCATGGGTTTATGATGAAAGTGCTCTTGTTATTAGAGGAGCAAGAAAATGAGCTTCCACATGGCACATACATACAGTTTAGAAGACTGTGAGCTTCATTCTTCCAATGCTGTCAGCCTTTGATGTCGATAAGTCAATAGTAAGGCTGTAATTCAGGCACTTATAATGTTCTAATGCAAGTAACAAAAAATACTGATTACATGCCCTGTACTGGAATTATGAATCTTTTCCATCAGAAGAAGTAGCAATCAAAAATGTTTTTCCCTCAGCTAAATGAGAAGTTGTTTTAACCCATTTCTCAAAGAATTACCATGAACGACTGATTTTATTTCATGTTGTGTGGTTTAGCCACCCTCATCCAATAAGATGTTTTTTGATCGGTATCAGAAAATCTTTTACTACATGTGGTAAAAACTTGACACAGAAATACAGCCATGTGGGCCTTACTTTGTGCAAAATATTATGGATTGACCTTTCAGGAAAAGATTTTTATTATCTATAGAGTGGTTGGAAATGTAGAAGCTTCACCTTTGAGCTCCAAGAGCCCAGTATTTTTCTGATAATTCACTTGCTTAACTTGTTATTCTGGTGTCCTATAGCCTGTATAAAGGAAAGGATTATTAGATATTTGGAAAGTGTCTCACTCTCCTTTGTCTATGTCAAAGAAATGTTCCTGTGTCATTCACTCACTTGTACTTAGTCATGGCATTGTAGCAGATGTATTTTACCTTAATCTCCCCATTGAAGTTGTCAGTTTAGTCAGATTTGTCACTAGCGTATTGCTGCAACCAAGAATCTTACTTGTTAATAGAGCATTCAGAACAAAAAAATGAAGATGACCTTCACTGGGGGTTTTCCAGCTGATCAGTCCTAAAAAAAATTGTTAGTCTTACCTTCCAGACCTCTTTCCACAGTCATTCTTATTATTGTTTTCTTTACAGCCCAATAATTAGCTTTTTTCTTCTCTCTCAAGTAGTATCTATCAAACCTCTAGGAATTCTTTTCCTAAGCTTCTCCCCATGGTAATCCAAGGGGACTCTGCTCAGATGCCTGATCGATTCCTTCCTTTGGAGCCTCTTTGCAGATTTATCCCTACTGACTGGACTGGTAGTCTTCTGTCAGTGTAAGAGGTCAGTAGCCATGCAGGCTATTAATGGCTTACAGATGGGCCGGGAGGAGCACATTCTCCATTTCGAAGGTGCTCTTTATTAGACTGGGCTATGATTTCCTTTAAAGACATGATGTGTGAGAAGATTTTATTCAGGTTGTTGCTTTTGGCCTAGTTTGTGCCGTTTCTGCATTCTTCCTTTAGGATACACCTCTAGAATGTCCCATTTATTTCTTTGCTGTTTGCTTTTGAGAACTGAAAATTGTGCCGAGATGATACTTTCAGGGAAAAAAAAAGATTATGAGTGTCGTAATTCTTTGCTGTAGAGATCATTTTGACAAGTTGCTCGTACAGCCATCTGTTTCACCTTGAAATGTGAAGGTGGCTTGTAGCTTTCTGAGTGGGAAAATTGATGCTTCTTATTGTGCTTTTTTTACTGGGAGTCTTCTTATAAGCTAAAATGAAGAGCTGTCTGGGAGACTGTAAGAATGGATTCAAAGTTCCTGAATGTCAGAAAACAGCTGAAGAAAGTGTCTTGCATTCTAGTCTACCATCACTGTCTTACAAGAGTGAAAAGGTCCTGATATCCCACACCAGAAAGCACAGTTTAGCTGCGAGAATTCAGCTAGAAGGTTATTTTCAAACATTAATTCCTCTCTCTTCAGTTGTTTTCCTTCCTTATAAATTACTACCTATGAATAATTCAGCTGTTGTGCTTTCACAAGGCACTCTTTGCTGAGGTTTCTGTAGAAGTGATTTGTTAAGAGAACAAACGTAAGAGATGCCTGGCACTATGAACACTGTCAATACTGTTAATTCTGTAACAGGATTCTTTTCAGAAAAATCCCTGTGCTTATTAGCAGTCTACCTGATCAATTATTGTTTTCCAGCCTGAATATACATATCTTAAATAAGTCTAAGCTGGCAGCTATTGCCATAAAATCCCTTCTTTTTTTACAAATGTGGCATTTGCTTGTTCTGAGTCCCACCCTTTACAATTTTAAATTCCCGAACATTTCGTGCTAGATGCAGTTCATGCTAGAGGCTTTCTAATGTCTTCTTTTTGTCATTCATGGTGCAACTCTATTTTATGGCTACCAGTTGCTAAGTTTGCTGCTACCTGACAAACATTATTATTTTGGGATCTTTTTTTCCCTACTCTTAGTGTTTCTAGTTTCTGGTCCAACAATTGCTCTGAGTTGTAATCCACTGAGTTTCCTTAAAATACCAAATAGTTTCTTCAGAGCCTCTCAAATACAATCTGAAAAGTGGGACAGATTTGACACTTATGACCATATTTGAACAACGCAAAGGGCCTGATATTAAGACATTTTAATAAGTATTTACATACAAAACAACCCATCCTTTTTTAAATCTCTGTGGAAAAAACTGTTGACAGAAATGGAACCCAGAAATGTCCTTGACTGCTTGTTAAATCCAGTTTTAATGATGACTTGTTTTGAAGTATTTAGAGGTTCAAATACATTTGGAAGAAGGGGGTTTTCACAGTTTGAAGTTTTCTTGATTTGTTTACTTGTTATGACAGGTCTACTGCCAGTTTAATCTGGAACCTTTTTCTCTTGTATTTTTTTTTAGTGCAAATACTTTGTTTAATATTTGGAACAAATATAAGCCTCGACTGCCAGACTGGTATTACAATGACAAACTTCTGAAAGTTGGTGATTTCCTTGCTCAGATCAAAGTAAGTCATATCAAAACAGAAAACGCTCAGTCACAGTCTTTGTTTCATTATGTTTCTATGCTAGTTTATTTTTTAATCATATTTTATAGGAAGCTACTTAGAAAGTAGCAAAAACTTTTACAAAATAGTTCCACTGAGAGTTGCTGGTTTGTATCTCTTGTATATTATTGTAAAATTGCCCTGATTTTCTGATATATTTGCTATATCTACATTTTCTATGCACCTGTTGCCTCTTTGAACACCCTAAAATCTTTATTCAGTATTTGCTTGTAGTGGTGGTTTGCTCAACAGAGATGTCAACTCAGTGCTTAGTAACTGAAAGTGAATGTAAGGAATTGTCAGGAGGGGAACAGAGAACAAAAAACAGAGTTCAGTTATAACAACTGCATGTACTGATGACACTCTTGCATCTTGAATTGCGTACACTTCTGGTCTCCTCAAAAAGGATAAATTGCAAACAAGAAAAGATGCTGGAGAGAGTAATGAGGGCGACCAAAAGCATGAAACGGCTTCCACATAAAGAACAAAGTAGGCTAAGACTATACGAGTAGGAACAGAGATCACTGAGCAGAGTATAATGCAGGTCTACAAAATCATGAGTGAAAGAGACTGAACAGGGACTGATTGTGTTCACTTCCACTTCCAATATAAAAGCATCAAATGAAGCTAGTAGGTGGCAAGCTCAGAACAAGAGCAGGCTGGATCAGAATATGTATTTAAGCCATGGAATTTCTTGCCACAGGATGGTATAAACGCTGAAAGTTTGTGTAACTTCAAGGGGAAACATGACATGTTTGCACTGTGAGGTGTAAATTCTTGAAGACTTTGAGTGTATTCGGGGAATGTTTTACAACATGATAACTCTGTTATACTCTTATCTAGCCATCTGTTACTGGCTGCTGTTGGAGCTGGGATGCTGGGCTGGTAGCTATTGCTCTGACTCAGTAAGGCTATTATTATGTTTTGTTCTTATATAATGTTTGTCCTTTGTGTCTGCTGGGAAAAAAAAAAACATCAGAGGCGTGCCGCTCATTACTTCAGTGATAGTTGTGTCATGCCATAAAGTCTGGGGCTTCCAAAGGTAGTTACAAAGCAACTCTGAGAAGCAGCTCAAAGATGTACGTCTGAAAGCTAACTGCAAGTCCTTCTTTTGGGACTGAGGAATGGTGTGTAGTTCTGAGTGATACTATTATGGAGCAGAAACGCTAAAGGACTACAGAATCATGGGTTGATTTATTATAAAGGTTCAGTTCCTGAAAAGTTGCTTGAGAGAATATGCTTAAAGTTTGGTGAGAGTTAGCATAATTTAGAGTAAGGTGCAGCTCCTAAATAGATGCTATCTGTTTAGTGTGATTTTGTGTTTGTAATGATCCATCAGTGGATTTTTCAACTTTTTCTTAGGAACATATTAGAAGATACTTATTTGATCAATAATACGTTTCTAGGTTATAACTCCAGCTATTTAGTGTGTCTGTATTAAGAGACAATCAAGTAAATGCTTTAACTATGTCCTTCAATCTTTCTACCTATTTCAGACACAGATTTTTGATAGTATTATTCTTTTTAAAATTTGATTGTAATAGAAAAATTGTATTTATAGTTCAAAAGTTAGTGAAAGTCTATAATTTATTTGTAAAACTCTTCCAAGAAGAGTTTTGGAAAGGTTTCTGTACATCTTCATTTTTTAACATAATGGAAATAAAAAATTAGGTTAAACCAAAATGGTATTTTTTTTTAGAATGGGATATTAAATTTTACTGAAGTGAAAGAGTGATTTCATTTGCTTTGTGTCTAGTGTTAAGCTTACTGTTATCAAATGTCATCCTGATATATTCAGGTCTTTGTATTGTTTCATTCCCTATGATAAGCATCTGAGATTGTGTCTTGCTGCAGACCTGACCTCATTGTTTAAATAAATACGCTTTATGGGTTCCTAAATACTTCCTGTAAACTCTTTTAAATGAAATGTTATTTGGAACTATTATGACAATATCAAGTCCCTCTTGAATCTTAGTTGGAAACTGCTGGTGATTATTTTAAATTGTAATTCTCCTTTATGTTATTTAATACTTAATGATTCATAGTCTTTTAAAACGAATTATTGATGATTAAGCACCAACTTAACTTTCTGTCCTGCTATTTATTTTCATGCAGTCTCACTTTAAATTCCTTTCTGTTATGCATTTGCTATGTATCTTTTAGGACACACCTAAATTCATTATGTCATATATCTTAAAATTAGTTATCCCATTAGTCATCACACCAATCAGTACTGACTCATTTCTTTTCCCTCCCTCTCTGCCTATATCTGTCTCTTATCTCTGGTCTTACACAAATATTTTAAACTGTTTGGGAGAGGAATCACCTTTTGTTTATGTATTAGTAACTAGCTTAATGGAATTCTGATCCATGGTTGAGGATTCTAAGAGTTATCACAGGCTGAATCTATGCATTAGATTACACAGGTGACCAACTGCCCATACCTGTCCGTAGAAAGTAAAAGTTTCTGCTTTCACACAGCAAGGAAGATAATAGGGTCATGTGAATAAGATTCCTCAGATGATTAAAAATTCGGAGGAAGTGTTACTGTGGTGGTAGGAATTCAAACTGAAAACAGTGGGTGCAAGGAGATACTTTGGGATTTTCTGTGATTAAACATTAAAGGATCATTTTTTTATAAACACAAATGAGTTATTCTTTTTCCAGAATTTATCATGACTGGTGTGTGTGTGGTCTAGTATTAGTGAAGTTGGTAGAGAAACCTCTAAATCATCTTTGCTGCAGGAAGTGGTGGAGGCGATTCAGTACGTAAGTGGCACTTGGGCAGCTGAGTCAGAGCTGAACCATAGTCTCAGTATGATGTTAGAATGGATCAACATGCTGCTGGGAGCTGTGTGCTGCATGACACATAAAGCTCAGCATCCTGTTTGTTAACAGTCCTTAAAGACCCACTGGCGATTCTAGTCTAGTAATGCTGACTACTTGGCCATATGTAATTCCAGTTGTCACTGGTTTCATTCCTTTTACTGCATCTTATCCAAAGTGTCCGAGTTCTGATATTAAGTCACACTTCCTTTCTGCATAAAAGAGGGGCTTTGACATCAGGGAAATGGGGGAGAGAAGCGTTGTTGTCTGCATATTGTTTATAAAGTACTGCTGTATAAAATACCTTTCTCAGAAGTGTAGTACCATTATCACTACTGTTCAAAATCTTCAGGATATTCCAGGAGCCCTTTGATTTTATTACATTAGCCCAGGATCATACTTTACACTTGTTCTTTGATATGTCGTATTTATGATTAAAAAAAACAACCTCCCAAATCACAAGCTCTTCTTTTAAGTACTTTAAACTTCATATGCAGAGATTTCCCACTTGAAATACTATTGCTGAATGTTTGTATGAAACTTCAGTGTTTTACTTCCAGCTGCTCTCTCACATTGATACTTTTTACATAAATATAATAAAACATAACACGTTTTGTAGAAATAGAAATGTAATATGCAAGCTATAAAACTAAATTATTTTTCATTCTTCAGGAATATAAGTTGGCACTTCGACAGTGCTATGGAAGATACCTTCAGCAGTTCATTTCTGTAAACCCTGATGATATCACAGATGATGTGCATCAATTTAAATCCACCTTTTTCCCAAAAGGTTTCAGAGACAAAAATGCAGCATTTACGGTAGGCTTAAATATTTTTTTTTTTTTGTCAAAGACATTCACATTTTCAAAAGAAGTAGCCTGCTTTATCATCCACAAATATAACAAAATTGCTATATTAATTAAATATTAATATTAACTGATCTTTGATAGCTTGTCTATACAGATTACATGGAGATTTAACAGTCATATGTATGATATGAACATCCAGAGCGGTGTACATTTCTAAGAGGGTATAAGTGCTTATGCCTTTGTGGCATAAGCCAACCGCTGTCAATGTTAAAAAGGCAGTTTTCTTAGAACAGGTCATTCCGTAACTGTCTACAGCAGTTTTTGCTTTGAAATAGTTGCTATTAACCATTGTCAGAATCACGGTATGGACCAAAGTTGGTAACTGTCCTGCAGTTGTAGAAATTTCTATATGGTGTGAGATAAGAACTGGACAGTGTGCAAGAGAATTAAAACATTGTACTGTAGTTTTTATTGTAAATGTGCAAAAATACTACATGTAAAAAAACTCATGACATAGCAACAAAGCACATTGCATTACTACCATTAGGTTATTTGCTCAGTATGAAAAAAAAGTGGCAGAGTGCAGGGTAGTTTTGTAAGTGCTCTAAGCTCTGTGGGAGCTAAGTGACCTTAAGAGTATATTGGCATCCTTTTGTGTTAATTGGTTATAGGGATAGGGGTTTGCAATATATCATTTGTTATCCAAGGAGGAAAGTGTTTCAGTAGGTATAAGGGGAATGCTAAAAACATACTAGATTTTATCTTGTCAGTGCTTTGCTGAGAAGCTCTATTTTCAGTACATGGTGGATATTTCGACATAAAATAATGCAAGTAATGGAACAGGCTGCCCAGAGAAGCTGTGGATGCCCCATCCCTGGAAGTGCTCAAGGCCAGGCTAGATGGGGCTTTGAGCAACCTGGTCTAGTGGAAGGTGTCCCTGCCCATGGCAGGGGGGTTGGAACCAGATGATCTTTAAGGTCCCTTCCAACCCAAACCACTCTGCGATTCTAAGTTATTCTGTTATCAAGAAAAAACAAAAGGAAACCAAAGGCATCTCCTATGTATTGAGCTAATCAAATTCATATTCCTCTAGTCAGAGTTAGATTGTAAGGTGATGTGAAGAAAAACAGAGAGTTTGCTTGAAAGCTAGAAGCAGATGTCATGATAGAAGGACTACTTTGTTTATATTATTTCTTTTGTTTTTCAAACATATTTCAGCTTCTTAGAGAGAATATGATCAAAGACTGTATTAATCCATTTTATTTTGGTTTTAAAAAAACACTTCGTAAATAAATTCAAAGTTCCAGAGGTGGTTTCTCCTGTTCTCTGTATGTCTGTCTAGACCCTGAACTGATCATAGTGCTAGATCATATCACAAGTCTATACTGAAATACCTGTTCTGTAACTTGGCTGTTGGACACTGAGATATCTGTAAATTTTCAGATATGGAATCTAGTTTCACAGTGATCTTTACAACTGGAAATGGTAGTGATAATACATCTTCTAGAAATCAAATGAACACATCTAAAGACTTTATATGTAAATTTTTCTACCAGGTTTCTGTGGCTAGCTTTTTTTTATTATTATTATTACACAAAAGAAACCATAGAAATGGAGTTCCAGGGTCTGAAACTTCCATTTGCAGTGAATTAAGTACAAAAATGAATATACTTTCAAATATTATCAGATTAGTAGGCTTCTGAGAGATTGATAAATTCTGATTGACCTTGTTACACTTATCTCATTTTCTCCCTTTTGTTTTGTTTCTTCAAATGAAACTGTACTCCAGACAAGACTGAGATCACATTAGGTTAGGTATGACCAGGAAGAGAAGGGACTATGTGTCTGCAATCCAATATTAGAGAAAGGTGATGGGTGAGAACAAGAAATATGGTATGTGTGGTACAGATGGAGAAGTAAAGTGCAGAAAAGTGTAAGAATTACCTTAGTTTACAGAGGAGCCAAGAATTACATCCATATCTTTTGAATATCAGTTTAATGTCTTAACCTTTCTCCCTACAACTGTTTCAACAGAGCTAGTGCACTAGGTGCGTTTTCATCCCGTGATACAGTGGAAACTGACCTGGGTTAATGGTAAATGAACCTTAAAGCTATGGCACTTTCTCAATATTCTAATTCTCATTTAAATGTCATGCTGATTTTTTTTTTTTTTTTCTGGTATGCTTGCTCTTTTCATGCCCACTGTTTTGTTGTACTTTACTGATGTAAAAAATGCTACGTGCATCCATTTTAAATGTGTTTGTATATATATAATTATTTTATGTATGTTTCCATGTGTTTCAGTTCCATGCTTTGCAAGAGAGGAATGCTTGTATTTATCAGATGGTTTGTAGCAGTGACAGAAATCTCCAGAACCAGGAGTCTCTGCAAACTTGTTTCAATATCTTGTCCTCATTACGACTCACCATGCAAGTGGCTCTACCTCAGGAGAATTTATGTTGGCTTATCTACAACGGTACCTCAGGCTCTCCATTTGCATTTCTTTGCTAAGAAAACCAGTGGAGGGAAATTTTATACATATTCTTTAAGGTCAAGCTAAGGGTCATGAATAAATCTCTAGTTAGTTTTTAATTGCAGTAGTATTTTTTTTTTATTGTTTCTTATTCTAAAATAACAAATTTTTAATTTTAAGTTTCTACAGTGTGCTTTTTTCAAATGGACAGTTATAAAAGTAATAGCTTTTTCATCATAGCTATAGTTTGAGTGTACTAATAAAATGAAATCTGACAGAGCATAGTAAGGGCACTTTTTGTGTGAACCCAGATTAAAAAAAGACTCTAAGACTTCTTATCAATAAAATGTTTGTGTTAATAAGTATTTTTTTTTTTTTGAAAAGGGCATTGCAGGTTTAAGAATAGAAAATAATTGTCTGTCCATGACATTAAATCTTTGTATTTTTTTTAAAATGTTCTCCAAGGCTGGAGTTAATAACAAAACTCTTCTAAAAACTACCACATGACTTTTAAGAAATTGAATCTCTCTCTGTATGATTTTAGTGTGTTTAAGTACTTGAATTAGGAAAAATTTGAGGCAAAAATGGAGCTTCTGTGAACTAAATACAGAGAATGGTGTATCAAGATTTTTACTTCAAAAAAAAAACCAATATATATATATATTGAAAGACAATGCTGTTTAGTCAAAAGTTTGGACTATTATTTCATTCAACTATGGTCAATTGTTGCAATAAAAATTGAGGAAACAGGTAGTTTGTTTTTAATTTAATTTTCAAAAATGCTGGTATTTACTTTCTCTGAGACATAAATGGTTGAAATTCTTATCCTTGTTTTCCTGGGACTGCCATTACTCTCATTCCTTTTGAGGTGTGTTTTTTGTTTGTTTGCTTCTGTGGGAAAAGAATTAAAATACAATCACAGTTCTTAAGTTCCAACTACCTGTGTGACATGTCTCTGTACCAAGCCTATAATGAATAATCAATAATGAATTTTTAAATCAAATAGAAGATGCTAGCTAGCAAGTCAGATTTTTCCTAGCTCCCAAGCATTTTTCTGCAATTTCTGGCAACACATTTTGTGTCTCATTGCATTTGACTGATAAAAAAATACCTTACTAATGCTTGCTAAATTCTTGCTTATTAGAATAATAATACCCTTCAAGCTATGACAGTTGACATTGTGATGCCTCCTGCTGCCAGGTGTCCCTTTCTGAACAGTCATACAGAAAGAAGAAGAATAGATCTTTTTTTTTTCCCTGCAAACTGCAGTGTCTTTTATACTTCTGTGGATGATTTTTGAAAAGCAGTTTTGTGACATAGCCAAAATTAAGTAATTTTTTGACAGGATTTTATTTGTAAGTCACTTTGATGCTTTTGAAAATTCTATTCACAATCAATTTTCTTCATTCACTTATCATACTGATTATCAAATGATAGTGTTGTTGTCTGCCAGGACAGTGCCAAGACAGACTAAAAGAATCCTGCAAGGTAAGGTCTGTGAGGAGAGGTAATATTTTTTGAAAGAGACTGACATCTGGGGATAAAAAAAAAAAAAAAAGATTTTTCTCTTTATCAGTTCATTTAATAAAAATTAAATATAGTACATTTTAATATTTAATTATTTTATGATGCTACTGTGTTTTGTAGTTACTTCTGAAGTTAATATCACTCAAGAATTTGGTGGGTTCATCTTCCCTAATTTAAAAATAGTTACAGAAATATTATTAGTTTATTTTTCAGCCTCTGGAAATAACAAGCCAGGTATTAAGAAGAATTTTCAGTTGGTTAACATAACAAATTTCATGTAGGAATATAGAACTTACCTGTTTTTTTTTACTTATTTTATTTTATTTTATTTTATTTTATTTTATTTTATTTTATTTTATTTTATTTTATTTTTACAGGTGCAATTCATATTTACACCATATGCAGACATTTGATGATGATAGGTCAGTCTGCCAAGGTATGGAATTTAAACTGAAATATTTGAAAAATGCACAAAAGATTGGAAAATGCATCTGTATTTTGCATAACACTGTAGCATGACATCTATTTCATTGTCATTGCCAGCAGTAGCACTTGTCACAAATGAATAAAATGTCTAGAGGGCAGAATGGACAATTTAAAAACTCTCTTGCCTTGATGACTCTGCTCCTTCCTCAGCCGTGGGATGGAGCCCAGCACAATGTCTCGCTGGTCTTTGAGATGCAATGTTAGACAATTTCAGAGGGCCCTGGATGCTTTTTTCTGGGCAACTCTATCGAGTCCAATTTGGGCTTTTGTTTCTGAAAAAGTGGAGATATACTGTCACCTGGTGGCTAGATTTTTAGTTGCAAATACTTAATAAAAATGACGTGGCCTTTCCCCCGGCTCCCTTTTTCTTTTAACTATCTTTGTAATTTTTGTCTCAGCTTTATTTTTTTCCCCTATTAAAACTTGAACAAAGTCTGACTCAGCCTACATCAAGTTTCTTTTCTTATCTGTTTTTTATATCAGTTGTTCATTGAACAAGAGAGTTTTTTCTACTTGAATATCTTTTACGGAGAACAGAAGTGATTTAGCACCTCCTTTAACATTCAGGCTTTATTATACAGGGTACAGAGGAACTAATCATAAGTATTTCAGATTCTTTTAACTTATATTAAAAAAAAATCTGTAAATTGACTTAATTTAGGACTGAACTTGTGCATATTTAGTGCACCTCAAAGAAAATAGAAGGGGAAGATACCATTCAATCACTATGATAGGGCTAATTCTTTAAAGAGAGCAATGGGTGCAATGACTATCTTGGGAGAGATAGAAGTGCCCTACAATTAAGAGCCAATTGTGTAGTTCCATGGTTATAAGCTGATCTAAGTGCAGGCTGTCACCAAAGGCAGGCTCCATTGCATCCCAAATCAGCTTGCTGATCTAATTGAAAACTAACAGAAAAAAGTGATCACTAGAGCTGACACAAAGGAGAAGGAGAACTCTCATAATAAGAGTAGATGAGAGGGAAGGGCAGGACCACTATCTGGTTGCAAGTCTACAGTGAGCTGGAATGGTTAAGATAGTTTGGAGGCTAAAACATGCTTGCCCACAGTTTCAGATGGAAAAATAGTAATAAGCAAGGAGATTGTTTTGTAGTTAACAAGATGTGTTAAAAATTAATATAGATTCTGTTTTCTGTGTTTTTTTTTTTTTTTTTTAATTTGTCCTACCAGGACCAGGATGAGTCTTTGTATGTGTCCTTAAGGGATAGAAAGTATATTTATATATTATAAAAAGCATTCAGTTTGAACCTGGATTTCTTCAATACAGGTGCTGGAGTACTTACTATGGGCCAGTATATGTATGGAATTATCCATTCCACTCTTATCTGTACATTATTTGACATGGAGAGCCACTCTATATGCTGCAGTTTCTCAGTGTTATTTTGATTGTCAAGCTGGCATTCATGGAGAGGTATCCTGATTTACCATATATAACCATAATTTCAGATGCAAATAAGTGGGAAATAATTATTTATTTAAATATTCCTGATTATTATCAGATTATATGCATTTAGATTTCTGCCCGTATTCCAAAATTTAACTGAAGTGTTGGGTTGTGTTTCCACATGTATATGAACAGTCAATTGAAAGTTAAATGCATTAGTACTTTGTATTGTAATCATAGTCACAGATTTCTAGCATTAAGTAGTGGTCAACCCCCATGCAGATATACAAAAGACATTTTGCAAAGGTCTTCTTTTTGTTTTCAACTGTTGTTCATGACCTGGCTTTCATGGTAGTCTTTTGCAGTTGCCTGAATTCAAGAATGATGTGACTCTGAAATTACATACCAGCAATCAGAATAGGAAAACATGGTATCAATTTTGTTTTTGTTTTTTTTTTTAAATACTTTGGACAGGTATTTGCTCGCCGTGGTCTGATTAAAATTGATGAACTGAAGCAATTAGAAAATATCAGTTCTTCTCAAGAAAATTCAGAAACGAAAAAGATTTTTAGAGAGGCCACTCTAAAGGTATCATTCTGCAATTAATTATTAACAGTTACAGTAGTTACAATTTCTATGGGCAGAGCACATAACACAGTTAGTTACTTTTTCCTTTGTGCCAGGTGTCAGTAATGATTTTCAAAAGAGCAGTATTTGAATCCAGAAGAAAGCCAAAAAGCCACTTTCGACCCAAGTTAAGAGTTAGCCTGAAAGAAGCACAAAATGTAAGTTTAACATTTTGTATAATCCTTCTCTGTGTTTACTATTTGCAGGTGATGAGTATGTGATATAATTACATGTATAATACACATGGTGCTGTTAACAAGGAGAAGGCTTTAGTTTTTCAGTGTCATAATTAACATAATTTATCATTAAAATGCAGAATAAACTTCAAAGGAGAGAAAATGTAGCAAAAATTCTATAGGGAAAATTGATTTTTGTAGCATTTTTTTCCTTTAACAGTTAAGTTAGCAATAAAAATAAGAGAAATCTTGTTCAAATTCATACTGAGTTTATGGAGGTTTGACCTGCTGTGTTCAATTACTGTGAAGATAAAGGGGGTACTTTGAAAAAAAAGCTACAGTGGTTTTGTTTGTTTGTTTGCTTATGAAGACCACTTATTTTTCTGCAAGATACCATGAATTAGAGAAAGGAATCCAGAATACAAAGTAGACTTTTAAGGAGATAATGAATTCCCCTAAATATCACTCTTCCCTTGTGTTCTTTACAGCCAGTGTCAAAGATGAGTGATCCACTGGCGTAAGAATTATAAAAAAAAATTAAGAAGATGGTCTTTTGTGCGACTATATTGTTCCTCTTTTTTTTTATTTTAATAAAATTGGCTGTATTAGAAAGGCTTATCGAAAGTAACTGCTCATTTGATACTGCTAAATGGTTAATAATAAAACTATAATGAAGTTATACCAATATGTTACAGATGCAATCTGATTGCATTGAATGCTTCTTTTATGTAATTTATTCATCAGAGCTTTATAGAACATTATCTGACACCTCAGTTTCAAATCATTGACTTGAATCATAATTGATAGTGAATGGCACAATCATTTTGTTCCAAACCTCACTTACTGGAAATTTCCCATTATCCAATATAGGCCCCAAACCTCAACTTGTTCAAGTATGTGGTTTGCACATATAAAGCTGCTGGTCGGCTTTCTCAAGGTTGGTCGATTGTGGAAGTACTGCTGAACGGTTATCATCTAAAAGTTTTGCTGAACAAAAGAGCCTGCCAGCTTTAATACTCTGAATAGTGTCAGATATTGAACAGATCAGTCTTTTTGCATCATGTACACATCTGAGCTTGTCTTTAAGTATTATTTTGGAAGCTAAAATAGAAGATGTGGATGCAGCAAAGTGAGAAAGAAATTCCCAAATTTTTGTCTAGTTAAATGTACCTAGAAACCATTCTAAAGTGTTTTTATTTGGGAAAGAGCCAAATAAATAGAACTGAAATGTCAATGGAGTAATAAGCAACGTTTGCAAGTACTGTGTCTCTGATTTACTTTATGTCTGGTAGCAGTTTGGTTAGGGAAATAACAATCAGGTAAATAGAACACTGAAATAAAATTTTAAAATATTTTCTTATGTAGATCTCTGATTTCCTAGCTGTCAATAGTGGACATATATTTTTGTGTGTTCTGCATTGTATTTTATGTTATGCTGTTTGAAAATGTGTGAGTCAGTAAAGATAATGGTGTTTTGCTTTCACTGCGGTGCTGAGCATCCCAATCTTTGATTTTCTGCAAAGTGTGTAGAACTTAGCTCCTAACGGCCAAGTTTGTATCATTATAAGAAGAGATCTGGGTGGCTTTGAACTGTGTGGCCTTAATACTCTTTCACTCATAATTCCTACTGTAATGTTTTCTAAGTGAAATACCATGCAGCAGCTGTGTGGTTGCTAAGAAATTATGGAACTTCTTAAGTACTGTACCCACTTAGCATGAGGCTTTGCTATGCCTTTGAAGCATGAAATTCATAACAACAATGTATTTTACAGTATATCATTTTCTGTTTTAAATGTGTTCTTTCTTTCTGAAGGAGAACTGTTTTCAAAGAAATCTTGCTTTGTTGAAACTGGGTTTAGATATTACAAGGCTTGCATTACTTTTTCTTACTCAGTTGTCATGGCCTCGCACTACTACTGAACGGCTGCTGACAGAAATGTTTGACGGTACTGCAGCGCAGTTCCTTGCCATCCTGGAAGCTCTGTCTGATAGCAATAGGCATGTGCTGCGCCCTGCTCCTCCTGTTCCCGATGAAACTGAAATTCGTGATGTCATTTCAGAGCTTTTTTTTGCGGGCCTGGAAATCCTCTCAGGTAACAGCATAAAGAACCAAAAAGAATATTGGTGAGGAGTCCAGACCTCCATTTTTGTTAGTTTTTTTCTTTGCTATAAGAGAAAGAATTTGCCTGAGGGCATATATTTCATTTATAACAATAGCACCTATAAAAGCAGTCTTTTTTTTACCTTCGTAAACTTTAAGACAAAGGGCCAAATTCTGTTGTCTGTTAATAATCTACAGTATTTCATACCATATGATCCCACGCTCAGCAATAAAAGTTGAGGGAAAGGGGGTGGATAGGGAGACATTTGTGATTATGGTGATCGTCTTCCCAAGGAAATGTTATGCGTACTGAGGCCCAGCTTCCAAGAAGTAGCTGGACATCTGCCTACCAATGGGACATAGTGAAAAAGTTCCCCTTTTTCACATTGCTTGCACACACAGCTTTTGCTTTTTGTATTTAACTGTCTTGATCTCAACCCACAAGCTTTTCCATCTTATTTTCTCCCCGTCCTGTTGAAGAGGGGAAGTGAGAGAGTGGCTGGGTGGCCATCTGGCAGCCAGCCAAGGTCAACCCACCACAATGTTTCTTTTTTCTTTTCTTTTTTTTTTTCTTAATTCACTCAAAGTTAGGTTTAAAGCTTGAGAAAAACATTGCACTCGGTGATTCCTTCCAAACCATTTTTGCTAGGATTTGGACTGATTTTAGCTATAGATATAAAGATATTCTGTTAATAAAAGAATCTATAGATACTATATACACTTCAGAATCATATTTATTTGATATGATTACTGGCTAATTGGAATATAACAGATCAGATAGAATGTAAACTGATATAATGAACTGTCTATTTTAAAGGTGGAGTGAGCACTACTGATATTCAAGGAAGCCATTGCACTGATAATTTTGGTACAATTAGTGCATCATCAACCCTTCTGCAGTTGATACTAACAGGTAAACTGGCTCTGAGTTTTCAACGGATTCTGTACTCAGTGGTGCAAATGCTTGGTGAGCAGAATTCATTTACATGTTAGTAGCAGTTGTATACATAAGGGGATTGCAAAATGCTGTCCTCTTCAAGTGAGATATGCTTATTTTTATATATAATACTAAGGCATTCAAAATGGATTATGTACAGATATCGTTATGATTTCCTTAAAACAAATATTAGCTAAATAGCATATAGAAATATATGGACATTGTGATAATCACACACTGTTCATCTAGATATGTTAATGTCCCTAACAGTCATTTAAAGGCCAACTTCTACAATGATGTCCCGGTACATTCTTATGGAAGAGAAGTGAGATGTAGTAACAGAAGGATTGACGTAAGCTTCTTGGAGATCCTTGGACCAATCACTATACTGCTTCAGAAAATAACAGCTATTACTAAATCAATATAACTTATAGCTGAGTGACCATGTGCCCAGCTGATACAACAATGACTGTGGCACATTCTTAGGACTGTAGAACACTGCTGAATATATTAGCTAAGTCACTTGCTTAGAGATCCAAGGATCAAGAAATCCCTTTTCTTCCTTACTGTGTTTTGGATAAACTTGAAGTGTGAGCAAATAGACTCACTATGTGTACATTACACGTTTTATGATACAGTAATGAGAAATGCTTAGCTATCTTGCAAGAAGATGTTTGTGTTTCTATGCATTATTTTTTAGTAAATTACTGGGAAGAAGGATAGCAGTGGGAGTATACCCAGATTTAAGATCTTTCTGCAGCAGGGAGGACTAAGTCCTTGATATCCTCTACAGGAGCACATTAATAATAGTAAAGCCTCTTTAGAATATAACAGGACACTGTAGATAAATCATTATAGTAGTATGTAAGTGTAGGCATTACAACAAAATAATAAAGCTATTGTATAGTAGAGTTGTTAAGAAATTCTTCAAGATTATGCTGACTGTACAAAAACATGGGATTTTACCTTTGTATTTATGAAAACCCAAATTATTGCTTAAATTAAACTTTTGAATATATATATATATGTAAAATGTTAAAGATTAAATATTTTCTGTCATCATTGCAGGGGAAAAGGGAGTGCCTGGAGATGCTGCTGTGAAATTTATAAAATTAGCTTTCAGCTATGAGGAGTGGGACGTGTTTGATTCTGCTGTTGAATTTGTTACTAATTTTCTTCAGGTAATCCTGATGCTGTTTAGACATTCTTTATGTAGTCTTTTCCTGTGAGGGTTAGGAGGTGTATTCAATTTACAGATTTTTAAGACAAATTTCTATTGATTGTTTCTGTCAATTAGGCTCAAGATGACCCAAGATGGAAGAAAGCAGAAATGGAACTCAAACTTCTTACACTGATGCAACCTTTACTATTTCCAAGAAAATTCAGATGTGTTTTTTCTGTTAGTGAAAATAGTACCAGAGAAGCTAGGATGCCTCGTGGTTCTGATAAGAAGCAAATATTCAGAAGTGAGTATTGTTCAGTTATAGCTGTTTTTGCATTTCGAATGTTTTTGCAGCAAGAAATTTTATTATTGTTTAAAAACTGTATTATATGGTGCATGCAGTATTCTGTGAAAAAAAAAAACAGCAATTGACAAATTGGAACCTACTGATTTTTGTCCAATTTTCATTTGCCAAAATTTGACTTCATACTGTTTCCCTCAAATGTGAAATGGCCTGATGTATATTAGACATATATCTTGTTATATGCAAAGATGTAAAATGAATGGATGTTTTCAAACAGGTTTTCAGGAAGAAAGTGAAACAGGTATGTTAGACTTTCTTTTACCCATTCTTATACTTCGTTTATTTAAAATTTTTTGACATCAAAGCAAGAAAAACTTGTCAAAGTAGCTAATTTAATTCTATGACATTCCAAAAAAATGCAAATATCTTGAAAACTTCCTACTTACAAAAATAACAATGTTCATTTTTCACAGAAAGTGAATAAACATGGGAATATCTGTCCCCTTTATATTTACTGTTTCTTAGACCGTATTATCTGCTGGCATAAATTTGTAAGTCAATTCACTGAAATGTTTTCAAATGTAGAAATAATGTCTTGCCTTTTCTTTTCTCCCTTTTTGATAAACACTGAATGTAGAGGGTTCCTTGAAGTATGGAGAGCCTTCTCATGATCTTATTGTTTTGGCAACAACAGTGTTTTCCTGTGTCTCCACATCTAAGCAGGTATAACAGAATTAGACACATTTCTTCTGAAGTAATCACTTAATTTGTAATGACTGCATATAATTTAAGACCAAAGGAATCAGTTGCATTAACAAACTACAAAAATGAAATAGCAAAAATGAAAAAATGTACCTCTAAAATGTGATCAATTTGTGATTAGAAAAAATTTTGTTGTTGTTGTTATTGGAGCTATGTAATCAGGCTACAAATGTTTAACAGATATTAAATCCATTTGGAAAACCATCGGGCTAATTGCACGTTTCCACCAATCAAACAGAGATCATATTTCTTTCAGTATATTTGATTCAGGTAGGCAAATATGCTCAGTTGTAGAAAACATTTCTACAATATTTATACAAATGAAAGCAGTGACCCTAAGGAATGAAAATGCCTTTATAGCAGCTGTGTGCCTGCAGTTTATGGTAAATTCTCACTTTAAGCAAACAAAGAAGTGGTATCAACAACAAAACCAAGGAGAGTGGGACTTTTCTGTACTGGAGTCTCTACTACAAAATAACGCCATTCTATATCTAGTGGTTTATTCCCAGAATAACCACTCGTAGCTTACCTGTTCAAACTGAGATTTCCCTTAATTTGCTACTCTGAGAAAAAAATAATACAGTTAGTTATAGTTTGTTTTCCAAAAGACTAATGAAATTGATCTTATCAATGTATAGAAATATCTGAAGGGAGGGTGTCAAGAGGATGGGGCCAGACTCTTTTCAGTGGTGCCCAGCGACAGGACGAGAGGCAACAAGTACAAACTGAAGCACAGGAAGTTCCGGCTGAATATGAGAAAGCACTTCTTTACTGTGAGGGTGACAGAGCACTGGAACAGGCTGCCCGGAGAGGCTGTGGAGTCTCCTTCTCCGGAGATATTCAAAACCCGCCTGGATGCGACCCTGTGCAACATGCT
This sequence comes from Anseranas semipalmata, assembly GCA_013399115.1. Lineage (NCBI taxonomy): Eukaryota > Metazoa > Chordata > Aves > Anseriformes > Anseranatidae > Anseranas > Anseranas semipalmata. The sequence continues at coordinate 1,214,476 of VXAA01002712.1, read as the reverse complement.
CTAGGTGACCCTGCTTGGCAGGGGGGTTGGACTAGGTGATCTCCAGAGACCCCTTCCAACCTCAACCATTCTGTGATTCTGTGAAAAAATATTCTTAGAAAAAAAACTGTTCTGCTAACATGTTGTATGCCTTCACTGCAAAATTATTTCTAGATATAATTTGAATATTGCCTCAGTTTGAGTATAATTGGGGCACACACATTTTTTATCTTTAGCATCGTATTTTCAGTCAAAATATCTTGCTTGTGAGGTGGTTATGCCTTCAGATAGTGTAATTTGTCAGCATTTTTACATGACTACTGTATTATGGAGTCAGGTTACTTGGATTTAATCTCTTCTGGTTCTTCTACACCTTTCCACAAAACTCCTCTGTACCTAATCTGCCCACGGAAGGAAGACAAATTGTCCTCTTAATAACAGAGAATTCACTGATGGTGAAGTTACATGATATAGCTGAGCCAATCTAAGATCTTCTGCCACCAAGCAAGTGGCAAAAGTGTCTTGATTTACTTCTTTTACAGTCTTTTTCTTCAGCACTTCCCACTATCAATATCCATGAAATCCTATGCTCACACACATACAAGTGCACAGATACTATGGATATAGTGGGCTTGAGTTTCATTGTAGTTGGGGTACTAGTCCAGCTCTGGTATAAATGGCAGTGAACATGAGTACTGATCCTTAATCACTGCTCAGAAGGTGTTAACACAGTGTAGACAGGTTCTCTTGCCTTTTGAAATGTGTTAATTAGGAGGTTAACTGAATGGAGTTTTGAATTTGTTAATTATTCTCTTCATAAGGTGTAGATATGTTTTAACATTTCTTTCAGTTGTTAGATATTCCATTGCAACCTTTTTTTTAAAGTTGTTTTTCACTGCTCCCTCATCTGAGATGCACCAACAACCTGTGGAAGTACTCTCTGTCAATGCAAAATAAAACCTACTAATTTAGATCTCCTTCTGCAAGTATTGAAATACTCCAATAAAACAATTCCCAAGATTAATATAACTGTTAAATTACATTACAGTTTTCCTAGAATGTGTTGACTATCATAACATTTCACAGATAGTTCATTTCTTTGTTTCTCCCACGTAATTTCCATCTCACTGCTTTCTTTGTATGACTTTTAAAAGCTTGACAATAAAAAAGGGAACAATAATAATAAAAAAAGCTTCTAAACCCACCCATATTGTTGGGAGAAGAAAAGCTTGGGTGGTCTACCAGAAACTACTTTTAAAAATATTTCTTAAACTTTCAATATGTTGTCACTCCTTATAATGAAGATAAATATGATAATGATTTATTTACTTTGAAAAATTTTCAGAGTGTTTACGTGCTGTTATACATACCCGTTTCTACAATTATGTTTTTTTTTTTTCTTTCCAGAATATCGAACCTGACAAAGAAATACTTTTTGATGTAATAATGTTTTTGTGGCAGAATTGTAAAACAGGACTTCAGAGAATCCAAACAAGTGGAAGTGGCTACTTTAAATATATACACAAATACAAAGCTGGCAAAGTACTCCTTTATTATAATGTGTTTCTCTTAATATGAGTGTTGTCTTTTATAGTAAAGAGGAGATAAAATACTGGTCTCCAGTCTAAGTACATTTTCATATAGTAAAATGCAGATAAATTGCATTCACTGTAAATGTGAATTGTATGTACACTCTGAACAGACTGCGCTCCCATATGCCGTATCAAAATATTTCTTAGCTTTTTCCAGTAAAGTAACCCACTGGCTGCCAGTGGGCCATCATAGAAAGAAGCTAAAATAGCGAAAGCATTTGGGCACGCTATAAGAAGCAGCATTTGGTGTGTTGTGATGGAAAATATGCATGTAGTTCAGGAAAATTCCCTAGATCAATTGAAGACAGTAGCTGAAACCTTACAGCTTCACAGATGGGAGATGGAGGTCATCAGGATTTGACCCACTAGATAGAGCCACAGCCTTATCTTGAACTTTTCCTGAGACTCTGAAGCTATTGGTGAAATGCTGTCATGCAAAGCATAACTTAGTAGTTTCTCAGAGCTAACAGTAAACAGTTGACGACCAAACAGTTTCTGGAGGAGTCCATTTTGTGACCCTGATCCCTATAAAAAATTGAGAGATTCACTGGAAGGTAGCTTACAGTTAATTTCCTCTGTGTGTACAATAGGAGCATTCACGTCTCTCTTACACTGTTTCAAGTGATGATATCCACTGTAAGGCTTACCACACTATGACAAGGTATAAAAGTTGTGCCTATAGAATGTTCATAAGCCTTTCTAGAATAATAAAAAAATAATTAATTTATAAAACTAAAAAAAGTGTTCTGTCTAAAGAAATAGAGGCTGCAGAGCAGCATCAATTAAGCATCTTGGTCTGGTGGCATTCAAAAAGAAAAAAAAAGCAAGTCAGATACAAGAAAGGAGTTGTGTTAAGGTTTATGATTTTTTAAAAACAATTTTGAGTGCAAAACCCTATCTGCCTCTGTAATACACATGTTCAAAAAATGTTTTAACTCTATCTTGATTCTTTTTATTTTTTTCCTCCTTTTTTAGTGGGTTTATGTACTCTGGATAATAAATGAAGTAATTCAGAAGAGTAGCATAGCAGACACTGATGTTGTAATGGTAGTAGAGGTAACCTTACGTCTAACTGCAATATTGGAAAATATAGCTGATTCTGCAAGTGAATCTAAGAAAAAAGCAGGTAAAGCTTTCAACAAAAAAGTAGTTTTCTTTCAAGAATAGCTTAACTTTTAAAGATTGGAACTTTTCTGAGTTAAAAACTTGTGAAATATACATATTCAAAAAAGACTGTAAAGAGATTGTTGAGAGTGGTATAATAAATTTTTGTAAACACAATTTCATCCATAATCAGAGGTAGTGAAGCCTGATTTTCAAAGGATTTATACCTTATTTCCAGTTCTGCTGAAGTATACCCATTTTGAATCACATCTTTTATGATTCACCTTCCACACAGTTTTTTTATATTTCTCGTAGCCTCAGATCATTCATAAGTTCTCTGAATATCAGCTAGGCAAAAGGCAGTATGTGCTGTGGCTCATTTGGAGTGCTCAAATGCTGGTTGACTAGTGGCAGTGCAAGCAAAAGAGGGAAATATTGAGGTCATACCGAAGCTTTTGCTTTTATTGAGTCATTAATTTGGATCTCTTGTCTACACAAGTCTTGATTTTTGTATAGGAATTTAATTTTCTTTGAAATTGAACTTAACTTGGCCTATGTCATTGGGATATAATACAGTCATATTAAACAGATTTCCTTAAAAAGCTTCACGAATGCTGTAAAATATGAATATTTACACATACTTTTGAAAGTTCTCTGTTGCAGATGTAGGATCTGGTAATACGAATTATATTTTTCATAATTGTTTTACAATAGCTAGAGAGTAGATGTTAAAGACCCTTTTAAAGCATACCTAGGAGCAGAAGAGAATGACAGTATGTTTTGCTTTTTTTTAAAGTAAGAAAATCTTGGGACACTACTGTTCCATTGTAAGGTAGAGTAGGTGTTGTTTTCTGTTAATATTATGAAAATCATACCATTCTGATGGAGATCAGATGAATCCTCATTGCAGCATAACAGTTACTCTTTTTCACTCAGTTTAAATGTCTTTTTTGGAGGTGAAAAATTGAATAGTTAGGAGCCATTGCTCTAAACAGGCTGAGGAAAAGTCAGTCAAATGTGTTTAGTCTGAGAAGAGTCTTTTTACTGAATGAATGCTGAGTGAATACAGATTTTCTTATCTATGAGAAAAAGCCAGTGAACAAGCAGAAATAAACAGGCAGACATGGTGCAGAGTTCAGGAGTGACTAGAAGGTTGTCCCTCTGAAAGGGCGAAAAATGAATTTATTTTTGTGAAGAGTTGAAGGCTGTAACTGAGAGCAAAGAAACTGCTTCCTGTTGTTTTGGAAAGGAAGACGTAAGTCTGGGTGCATTCTTTATAAAAGAAAATAATTTGAACAATCCAAATGAATGTTAAAAGGATGATAATATCACTTCAAGGAATATTAAATTGAAATGTTATATATCATAAAAATGTGACCTCACATATTTAAAAATCATCCTATAAGTTAAATTATCATTAAAAACACTTGTGAATTAAATAAAAATAGATTTGGATTGATTTAAAAATGAAAAATCAATGTGAATGCTACAACAGTGTGAGGAATTATGAAATGAATCCAATTTTCATTGGCTTTGATCTAATGTTACTATGAAATATAGGATACATTTAAAAATACTACCTTATTGGATAATCATATCCTAAATTAGTATAATTGTACATGGGTAACTATAGTGTTTAAACCCTGAAAAGCTTTTCAAGAAACAATATAATTACCTCCCATAGTCAAGTACTGAAGAACAATTATTGCCAGACTCTTAAGATAGTGGTAGATCCAATCAAACAGTACTAAAATTGAGTATATTTCATTTTCACTTTCTGATTTTTTTCCTATAAAAAGGAAGAAGTGCCTCTCTCTCAGAAGATGAAACCTGTGATATTCCTGAAATATTGATGGTAATATCTAATTTATTTTCATTAATATAATGTTTTTGAATAACATAAGAACACTTATTTCTGCTTGAAGCATTTTCATACCATCTTGTATTTAGTTTTATAAAGTTGAAATGGTTCACAGAATCATCCTAGTGCAGAGGAAAAAAAAAACTAAAGATTTTTTTTAAAATGAAATAAGATCTGAAAATCTTTGTGTAGTCTTTTATAGTAATCTATGATATGGAAGAAATTTTAATGAAGATTGTTTTTGCAGCATGATCATACTGATTTCCAATCTTTTTCATGCCTAGTACCATCTTTAAATGGTTTAATAACACTTTTTAAGATCACACAAACGTTATCTTTGCTTCATTTAGGGAGATATTTTGGATTGTGCTTTTGATAGTTTGTTTTTGTAAGGGTGATGTGGAATAGATGGAACATCCTGAGAGTCCTTGCTTTGTTCAGTGTGTTCAGTACTCAGCACTGTGCAGTAGTGTCAAATCAAATAGTTCAAAATTACTTAATAAAACAAGATGAGAAGCAAAGACATGCATTTGTCTGAGGATTCAGGAACTTTGTCAGTAATATCTCTTAATACCTAAACACATGGACAAGCTTCATTCGGTGACAGTCTACTTAAAGGTGTTGGTTTCTGAGATGTCAGTGTTTTCTTAACACCTAATGGAACATTATAAAATTGAAAAATACCATTTGTAAACTTCATTCTCTAAGTTCAGTTTCATTCTGCTATGAACTAGACTCCTTGACTTAGTAAATTGATTTTTAAGAGCTTAAGGAAGATCAGTCCTAAATTAATTAAAATTTCATTTTCATCTTAGAAAAGTCCTACAGAACAATTACAATTTGCTTATGAAAGTCTTGAAAAAGCAATTAATGAAATTAACAAATCTCGCTTAATGACCCTTCTACCAGATGGAAAGTCGATATTTGACAACTGCTGTACAAAGGTAAATTCTACAAAAAGCTACATTGCAAGAAAATCTATAAATAATATATGGAATCTTTGCATTTTCAAATGCACTTCATTTTTTGGTCCCTTGTAAGAAGAGAATAGAAAAAATAAATCTGTGTAGCAGACATAGCATTTTCTCATTCAGTAAGAAACTATAAACTCTTTTAGGTTTTCTTTGCCATTTTTGTTTGGAAATAAATATAATTTGTAGCTTTCTTCTATATTACAGAAGCAGAAATCCTTTTCATTTGTTTGCAACTATTCATTATTAAAAGTAATTTTGGCTGTTGGAGGGAATCCAGCTTTTCTAAATGTTATCATTCTACACCAACACGATCTTTGTTTTGTGAACTGGTAACAAAATAAACTAAAATTTTCTATAGTTTCATATTTATTATTAATCCTGTTTGCTATTGGTTATCAGTTTTTGTCTATTCATTGTCCATTGTTCGTGCTTTTCTCTGTTTAAATGCTGTTCTTCTATGCTTTCTTTAATGACTGCATAGTACACAGTTATGATAAAATTTCAGAGTGTTTGTCAATTTACTGAAATAAGTTTGTGTTTGCTTAATTACCACTTTCTATTTATTAGGTGGACTCAAATGGCCAGAATTTGAATTCTGTTTTGGGATGGGGTAATGATAAGACAGGAACAGGTAATAGTTTTTTAATGGATTTACACTTGGAGCTCATTCAGGCACAACATCGAATAGCTGTGAAAATTCTTAAACTGACACAAGGTAAGTTGCAGTAATGCTAAATGATCTTCATAGCTCGATTACAGTCCTCTGTTAATATATTTTGTAATACTAAGAAATAAAGGAATATCTACTTTCTGAAGATGAGCAAACATAGGGCAATTTGCCTGCCACATACAGACAGAAATAATAAAATGGATTTATAGAATTTTGATTTACCACATGATACTTGTCTCTAATTTGTACTCAGTCAATGGGAGTTAAACTTTGCTAACAGCTACTGGTTTTGATTCCTAGACCGTTTGTTGTGGTATTTCATTTATATTTTCAGTTGTGGTGTCAATAAGAGAGAATTGGGGGATGCTCTGTTGATGGTTTTTTTCTGTAATGCAGGAAATTTTCTCTGAAGAATGAGGCTTGAATATTATATTCAATGCTCTTTGTAATCTCAGTTTCTATTCCTATAAAGTTTTTCTTATCTCTTCCAAGTTAGCAGACATCCCACTCTTGCCAAATACCTCCTGAAAAAAAGCTACTTGGTCTTCCAGTCCTGTTTTTTTTCTTTTTCTTTTTCTTTTTCTTTTTCTTTTTCTTTTTCTTTTTCTTTTTCTTTTTCTTTTTCTTTTTCTTTTTCTTTTTCTTTTTCTTTTTTTCTTTTTCTTTTTTCTTTTTCTTGTCTTTCTTTCTTTCTTTTTTTTTTAATTGAAAGCTAGTATTAGCTTGACACTGTAGAGTGTAGACCTGTGATGTGAACGGCTCTCTGTGATCAGGCATGATCCTTCTTTTCCTCTGATGTTAGTGTAACTACTAAAGATGCTAGAGCATGAGGGTGGAACATTTTTACTGGCTTGATCTGTCTAAGAAGTTTTCCTTTAGCCAAGGAAAAGAACACAAGGTGGAGCAGTGCTTTACTACAGAATTATGTATCTCCTTCTCACTGAAATCTTTCCAATGACACTATCAGAATGAATAACTCAGGATTTCCTTCCCATATAGGTCTTCAAAAGGATGGCAGAAGTCTTAAGTCTAACAAGTACCACGTGAAGAATATTGAAGATTCCCATTATTTAACAGGTAAAGCTTGTTAATTAAGATTTTAGCGGTAATTGCTACAAATTAATATTAATTTATTAATTTAAAACAGATTGCTGCTGTTTTATAAATGTCTTAAAATATCTATTTTACAGAGGCAGATATAATAGGAAAAATAAAAAAGAATAAGCTATCCAGAGCAATCTTTTTGATGCAAAAGGCTGCACAGATTTTCCCTAAAGACTTAACTACTTCTTCCCAAAAGCAGCTACTGGAGGTAATAAAAAAAATCTTATGGTAGGAATAGTTTAACATTATCATAGTTTTTCATGTTCTGTAAAATTAAGACTTGGATTACTGCTTCTTACAAATGGAAGAAAAATGGAAGGAACTTAAGAGACATTGAGTGTTTTTAACTTCTATTGACAAATTTTCCTCAAGAAGTTTCATTATGGTGAAAAAATAAAGGGACTTAAAACTGGGAAAGAGGATATCCCCAAATTCTGTGCACCTATGCAGATTACAGGAAATCTGAAAGGGATGATCTTTGTTTCTACACTTAATCATGTAGACTTTGCTATTTTCTACACTTAATCACCTGTGCCTTGCCAAAGGGTCTTGCAGGTTTTCTTCCTCCCGTTGCAACATTCAACATCCTTCTTTTCCCAAAATCTGTAAGTTGTCTTAGATTACTTTGACTGGTGATGGTGACAGGGTCTTTATTGGATTCTTATTAAATAAACAGTTCAGAAAACCAGCATTACACTGCTTAACTATTTAAGCTACTACGTACCCTTCATTTTGTTTGATTTCTCTCAGTTGTTTCATTCTTCCTTCCTGTCCTATATGTCTAGTTAGACCAAGTCTTTACAGAATTGGGTACACTGGTAGTTCTTGTTGGCCAGCTGTAAAACTGAATTAACATGATTAAGCTACTACCACAGGGCAAGTCTGTGGCAGAGGCAGGAATAAAATGCGGTTTATCATAGTGACATTTGGTTTCCTTAACCATAAGATTATTCTTTCTCCTCTTGCAACTCTGCCACATTTATTATCTTCCAAGTTCTACAATTAATGACGTATAGGTCATGCAGTACCACTTGCAGTCACAACACTATCTTTATCCACCCTGGGAGCAGATCCATCCTTGCACTAATAAGAAGTATGTCCTGAAGGAAGAATGAGTCTATGATTCTTTTAATTAAAAAATTTATCATAGTACAGCTTGCCATAAAGAAGTATCATTTTTAAGGAAGCAATGAAGTTCCTCACTACTGACTGCAGATGTTGAATGGTTGTGTGAGAGAAAGAGTCACTCCGTATCTTATTCTTTATCTTACATTCTTCCTTAGACATTTCCCACTAGGGTGGATGCAGCCCTGATCTGAAAGAGGAGAGAATGGGGAAAAGTGATGAGCTGTGCATATGCTTGGCTATGTGATCTGATTAAGGCTGTATTAAATCTTAGGTCCCTATTTCACTATAAATCTATGGCAAGTTTTTGGTCATTTCTGGACATGAGATACAGAGCGAAGTTGATCTGTGGCAGTATGGCTGTTTGTACAGCTTTATAAATCAATGAGGACAGAAACAAGGAACTGTTAAGGTGCAAGATTATAGGACTCTCACTGAATAACCAATAACTTTGGATTTTTTTTTTTCAGTTTATCTTTCAGAGTTATTTCAGCCTAAACCTTTTGTCCAGTGTAAGGTACTAAAAAGGTATAAATAGAAACTCTAACTGTAGGAAGATGTTGTGTCTCTCCCAAAAGAAAGTAATTTGTCCAAGGTATCCCTAATCTCTTCATCTCTGGGAGCTGACCTTTCCGACTTTGATTTGCAGTGGACAGCTGCCACAAGGAAAGATAAAAACGTACCAAGTTCTTAATAGTAAATTTCCAAGTTAAGTTTCTTTTACTCTGATGATGAAAGCAAGGTGAAGAAACTTATCAATTTGCCATTCAGTCCAGTTAGAAAAAATTGTACCCTGATTTCCAAGCAAATGGCTGCATAATCTCTATGTGCAGGAGGCCCACACATTTTCGGAAGAGGCTAATATTAATAGATAATGATGGCAATTAGGACCATCAGTCAGCTTTCAGCTATCTCTGGCTAATCAAGGGAACTGGCATAGCCCTACTTTTTTCATGTCTGCATTCTCCTCCCTTTTCTTTATTTCTGGACTTTACTTCTTTTCTCTCTTTCTGGAGTACAGAAAATCAGTCTTAACGCTTCCGTAACTTCTTCAGGAATTCCATATGTTAGGTCTTCAGCTCTCTCCTAAAGAAAAGTCAGTATCTTTTTTGTATCTTCTTGGAGCTAATCACTGTTCACCACTGCTAATCAGCATTAGTCATAACCACTCTCTTTATTCCTGTAGGTTCTTTCAAAATTGGAGGTACCTCAGCCCTGCCTCTTTGATATGCAACCCTGCATTCCCTTTATTGTACAATGTAAAATTAACCCGTATATGTAAGGTTTACAAAAAGTACCATTCATACTACTTTAGGATGTATGAGGATATGAAACTCTATAAGAATTCCTCTACATAGCAGTGATTTTTTTCTTGTAAGATCATTTTGAAAATGATTTGCTAAGACTTACATCTGTCTGATTGTTATGTTTTAATAGTTTTTCCCTTTTGTTTTAATTTAAATCATAGGAGGCACTAACTTTAATTGAGCAAGTTGAAGCTGAACAAAGTGCATTGTATCACAGTCTGAAAGAAGTTATGAACAGCAAGAAAAAAAGCATGACTCCTCCTCCTCCTATATTACTTACTAGATCACATTGCTCCATGACATTTAAGCCAGCGCCATTCTCTTCAGATGTTCAGGTAATGTTTTTCTTCATGACTGTGGAAGAAATATATTAAGCAATACACAAGAGAGAAAAAGTTGTTTTAGCTGTGCTATACCATCACAGTTTTCTGTGCTGGTCTTGAGAAGATTATGTTAGCTTGACTTAATTAAGTATGCATTATTTTATCCTGTGAGTCAATTGTGACTCACTGTTTTGATCTTCACATTTGCATCAAACTTTCTTCATCTCATGTATCATCTTCTTTGATGCTTCTGCTGTATAACCCTCATTTATTCTTCTTGTCAAAAACTCATTCTCTTTCTTAGGGGGTTGACAGGTGCCTAATCACTCTCTGAAGAGATGCAAGGCTGTTGCATCATGTGTTGCAAGAAAGTACCACACTCAAAGTTCTGTTAATGAAGTGCTAAAGTGCCATAGTTCAGGTGGAAAATCTACTTTCTGTTGAACATGTAGAATCACAGAATGACTCAGTTCAGAAGGGATCTTAGGAGAGGTCTCTAGTCCAACCTTCTGCTCAAAGCAGGATCAGCTGGGAGATTAGACCGGGTTGCTGAGGGCTTTGTCCAGTCAGTTCTGAAAACCTCCAAGGACGGAGACTTCACAACTTCTCTGGACAGCCTGTACTAACACGGCAACCTGTTCACGGGGAAAACTTTTTCCTTGCATACAGCTGGAATCTTTCTGGTTTCAATTTAGGTCTGTTGTTTTTCATCCTCCTACCATGCACTACTGTGAAAAGCCTGGCTACATCTTTATCATAACCCTCTTGCAGTAGTCTAATGAGTCGTGAGTAGAGAAAGATAATCACGTTCCTCAGTCTCCTAACTGTACTTCTGTTAATACAGGCCAAAATGCTTTTAGGCTGCTTTGCTGCCATGGCACACGACTGGCTCATGTTCAGCTTGTCTAGCATGACCCCCAGATCCTTTTCAGCAAAGCTGCTCTTCAGCCCATCAGTCCCCCGCCTGTATCCTTGCAGGAATTTCTTGCTTCCTAGGTGCAGGACTTTGCATTTGTCCTTAATAAATTTCATAAGGTTCATGTTGACCCATTCCTCTGGGCTGTCTAGGTCTCTCTGAATGGCAACTCTGCCCTCGAGGATATCAACTATTTCCCTCAGTTTGGCATCATCTGCAAACTTGATGAGTGTGTGATCACTATTCTCATGTCATTGCTAAAGATATTGAACAGGACAGGTCCCAGGATAGTCCCCTGCAGTGCTCTGCTTGCTACTAAACCTCCAAGTAGAGTATGAACCATTAATAACTACTCTGGTAGTCTGACCTTCCAACTGTTGTTTTACCCATCTATCTCTTCATGCACACATACTGTATCATCCTAACTTGATTATAAGAATACTTGAGAGACAGTATTGAAAGCCTTGCTAAGGTCCAGGTAAATGGCATCTACTCCTTTCCCCTCCTCCACCTCCTTCACAAATCCAGTCATTTTGTCACAGAAGCCAATCATGGTGGTTTGCCATGACTTGCCCTTGGTAAATCCATGCTGACAGTTCCAAATCATGTTACTGTCCTTCATATGCCCAGAAAGGGTTCAAACAGGCTGAAAATGTGTATGGAAAATCCACTAGTTGCAGTTTTCCTGAAAGAGAAATTTTCATGGTGATTTTACAAGCTACTTCAAAATAATAGCATGTTTACAACATGTATAAAAACAGTAGAAACACAAATCATGAGAATAGTGCTAAGGATGCTTCTGTGAACAGTTGTTTTTTACAGTTTTATTGCAGTTTGATTAGTGAATTTCAAACAAATTCATTTGGGAAAAGTCTTTCATTTTTTTATTCCTAATATACATAAAATTAAAAAAAAATTCCTTAAAGTCTGTGTGTTCGTCTTTTTTAGCAAGTGTTAATACTTGATTTTGTTTGATACAGGACAGTGAATATAACATATTGGGCCACTAGATGGTGCAACGTGATTATTATTCTTATAATTTGAGTTATTCTAGGAGATTTGTTTTCTAAAGATAGCTGTTGAGCAAACAGAAAAGGTATTTTTTTAAATGAACTTATTAATTGGAAATGGATACTTAGTTTTTAATTAGGCATATATAGTTCTTGTACTGGAAGTCAAAGTAGCTGTAAAATTTCCTCATCTCAAAGTTACTCATTTGCTGAAAATAATCTCTATTTCAATATCGACTTCTGAAAAGAAGAGTCAGGATTCATTACAAGACAAATCACATGTAATACAAGAAAAATGAACATTTCAGTTGTTCAGAATTTTTATATGTTGATAAATGACCTCATCTGCCCCACCTGAGGTCTACTGAAAATAAATTGATTTAGTACAACTTACTAGAAGTGTAATGCAAGAGAACTTAATCAGATGCATAACTTAACTGAAATCCGTCTGCCCAGTTCTGCAGAGATGAATCAAAATGAGTTTTCGTGTTTGATCTCACTGAGCATGACTGAGCACGGATTGAGGTATGCATGCTCACATTCTTCCTTGATTAAAGATATTGAAAAATGTAGATGATATGCCCAATGAGGTTATTAGCAGCTCCATGACATTAGAAAAACATTGATTTCAATAGGAACTAAGAACATGTCTTGTTTAGAAAATATTACTAGGTTTATACGTGCATTTCTGTTGTCTGCTTTTAAGGATTTTTCTTCAGGTGATTTGGTGAATCAGAATGTGGTGTCAAATGTAGAAGAATACCCTTGCAAAGATCAGATAAGGTGTCTTGATGAATTTAGATCTACAGGATGACCTGTAGAGTTTATGCTTTGGGATGGGTTTGAGCATTAGGACAGATCAAGGTAGGAGATAGGATAATGGAGAGTCATCTGCTTTCATTATTATGGTAGTATACCTGTTTTTATATCAACTCATTATGTTTTCATTTTCTTTAAAGGTTTCGTGGTACAGTATTTTGGGCCGTGTAGCAGGCGGAAGTAATATGAAAGTAAGGTTAAATAACAATAAACTTCCAAATGCCGGAGAAGAGGTAAGATAAACCTAAAACCCATTCATTCTCTCATCCTTAAAACAACAACAACAACAAAACAACAACAAAAAGACAAAAACCCCACCCTTTTCTAAATTTATACATTTCATATCTTTTTTTAATCAGGTAACTGGTCGAGCCTTTGACAAACCTTTTGATCTTCATTTTAAGCTATTGACATTTTACTAGGTGAAAGGCATACCATATTCTGAGAAAGTTTTTTGAATAATGAGAATGTTTTTTGAATAATGAGTTAAATGCTTCAAGGGCTTCATGTTAGAGAAATCTCTGTCCCTTCTGTTTTACCTGTTTTTTTGAGAGAGACATCTAAGAAATAGAAACGGAAAGGAAAGTATATGATGTATTTATAGAGTGTGCCTCAGACATTATTATCTTTCCAGGGATTCAGAAAAAAATAAATTTTAAAATTAATATTTTTATTAATTGTGTAACTTCTATCAGCTATTTCTTCTTAACAAGACCTTACCTTACGTAATTCTGGCAACATGGTAATATAACTCCTTCAATAACCTACGTGTTCAGACATGATTGACTTATATGTTCATGCTCTTCCCCTTTCATGCTGTGAACATGTGGTATGAGTGGACAAATCATCCTGCACATCTCTGATTACTCATGACTGGTTGATCATGTGGCTGTGTTGGTAATCTTTCATATTATTTCTTCATTACAATTGGACATTTTCTTTTCTGATTTTTGTTTTGTTAGCTTTATTTTTTTTTTTTTTTGGATCACCCTTTGATGTTCCTGCACAGCTTAAGAGAGTTCTGTTTTTCACTCACTTATGCATGTTATTGCGTTGTCCACCTGAATGAGGAACGTGATCCATCAAAATATTTGGGTTTTAAGAAAGAAAGGGAGAAAAAAGCATCAGCACATCCTCTTGAGCAAATTGTACTGAAGTCTCAAACCTGAGTATTCATTTTTTCGTTTGGAAATCTGCTCCATAAAAAGAAAAAAAAATGCAAGATAGTTTTCTGCCCTTTGCAGGGCAAGTCTGTATTTTGTACTGTGACAGAAGAATGATCTCAGTCTCTCTTGCCCAATTTTCAGGTTTTCCTGGTTTTGTGAGCCAGTTCTATACTAACACTGATATACTCATCTTTGACAATGGAGAGAAAATCCCCCCCCTTGCACCCGTTCCTCCTATCTCCCCCAAATAAGGAAGGTGTGTAAAAAGGGAAGGTGTGTGTAGCTACTGGCAGTAGAAGCTTTAGTGGTATTCTTGATAGTCTTGTTATCAACTTGGAGAATCAGGCTTCCTCTGATGTCTAATGAGTTAGTTTTAGGCTGCCTTGGCTCTGGCAGACATTAGAGGTGCATAGATCTGAGGTTAGCCATATGCCTCAGCAATGGAACTGTTGGTTGCTTTCGGATATGCTTTTGCAAAATGCTGATATGCAGACAAAATCACTGTCTGACTGCTCCGTGGAAGAGGTTTAGAATTCTTGGTGGTGGGATGATATATCCAAGTATCAACATGCAAAGAAGTTGCTTTAAAGGGGTACCACAGACTCTCTTATACTAATTTTTGGTCTGCTTGTTCAAGATTCAGATACAGCATTTGAAGGGATTTCTGCTATTCAGAGAGCTCCTTATGAAGTCCAGACAGTATTCGAATAAGAGTACTATGTTGATGCTACATTAAGAAGATTCATTTCTGATGTTGTGTTTCAGTCACTTTGTCAGTTGTGTATTGTTTCAAGATCCTAAAACTTACCTTTGTGTAAGTTGTCCTTGTTATGGAGCAGAAGTTGGAAAACCCTGTTAGGGTTGAGCCATGATATTAAAGTACAGATGGACAATTACTTGAAGGAAAAACAAAGAGGGCATCTTCAAAACATATTGTCTATATGTGCATTCACAAATTGCTCATCTTCAATTCTGAAGTTATATTAATGGCGTTAAAAGGACTTGAGACATCCTCTGTCCATATCTAATACATGCACGTGGCATGTATGGAGGAGAGCCACATGCTTTTTTTCTGGAAGCACAGCTCAGGGCAAGAATGTCTCCAGCTTGATGCCTGTAAGCGTGCATACTCACAGCGTGAATGTGCAAATGGACAAAAATGTCTTAGAGAAACTCCAGGTCTTTTTGTTTAACTTTTCTGTTAGGTTATGTGCTTTGAATGCTCAATTGCATTTCAGAGCAAACCGATACTTTTTCTCCTGTCATTTCATTGTTTTCTCATTGTCTTCAAGAACCCAATATTATGTGGAAACTTGGTGCATCTGTTGTACTTTGATTGTATCCAAGACCATTAAATGATTTGTTTACCAATAAAAGTGTAGCATTGGAGTTTTGTTTTTTATATATTCTGTGGATGTAACCAGAAAATATTTTTATTGATAGATACCAGCTGATGGAAAAAGCCTCTTAGAAATACAAGGCTTAGATCCCAATGAGAAATACATATTTGCAGTTGCAGCATATTCTTCTGATGGAAAACTTATTGGTGATGCCATAGGGGAAACAACTAAGCCAATCCTTGCTTATCCACCTCTTTCTGCTACTGCTGTTCGAGCTTATCTAACTCAGGTAGAGTAATAAGCACATGCTTTAATTTGGTAGTAATTACTTGTTTTCACTGGTAGTTCTAAAACTTCTGGCAAAAACTAAAGACTTACTTGCCAAAAGCTTGATTAACACGAATCAGAATTTTACCATTCTGCAGTAGTGACAAAGATAAAATGAACCTAGATAAAATAGTATGTCTTCAGAAACTGCAGCACAATACATGTAAAGAATCATAGAATCATAGAATATCCCGAGTTGGAAGGGACCCAAAAAGTACGTAAAGGACTCTTGGTTATCAGTCAAGAAACTCTTTGCTTTCCCTGATGCTACTTCTAAAGGCAATCTAATATTAGTAGATTCAGATTGCTACCACCTGTATTTTATTCAAATACATTAGAATAAAACCTTTCTTTTTCCTGCAGTCATATTTGCTTATCTAAAGACCATGGAAACTTGTTAGATTTTTTTAATTAGCAATTAGTATATAAAATAAAATCTAATATATTTTTCTGTAAAAAGTTGCATAAATAATAATTTTTTTTTTTTTTGTAGGTAGCCTATCAGACTGGCAACTATTCGTTAGCCAGAGAAGCATTTTCACCAATGTGGGATTATTTTGTTTCAAATTCTTCTCCACTGCCTGCCAATACAGCTGTTATTTCTGCAAGAAGTAATTTGACTATATCTGAAAACAGGTAAAAACAAAATTACTGACAAAAACAAAATTAAAATAATAGTTAATTATAGATTTTATTTTGAAGAGTACCAGGCTGTGAAATTTTGTTCAGACTAGTGATATGAAAAACATCCTACCAAAAAAGGTGTGAAATGTGTTGTAAAGATGTAGTGTATATTGATATAAGATATAATTAGCAGACGATTTTTCATATTTATGGAACTGCTAGCATTTACTCACCTAATTCTTTATAATGATTATTTTATTACTTTAGATAAATAGGAAGGATTTATAAATTGGCCATTAATACCATGTGATGTATTTTCATATGAAAAATATGTAATATGCACTGGGTTCTTGACTTTCAGTTCCAATCAAGGGAGCAGTAGTTTTCAGAAATTCTGAAAATCTTGTTCGGAACACCACCCAAAGTGGGTAAATGATTGTTAGTTTTGTTTTGGTGTGATTATATAAACCTGCCAATAATTTTTAAACATACTAAAGTGCTTTAGAAGATATATATATACATACATATACATATATATATACATATATGTAGTATTATATATTTGTCATGATGGCAAAGCCAAGCTAGAATTTTTGTGGTTAAATTCACTCCAATTCGATAGATCCAAATCCAAAAACAAATTAAAACTTAGTTAAACTTAATTCCCCACTAAAAAAGAGACATATGAAATAATAGATGTGAAATACTATATTAAAAAGAATCCTTTTAAATGTTGGTTAACTGCTTATAATTTAATAATAAATTAACATCCAAAATATCTGAGTACAGGTCATCCTCTTCACTTGTGTCAAATTCTTTTAAGACTAATTCTTTCATTAGGAAAGTTTGGCAACCTTGTCAAGGAGATAAGAAATAGTTTTGCAGCCTCTGAATTTCAGTTTGACAGACTGGCTTAGTCTTGAAACCATAATGAAAAGAAGCAACCTTACTGCATCTGTTTTTAATAGTTCAGTGAAATATTGAGGTAAAAAAGATCTTAGTTTGAAGCAGCAAACTAGGGGGAATTTTTAAGTTTGGTCATAGTGATTCCACTTCCACTTCATGAACAGAAAAACCAGTAATCAGCTATTCTGAGACATAATACAGCTGGAGTTTTTTTGTTTGTATTATTTTGTCAAACTTGCATCAGAGCTCACAGTTTTCTCATGGTAATACAACAGCAATTTCTCATTGAATCCAAGCAGATAGTACAGTCTTGCGTGTGCTTTGAATCATGTTACAGGACAAGTTAATGCATCTAAGCATACTTGTTATGTGGGGCTCAGCCAGACCACCGGTGTTAGTATCCTGTCTGTCCTTCAAGTGCCACCAGTGTGTCTGATACCAGGCATGCAAGTTGACTGAGGGTCTTGATGTTACATGCCACTTGGGATTTGCAGGCAGTCTACAGACTGCTTTGATTCAGGCAGATAATCACTAGGCGTCCTATTTTATGACTATGTGGATGTCTTTAATCTGTCCCTGGCCTTGGAACAATGCAGAAATACAAGTCTGGCCATTGTGATTTTTTTTTTTTTTCCTCTTGTTCTTCATTTGTCTTCTTTTCTAACCATTTTTTTTTTATTTTTTTAAACATGTACATTTCTAGCAGTAACATTTGAATGAGCCTACTTTCAAATAAATCAAATGAAGACAACAAACTTTAAATAGCAGTGCAAAGCAGTTCAGGGATTTTGCTTTTCTGACAGTTAGGTCGAAGCCTAATTATTATTATTATTATTATTACAATTAATATGGAAGATTCTCAAAGCTGTATTATGAGAAAGAAGATGGTTTCAGTTTTTTACTGATCGGTAGCTAAGAAATTAACTGGACTAGCTTGACTGTACAGAGGACTTAAAGAGACAGTAGAGGGAGCTGGAAGGAAAGGAAAACTTGTCTCCAACCGGAAGCCCTGTTTGTAATGTCCTTGGTAATGTCAAGCATGTGAATGTGTCTATTTGATATTCCTTCTTGACTTTCAGTCATTTTTATGAAACACAATCAAGGAGAAGTAGAAATTTACTTCTTATACTTCAAAATAATAGGATTGGTGCTGTAATAAAAAATAATAAACAGGACAAATGCACCCCTACTTCCAGGGAAGAAAACATACATACACACACACACACAAAAAAAAGGCAGAAGAAAAAAAGATTGTTTTGAAACTCGTAACACAAGACATCAGTGATGAAAATGAGTCTGTTATTAATACTTAGTAGTGTGCTTCCCAACTGCATGCATTATTGTAAATACAGAAAAATAACATGTAAAAGAAGAAAGTAAAAATAAATAAGCTGTAGCATCCCAAGTTTTCAAAGAAAATTAAAACTGAGTTTCACTGGATTAGATGAAACAACTAAGGAAAAGTTGCCTTAGGATATTAGAAGGTGGACAACAGTTTGAAGAGGAGTTTTATCCCTTTTATAGATTTTTATCTAGGAATTCCAAGCAATTTTTTCAGTTGTGTGTAAATCTCATTTCCAGCAGTAGCTACAGTAATCCTTTTCGTCTATCACTTTACTATTAAAGACCGCAATTTCAGGCATGAGATGTCTGAATCATCATTAACATGCTTTTACTGTTCTTTTGCTTTTTTCTTTTGTAGGTTACGTTTTGAGACTGTATCTCAGACTTCTCCTATCACCTTGTACCTCTTTCTGAGGAATATATTTGCTATCTGTGACATTAATATCATGGAAGGAGCACTCTTCTGTGATTCTATCTGTTCCAATGAGATACTTTATAAGGAACAGGTATGTGTAGCTTAAAATAATGTTGGTTATTTTGTATCCTGGTGGAAAGATGGTTTCTGAGTAGTTACTTGCTCATTAACATCCTAATCCAAAGCCCACAGTTTCCATCTGAGGAAGGTTTTTACTTAACTTCAGTTTAGTCTATGTTTTAAGAAAGAGGTATAATCATGATTGTTTTTGTCCCACTAAAAGGCAGCTGGGATCTTTAACTGTTAATATTTCTGCTATTTAATATGTATATTTTCATTAATATTGAACTTCTAACAAGGTTTCATGGTTTTAATATGCTAAGCTTCTTTTAGCTTATTTCAGGCTTTCTTATAATACAATGGCACATTAAGTTTGTTTTTTCCTTGCCTCCTGTATTACTATTCCACTCTTTCTTTGCTGAAGTACTTGTGTCTTACAAATGTGAGTATTCAGTTACACAGTGACTTTACTGGATCTGCTCACACAACTGGGTCAGATAGCTAGAAGGGAAAAAAAGGAATTGTTATCCTCCCCTTACCCCCTCTGAGAGCTTTGCATGTGAAATTTCCACTCCAAATAGGTTAAGGGTTGCCATCAAGGCATTGCAAACTACACGGATAAATTCAGAAGGCAAAATTAAATCAAGACAAATGCTTTCCTTTATAAACATGAATATGGTTGCATTTGTTTATATACTTCTAACAAGTGTCACTGTCATTTTTAAACTTTTATCTTACTTGCTGCTTACACTGCTTTTTAAACAGCAGTAATGTCTGCCTTTTTTCACTCTGAAGTGATTTTAAACAATGGTACTTATATTTGAATCTTTTTTTTTTTTCTTTTACAGGTTAGTAGATTAGCAGAATGTGAAAGAATGGCTGTGGCAATTGATCTTAGTAATTGGTTGAATGATGCAAGTTATACACTGCAGTCTGTTGTACAATGTTATGGTCTCCTTGCTCCAATTATTTATCACAAGATCTCTGCAGTGCCAGTAGTTCAGGTGAGAGCATTTTAAGACAGGGCAGCTTGCACCCAGTTCCTGTGATTATAATGATTCTAATTAAACTTGTAATGGAGTGTACAGTGGGAGAACCAAACATCTAGGCTTCAAGTTTTAAGGAGCTGCTGAAAGAAAAACCTTTATTGGTTTTATGTGTTTCCAGTGCATATGTTCAGTGTAAGCTGCACAGATTCTGCTCTCAGATATACTAAAGTAAATGCAGAATATCGATTGTTTCTTTAGGACAAATCATGGGTATTTTTAAACTATAATGGAATCTATGATGTAACTTCTACTTGTATGCCATTTCCAAATAGCAACTTTGAGGAAAGAAAAGCAGCATTTGTTGTTGTTGTTGTTTTGTGTTGTTTTGTTTTTGTTGTTTTTTTGTTTGTTTGTTGTCGTTGTTGTTTTGATAGGTTTTGATAATGCAGTCTATAGTTTTCAGGCAACTGTACCTTTCCAGAAGCTTCTCTTTCTTCCCTTTGAGAAGAGAGTACCTGAATACTTTCCTGTCATTTCTGAAGCTGCAACGTTTTTTAGATTTGGAAAGGATACAGGGGAAACATGCAACTTTTTTACAGTCTTTTATTTTTAGAGCGTACTGTAAACATTTTTCTTTCTTTTAAAATTCTGACCAGCTCAATACAGTTTTAAGCAGTCTTTTACTAGGAGTATGTCATCTCACTGAATTAAGCATTCTTTGATTTCATGTTAATTAAATCAGCAAAAATATCCATCATGTATCTATAATTTAATATCTAAGATTTTGTGTGAATTTGTCATTTATTCCAAAGGGCTGCGGATGAAATCTTGATGCCATGAAATTTTATTATTGTTTTTTGTAGAACTAGCATTTAATCATATCTGTTAGATTTTAAAGTATTTTTAAAGTTTACCATCAAATAGAATACATGGAACAGAGGTACAAACTTGTGTGTTGCAGATTCCAAACTTTGTTTTAACCCTTGTATTGACAGATCCTCATTAAGTGCTTGGCTGTCCTTCAAGAAATTCCAAGTGCTACTTTGCAAAGGAGACAGGCTGGATGTTATGAGAGTATTCAGCATATGATAGCTTGTACTTCATTTTATACAGCAAAGGTATGTTGTATATTATTGTGCTTACAGCTTTGTTTAAGATACAGCTCTTGACAGGAAAAAAAAAGATTTAATAAGGTGGCCTTCAGAGTGATATCTTAAAGAACTGGCACTCTTAAATAGTAAAGGTATGGAAATGTTTATTCTTATTTTTGTATCAGTGTATTTTATATAATAACAATATTTAGACTTTTTAATAAAAGAATTTTCATTTGTTCAGATAATAGACTGTAATTATTACTCCTTCACATGAAATCTGTATTTTACATTTAAGGTAGGATTATTTTCAGCAAGACATATATATAAAATATAAATTTAAAAATTTATTTACTACAAAGAGGTCATAGTTGTAGTTTTAATCAAGTTAACATATATATGTCATTTCCTAATTAGATACAAGAGACTTTATCCTATTTGGTTCCACGTGTTGGCAGGAACATAAACGTATTGACTTTAAAATGTGATATGTATCTGTAGATCACATTTATCATTCAAACACTCAGTCTATTTAGTGAGATAAGGAGAAATGTGGTACTTGTAGGATTTTTTCCTCAGAGCCACGCTAAAGTCAAAGTACCTGCCATGGTAAATGTAGGACCTTGAAAAAGTCAGATTTCCTCTATCTTTGAGTATGCATCAGCTACAAGTTCATACTGAAGCTGAGCTGTGGCTGCTGCTTTGAAGGATTCCCCTGTGTTTGTGGTCCCTCACCCCAGTCATTATAGGAGCTGGATCTCTGTACTCACCTCAAAAGACTAGATATTTTAAAATGTATAAAGATGATTTTTTAAAGTCCTAGTGTCATCATTGTCCTGGTATTAATACATTATTTCATGGCTGTGAGGGTAGTGTCAGGGCACAGTGAGGGCTGGGAAGCCAGGATGTGAAGTCAATGCCATGGCCTGCAGGGCAACGCCTTGCTAGGCAGGGATGGTCCCACTGCCATGGCCGGCCGAGGAAAAGGGCAGGCCAGGGGTGGCAGTCAGGTTCCACCAGGAGTCCAGATCATTGGGCAAGTTTGTGGTGATGAGGCAGGTCAAGCCAGGAAGTCAATCTGCAGGTCAGGATCAGGTCTGGTGAGGGTAGCTAGGGTCAGACACAGCCCAGCAGGTGGGTCCATCATGATGGGAGCAGTCTGAGGTCAAGCTGACGAGTCAGTCCATGGGTCAGGTATCCAGACCAGTGGATCCATGGCGAAGCACAGGCATGGCTTTGAGCATGCTGGAGATCAGCACTCCTTCAATGTAGCTCAGGCAGGGACTGTAGACTCAGGCCTGAGCTGAAAGGGAGCTCCTGGGCCCATGGAGAGGGGGCCCAGATGAGAGTCATGAGGGCCAATAAAGCCTGTTGGTGCCCTCAGGGCCCTGACAGACTGGCTTCTCTGGCTCTTACAGTTCAACTCCTGGTAGCTGCCAACCTGACAGCTGTCCACTCAATTCCACAATATTGGAAGTGATGTTGGTGGCACTAGGAAATTTAACTTTCTGTTGTACTTGAATCACTACTGTTGCATCATCAGTAAAGAAGCTATTATTTATTAAATATTTCTTATAGTTCACTCACCTGTGAACTTAGTACTAAAAGGTTGTTCATCTCAAGACACCTGACTTGTCAGCATTCAGGAGTTTACCAAATGGGGGGAACACCTGTGCAAAAGTAAGCCCAGATTTACTAAGAGAGTGAAGTAATAATTCCAAGGAAATGGTGTGTTTGATGTCACACAAGGATTTTTTGGGGGTTATCCATGAGGCATTCACAACAGGTGGCTGAAACCTGAGGAATTGCTTGAGGAAGCACATTTCCAAAATAACTTTTGTGCAGTAACATTCCTTATGTAGATCTGTTTGGAGTTGAACTAACTGATGAACTCATTATTTTCTGTTCAAGAGTGGACATGATATGCCCAATCTCATTGGTTCTCTTTTGCATCTTTAATCTTGAATGTGTCAAAAAATATCAGATAGATGAAGCTCAAGTGACTCAAGTAATTTCATTATGAGCAAGGCAGTGCTGGTTCCAGGATCAAAAAAAGTCTGACCCATAAGGCATCCAATATCCCTCTTGTTTTTTTGGGACTTACCAGGAACTTCAAAGCCCTACTGTATCTTGTCTCAGTGTATGTATAGTCTTCTGTCTAGACTTCAGTTAATATATTTTTAAAAATATATTATTTAAGTGTCCTTAATATCCTGATTTATTAAAGACAATGTTCCATTACTGGTAAGCATTATACTCAGTGAAGATACTTTTGCTAAGTTCATTTCAGTAAGGTCTGTTTTCAACAAGTACAATACTTATATTCTTAAGTAGCTCCTTTCTTTAAGACAGCTGGACTATGAATGTCTTATAGATGTTTTCGTGTTACTATTTCTATATATCACTTATCAGTCCTCCCCACCCCCCCCAGTTTTTTCCCAATAGGGTCAATATATTTTACAAGGCTAGTTACCTTGATTCCTCCAATATGAGAACTCGCTCTATCTTAACCTTAATATAGTGCTTGTTTGTTGTTGGATTCTCCAGTTAAATGATTGTTTGTACTGCAGATTTTTTCCCTTTGAGATAGCATTGCAACAGAATAGCATGCAGAATAGCAAATGGAATGAGTGAATTGCAAAAGCTTCTAATTAATCCATGTTATAAACTTCTGTGTTGAGTTACAGTCAGGCTGTTTACTGTATTTATCATAAAGTAATCTACACTTATTTTCTACTCCAAATACAAGCATCTTAATATGAAATTATGTTGCATATAGCAGAAACACTTCGGTCATTAGAGCTCTATCTAAAGAAGATAAAACCAGCTAAAATGCATACCCCACACAATTCATTTATAAATTCCATATTTTTTCGAAACAAATTTAACCATTCTATTGTATTAAAGAAATTTCACTAATACAGTTGAGATTTTCAAATGTGCACTTGATACCAGAAGGGTAAATGAGGATCATCTGCTTACCCTTTATTACCTTTGATAGCAGTACTGCCTGAGAACAGGAAGAATCTCAAGCGCTACCACAGATACTTCTGGTTAAGTATTTCTGTTCTCTGAGGAATAGAGTGTATGGTTAAGCAGAAGTAGAACACGTAGACAGCATATCTACAATTCCAAGTATTTTAGAGATCTATAGTCCTGTTATTTTATTAAAGGAAACTTAAGTATTGAGTAATTAACTTCTATTTATAATATTCGTACATTTTGACAGCTGTAAGTAGATAATAATTAAACATTACATGTTATGCAAAACAAAAAAAAATATAATAGATGATTCTTTAATAGGTTCTACGTTCATGGAAAGAATATGAACTAGCAGTAATTATTATTAACTATGGGAAAAAATTGTTGGATTCCTCGCAAACAACCTCACCCTGTCACTCAGGAGCTATGGAAACTGAAGAAACACACACTAACACAGAAGTAATTGTTCTGATATTCACTTTCTCTTTTCTCTCAATGTGCTATTTTATTATTTTAAAGACCATATTTATTAACTTTCTGTTTTAGAAGTGATTGTATGGAGTAAGAGTTTTCTTTTAGAGTAGAAGTTCCCAAGAATACAGCTGAGAAGCTTCTGTTTAATTATAGCCATCTTTGTTGGGACCAGTTGCAGACCGCAGTGCGTACAGGGTCTCATCTAGTTGAACTGGAGAGGGGTTAGCAATATTACAGTTCAGAGCCATAAGGATCCTGCAGATATCATTACCAGCATCCTTAACTAATCTGCACATATAGAGGAATGCCTTACTGGACCAGAAAAAAAAAAAAAAAAAAGATTGTATAAGAAAAGAAAATTGAAAGTATCCTAAATAATGTAGAAACTTAGCCTCTCATTTTGTGTAGCAACTGATTGAAACTGAGTCATAGTAGGAGAGTAACTTGGGAACTTTGTAGACTGAAAAAAAATCGCAAAGGAGGAAGAACTTTCAACCTCAAAGACCTCAATGCTTAAATTACAAAGAGATGCAGTAGGTTGTGGAGGATTTCCTACAACTTAGAGTGAAGTGTTGTTTCCACATACTTTTCTGTCTGGTTTTCTTTAAGTAGTTTTAGAAGAGATTTTACTAGCGAGGAGAATTGAAAAAGATATAAGAAAATAGGAATAACAAGACAGGAAGAAAAGTATTGTGAGCATGAAACGAATCAATTGAAGAGAGGAGCAGCAAGTCAATCAATCAGCTTACAGGGAAGGATTTTTGGAAACAAACAAACAAACAAACACCTGTAGGACCCTGGTAGGATCCAGGACAAATGATTTTCTCCATTGCTTCTTGCTGAGTTTGTGATGGCTGGTCTCAAGTACATACCAAAGAAGAGAAAACAATCTAAGATCACAGGAACAATATCATAGCTTGAGACAAATAGGGCTGACTGAAAATTACATTTTCACTAAAATGAAAAAAAAGAACTTATCTTCCAGAGGAAGATTTTCATATCTCTAGGAAGTAACTAATCAACAAAAGAGTTTTTTTTTTTTTTTTTCTTTTTCTGGAGAGCAACATATTTTGTCAAAAAATCTGTTCAAATATGTTGTTCTAGTAGGATGTGGGACTTCCTTATTTATTTATTTATTTATTTTTGTGGCAGAGCAGACTCACTGACTCCCTTGGGGATCAATCAAAAATTAATCATGGTCAAGTTTTTGAAGCCATACTAAAAATTTTTTTTTATGAACATCAATTTTAGCTAACTTGAACAGAAAAAGAGGACAATATTGGTTAAATTACCAGATATAGAATTAGAAGATTTGGGATTTAACCCAAACTCTACTATTGATGTGCTCTTTTTAGTTTGGTAAAAGCTAAGCTTTTATAACTACGTACTTGATATTTCAGAACATTTCTGCAAAGACATCCCATTTAGCTGCAATGGAAAAAGCAACAGAAAATCTAAGTGCTCTTGAATCAAATCTCCTGAGACTGACAAAACCAGGTGGGTGTACTATTAAAACATTTCTTACCTTATCTTGTACAATTTTCTATGGTTTATCTGTAAATATTTTTTGCCTAAGAAGAACTTTTATTTCATATATCTTCAATGATGAAACAATCAAAATCATAATTTCAGTGATCTTATTTATACCTTGTATGTTTATAATGAATAAAAGTTTATTAATCTTTTTCATAATTTTCACAAAAACACTCATTCCTTCTTAGAAAGGAATGGTCATTTGTTCTATTGTGCTGATATATATATTCTACCAATCTGTGTAAATTGTGTTCCATGGTATTTAGTCTTGCTTTATCTTCCAAAATCAGAAAATGCAATGGGAAAGACCATTGCCCCTTTATTGTGTGTTTTACCGTTGCTAGTAGTAATGACCATTGTAGGGATTTTTAGCGTATAAAAGGGTTCCTGGAGATGGTTAAGAGAAATTGTCCTCTGTGTGAAGGAATTGCATGTGTAGTAGCATTTTACTACCTTGTAACTCAGCAATGAATATATCAACTTTAAAATATCTTAGAGTCTGGATTAAGCACAAGAATTTTCAGGCTAGTTGTTCTGCCAAAGTTAGATGAAGTAATAAGTAGGACTTCAGAAGGAAATTTGATAAAAATTTAAAACACAGAGCCACCACTGATTTTTTCCATTGTATTTACCTGGCATCTTCTACTCCTTGGAACCTGTATAGAATCATAGAATAATTTAGGCTGGAAGGCATCTCTGGAAGTAATTTATTCCAAACCCTCAGCTCAAAACAGATAGAATTAGATCAGGTTGCACTAGTACTTTACTTGCACTGTAGCTCCTTACTATCTTGGTCACCCTTCACTGGACTATGGAGTCCAAAACCAAACACGAGGTGTGGTCTCCCAAGTGCTGGATAGAGGGAAATAATCACTTCCTTTGAGCTGCTGGCTATGCTGTTTCTAATACAGCTCAGTGTGCAACTCATCTTTGCTGCAAAAGCACATTGCTGACGTTCAGAAATACTGAAACTGTTGTATTATGATTCAGTTGTCATCTACCCCTCTGTATACATGTGTGTATATGTTTTAGAAGAGAAAGTATTTCTGTAACAAATAGGATAAAAAGCGTGATGCAAAACTTCTGTCATCTCCACACTGATTCTTTTTGCTGCTGACATTGATGCCTGCATTCCTGCAGGACAAGTTACAGGATGAATGAATTCTGTAAGTTAATTGAAAATTACATTGATTATTTAATAAAATGATGTTTTATTCTTACTTAATAAAAAGTTAAACTAATGGGTTGATCAGTTAAAGATGAACACATTTTCATTAACTGACAAATACTTGACTGCTGAAATCTATTCTGTTGCTAAAATAGGATAATTGTATACCAGTCAATACAGGAGTCTTCTGCTGAGACCATGCGTAACAAATAACAAAGCTTACAGCCATCCTTACAAATATGTATAAGTGATTTAGGACAATGTGCACACTTGTAGGGCATGCTGTTGAAAAAAAAAATATTGGCAAAAGCCTTTTTGTAGGAAATTCTTAAAAGTGAATCAATACTTACTATTCCATTGATGATACTCTAAGAGAAGAATGAAAAAGACCTGAATCTATGTCTTTTGTGGGAACTGAGGAAAAGAAAATACTTCATACACATTGCAATTTTAAATTGTGAAATTTCAAATGTTTTCCCATTTTAATTTTTTTGGGAGGTACTATTTTTTGTTAAAATCCGCATTGTTGGTCTGCTATCAAAAACAGTTGTTCCAGAGTCCATTTTTAACCTCACACTTTTCAGGAACCAGCCACATTCATCTTTTTCAACCATGGAACTCACCTCAGCATAAAGTTTGTATGTTGTATTTCTTTATTAAGGCAAAATAGCAACTAGTACATGTAACATTGTTCTGGTGTTCATCGGCTGGTAGCACAATTGTGTTTAACTCTCAAAAGCTTGAATCCAAGTTATTGTTCACCTATATATTATATATACTATTTACATATATAATATATTATTTATATAATATAAATATTTATATATTATAATACAAAATTAAATATATTTATATAAATATTTAAGTGAAGAAAAAACATATTCTTTTATCTACTAATGCTGTCCATATATCGAGCGTGTACATAAGCAGTAGCATCATGTGTTCAGTTCATGCTGTATATCTTTATATCTTTAAATATCATTTTTGGACATTTCCTTACTGCACAAATCATCTCCACAGATGATTTGTATAGACCTTTGTTATACCTCTGATGGACTCTAGACATTTTGCTCATTAGTCTAGTAGCTGGAAGTTAATCAGTCACATCTGTAAGCTCTTCATTACACAGTGACACATTTACTTACGTTACAAGAAGAGAGCAAGCTTTTGAATTTCTCTCTGGATGACGGTGAGAGATTTAAAAGTGAACTGTGCTAAAGAAGGATTTTTCTAGTCTTCAGTTATGATTCCATGTAGAGTTTCTATTGTACACTGTCACTACTTGTCGTAATGGATTTGATTTGTTTAATAATGTAGCTCGTGGATCAGAGCTTACAGGACAGGAAGATCCTTTGTTCCTCTACCCGATAATTTCATGTTGGACATCAAACACTGCTTATCGAGAAGGTAGGATAATTGGCGTCTATTTTAGTTGTAAAGACTTCTTTACTTCAGAAAGTTTCCAATATAAAGCAATCTACTTATTGCTTGGAATAAGATCTTAGAAACTTTTTCTTAATTTTGTTCTCATATATACAAAATCAATTAAAACTGCTTAAAAAATCTTTAATATAGTCACATTTAGAAGTGTATGAAATACTTAAAACATATTTGGATGTTTATATCAAATACACAAAATATTAATATTTAAAATAATTTGAATAAAATTTATTTTCTAATGAACTTGAAAATAAGCTCTTTTTTTAAAGGTGTGCCAAGTTTTCAAATTTTTCATTTCTATGGAATGTTCTTTTTAAATTGAGGTATGCCATTTCCACATTAAATTTTGTTACTGAAGGAGGAATTCACAAAAGACTGAGTACCCTTGTGTTTTTGAAATAGCATTTAAATTTCTGGTATGTGGCCTTTGCCAATACATTTTTTTAAATGCTGGTATTCAAAATAACAGTGGAGCCCAGCCTGTAAAATTAATATAGTTTTCAGATAGGATAAGTACTCATTTATTTCTTGATGATAAGAATTTGTGAAGACAGTTAAACAGTCAAAGCAGTTTGCAAACAGTTAAAAAGCTGCCTAAATCTACAACTCAGCTCCACTGCTGCAATGAGAACTGTGTGATGCTTGTACAGTAATGTGGCTGTCACTGAGAACAGCCTAAGTGAATAGGATGCAGTTACTTTGTTTATCCTTGCTTTATTTATTTATTTATTTTTTCCTGCATTTTCAGGCAAGTGTACAATTAGGCATGTTGAATATTATATAATAATATTTTTGTAGTACATATTGCATAATACAAAAAATAAAATACAAAAAAATAAAAAAATAGTTCCAAAACTGTTTTCTCAGTCCCTAGAATGTCTGTCGTTCTAGTGATTCTGGATGCCCAGTCACAAAAAGAAGTATTTAGCAACTGCTATTGTATGTCATGACCTATCTGATTTTACTGTCAGTATGTCTTTTCTTCATCAGCATGCAACATAACGTAAATGTATGCTTTGAGAGATACACAGTTGTAATTAAAGCTGAAATCAGTAACCTGTTACAGCTTAAATACAAAAAAATGTGTTAATTATTTATTGCTTTATTGCAGTGATGAAATTCAGAAAGAAATCACGCTTTCTTGAGTTCTTTATTCAAGTTTTGCTCAAAATCCTGAATGAAGAGAAGTTTCAAAGTGTCCTGGAATGGGCAGGAAATGTGCAAGCTTACTTGAAAAGGTAGGTCTCTGTTATAGATGTAGTGAAAAACTACTACTTAGGTTCATCTGTGTCACAGTTACAGCAGAAATTGTAAATTGTACACGGTTGGAGTCCCACCTGTAGCCATTTCCATGGCTCCTAGTCTGCAGAAGTTCCTTGAACGCAAAGGGTTTATACAGCTACAGAAACTGTTGTATTGTGTCTGTGTTGTACATGGAGACTTCTCCCTTGACTGTGTCTGTTCAAAGCTCCTGTCTACCATCAGCAATTTCCAGATTTTTCCTTTTCACAGACACTTCTTAGTAATATGGCCATTCACTGAATTATTATGAGGCAGTGGGATAACTTAGAGAAGTATGTTGAGCTAAATCAAAAGCAAACTGATCAGGACCTACTGAAGTGTGTAAAAAGAAATGTATGCACTGAAACAGTGAGTGAAACCCAATTGCAGACACTTACCTAAAAGAAGTCCAAACAAATTTAAATATAACTTTGTTAAAAAAGCCACACCAGTATTTCTAAAATTTGAGAGTTAAGTGATCGATGAAAGGGAGATATATTGTAGGTAACGGGAATTACTGTTATAAAAGACCGAAAGGATTGGATATAAAGAAGTTCACAGCAGTCTTCCATAGTAGAATTTTGGTAGTGAAGCAAACTGTTTTGCTTTACTGGAAGTTAGGAAAGTAAGATAGTTGTTACCTATAAATTGAGATTTGTGTAATGAATCTTGCTGGTGAGCACTCCCGCTTTTTGAAGGGGAAGAAAGAAAGAAAAGCTGCCAAATTTACAACTCCTAGTGAAATACAAATTGCATGTGCTCTACCTGTTGCCAGAGATAATCCTTTAACTATGAAAGGAGTTTCACATGGTGATGATTATTTTTATCATTATTACTTATTTGTCAGGAGGAACGATCACCTTCTCTGTATCAATGGAACTTCAAGCCAAGAAACAAGTCCCCCTCTGCCTGAAGGCACCAAGAAGTGCACCAGAGGAGTTGCGGAGTTCCAGAAAGTGTGTTTTACTTCTCAGGAGTCATGTTTGTCTTTACTTGGCAGCAATGCCATAAGCACAAAAATAATTTTTTAAAAACTGTCTCATAAAAACCACAGACGGAGACATACATAATTGCTAAAATTTGGGGTACAAACTCCAGCCCTCAGCAAACCTCTGCACTCCTAAAACCAGGAAGAAAAGTTTGCACTGGATTTATGAAAATGAAAGACCAACTGTTGTGAAGTATTTGAGATAAGTCAAGAGTAGTGAATTCCAAAATCAGTGAGAGCTCTCTTTGATTTTCTCATCTGCTCCCTTTAGAAAAACGAATATGTATGCCTTGGGTACCATCACATTAAGAAAAGGAGATCAGTTTAGGCCTTTTTGTGGAATATGTTGTACTTACACTTTTTCATGAGTAGTTGTTCATGGTAAACTCCCTCTGCAGACATTCTAATTGCACAATAAAGGCTTTTTGTTTAGAGTTCTTTTAAAATATGTTTTTGCTGTTATTCCAACATAAGAATAATCTTACTGTATTTGTATTGTTTTTTTGAGGAAGAGTTTTCTCCCTCATAACCTTCTAGTAATGCTGTAATACTTCTAGCATCTGAGATAGATGTGAGAAAGACTTTTCTGTCTCTTTTTGCATTGCAGATTTTTACTATTTATAATAACAGGGAAAAAAGTCATTATTTTTGAGAGAGAAAACAATAGTATATGAAACAATATTTGGGGACCTGGCTGGCTTCTTGTTGTCAGCTATTTGACATATCCTTTCCAGAAAAATTGTAAAGTTTTCTGGAATATTAAATATTTATTTTGCTTCCATATTTTGACAAACAGTTCCAGAATTTATTTTCTGTTCTGTTCCATTCCTGCATAAGCCAAACTGCTGTATACCTCAAGTAATTGATAATGTAGGTATAAATAAATATTTGAAGTGTAATTAAGATTGTCATGAATAATTTTTTTTTTTTTTAAAGAGTGTGGAGACCTCAGCTTTAAAGAAACCACAGGCATCAGCTTTGAAGAAACAAAGACAAGAAACTTTGAGTCCTATTAGAAAAGGACAGACTCTTAGACAGTATTTTGTGAAACATCCAGACATAATGAAATCTCCAGAAGCACAAAGGTAAATGAACATAAGTCGTCAAGATTAATTTACAGAACCAAAACAATTTGACTGAAATTTAGTTTACAGTTAAGTGTATATTTTACTTCTTTTTCCCTACCAAAGGGATGAATCTGTGCACAGTTCACTCATTTTGCTGTTTTAGCTTGGTGTAAAATTGGCTTCCAGTCTGCAGAACAAAATCTATCTCATTGCTATTTCAGAGAATAACTGTAGAAGATCTTGAGGTCTTTGTATTAACAATCAAAAACTATATTTCAGTTGTGTTAGCCTGAGTATGTTAACTCATTGTGGTAGAAAAGCTGTGTTAATCTGCATACTATAATGCTTTTCAAACTGTGTTGGGGAGCTAAGCTGTTAGAAATCTAATAAAGAATATTTATTTGTTCTGGTAGCAATTTTTATCATCCTTCTGTTAGTCTTTTTGGCTTATCTGTTCTGTAGCTTTCAGCAAACTATTCCTTGACAGAAACAAATTAAAACCCTTCTTTTGGCAGATAATTATATGTATTTAGCTAACTTGGCAGTAACAGTACATTCCAAACTAAAATAATTTGTAGTATTCATTAACTGGTGCTTTGGTTACTTACAATTCCAGCAATTAGCAACTAGAAAACTAGAAAATATTATATGAATATAAGCAATCGCATAACTGATTCTGGATGTATTTTAAACAAAGATCTCAAAACAAAGTCTTCTGTACATGATCTTCTAAATACGTACCTGAACTGTCCGTTTTTCATCCTTAACAGAAAAAGAAAACTTCCTTAACATGATTTTCATGGCTTTCAGTGCAAGGGAGGGGATGTCTAACCTATCCTGGGCTTTTTGCTCTTCCAGCTGCTCCTTTGCAACATATGTAATATTATTGCTGTATAATAGAATCAACATTGTATATGGTATACTGTTCTGTCCACGTTTTAGAGGCTGAAAACAAGCAGAAAAATATTTTGGAATGATAAAGGGATCAGTTTATAGTTTATAAAAAAAGAAAAAAAAATGAGATGTGAGTTGTCTACAATATTGTTATGTATCTTCATAAAGAGAAAACACAGGTAATGCAGAATTGTTTGGTCTGGCAGAGAAACAAACAAACAAAAATCTATGACTGGAAATTAAAGCCAGGCATCCATATTTAAAATAGAATGTTTTCTTCAAATTGAGGATGATTAGCTACCAAAACAAAGCAAAATAAAGAATGATCCAAATTTACAGTAAAATAGTAGATCCTCCATCTCCTGAACAGATTGTGTGAAACTGTTGTGGTTTAGCCCCAGCAGGCAGCTAAGTGCTATTAGACAGCCACTTGCTCACTCTCCCCAGGAGGGATGGGGGAAAGAATCGGAAAGGTAAAAGTGCGAGAACTCATGGGCTGAGATAAGGACCGGTTACTAGGTAAAGCAAAACCATGCACGCAAGCAAAGCCAAACAAGGAATCCAGTCACTACTTCCCATCGCAGGCAGGTGCTCAGCCACTCCCAGGAGAGCAGGGCTCCTCACGTGGAACGGTTTCTGGGGAAGACAAACGCTGTCACTCCGAGCGTCCCCCTCTTCCTCCTTCTTTCCCCCAGCTTTTATTGATGAGCATGGTGCCACATGGTGTGGGACATCCCTTTGGTCAGCCTGGGCCAGCTGTCCTGGCTGTGTCCCCTCCCAGCTCCTGGTGCACCCCCAGCCTCCTCGCTGGCAGGGCAGCACCAGAAGCTGAAACGTCCTTGGCTCTGTGCAAGCACTGCTCTGCAATAATTAAACACATCGGTGTGTTATCACCACTATTTTCATCAAAAATCCAAAACACGGCATTGTGTGAGCCTCTACAAAGAAAATTAATTCTTTCCCAGCCAAAACCATGACAGAAAGACACACTGCATTTTGTGTAATAATCTGTTTGAACGATTCAGGTACAAGTAACTTCAAACATAGAGCTAAACTTCTTGTAAGTACTAAAATCTCTTATTGAAGTTGGTGAAGTATAAGATGGGATTTAGTGTGTGTTAAGTGCACTTAAGATGGAAAGCACAATTGCTTTTCTTGACTGAAGCAAAAATCATTTTGCTAGAGATATGACATCCTTTTGAGTTAATACAAGTCTGTGGATATGTAATGGGATACTTCTTTGTATCTTTATCATGATTTGATTTTCTAGAGCTTTGAGAAAACAGTTTCATTTTTTGGTACTGCATATATTCTATTTTAGGAAACACATGGAAGCATTGCAAAAAGTAGCTCGTTACACCTTAGTGGTACTGCTGAAACCAATTGTTAGTAATTACTTAAACCGAAAGAAGTTTCATCAAGTATGTCTTGAAGAGATGCCCTGGAGGTCTCAGATGAATATTTATCTGGCGATTGCACACTACCATTTATTTAAAAAGAAACTGGAAGAGCAATATAACATTGGAATTTGTGGTTCACAGCATCAGGACAGGTATATCTTACTGTATTATAAATGATTGATATTAAAGTAGATTATTGTATTATTGCCATTAATGCGAAGATTTAAATTACAGTATCATCAGTCAGTTTGTTGTATGATCAATTCAGCTTCCACATGCAAATGAATCTACAGTGTAATACATTTTGTCTTCAATCATATGTCAGGTGACATGCACATTTTTGGTTGCTTACTTGACTGGTCAGATTTTATGTCCTTTGAAAATTTTGAAATATACTGTACTGCAGTGTTTTTTGGTTCTTTGTACCTTTTGGCTGTTTTTCATTTTATCTGATTCCTAGAGCAGTTGAAAAATAATGAAAACTCACTTTTGAGAAACTGAATTTTATGTGCGTGTATCAAAATTCTTTTTTTTTTTTCTTGTACTTTCTTTCTTTTTCTTCCATTCTGCAGTTACAATATTCTGGATCCTGAAATATTCTCATTAAATAATTCTGGAACTGTAGTGGTGAGAGAAGCTGTAGAGGATAACAGAAGAACATCAGCTCGTCTTGTCCTTAAAAAGTCACCTGCAAGACTGACCAAAAAACAAACTTGTAAGAACTTTTAATGGGTATACAAATGGAATCAGTTTCAACGTACCTTTTTCTTTCTCTTAATTTCTGTCCTGACTTCCATCATTATTTCTCCACATCACCATTGGAAAATCACTCATGCCCATTTAAAGAGGAGATTGGGTTTCTGTACTTCAAAAGTCTTCTCTGTGTTTTCTGTTTGACATACCTGTTATAGAATAAGTGATAGTCAATAATGAGACATTTGTAATAACTCCAAACATTATTTATTATGTTGATAAATATGTTACTTTTATCAAGTGGTTATTCTTCATCCTATACTTTAGTAACAAATTTATAAATTCTAATAATTCAGTGATACTGCCTTTTGGTTTGCAGAAGCCATACTTGCTAGACCTATTAATTTGATAATATTCCAGATTATTCTAAATGCAATTGTAATTTTTATCAAGTTTTGTGGTTGTTAACTGGTCTGTAATTTCCTTTAGATTTCCTAACTGGCCAATAATGCCAATAATGATAATTATAAATAATAATGCCAATAATGCAACGCTATAGGCTTGGGGCAGAGTGGCTAGAAGACTGTGAAGAGGAAAGGGACCTGGGAGTGTTGATCGATGCTAGGCTGAACATGAGCTGGCAGTGTGCTCAGGTGGCCAAGAAGGCCAATGGCATCCTGGCCTGTATTAGAAATAGCGTAGCCACCAGGAGCAGGAAGGTGATTATCCCCCTGTACTCAGATTTGGTGAGGCCGCACCTCGAGTACTGTGTTCAGTTTTGGGCCCCTCACTACAAGAAAGACATCGAGGCCCTGGAGCACGTCTAGAGAAGGGCAACAAAACTGGTGAGGGGTCTGGAACACAAGTCTTATGAGGAATGGCTGAGGGAGCTGGGGTTGTTTAGCCTGGAGAAGAGGAGGCTCAGGGGAGACCTCATTGCACTCTACAACTTCCTGAAGGGAGGTTGTGATGAGGAGGGGGTCGGCCTCTTCTCTCAGATAACTAATGATAGGACTCGAGAAAATGGCCACAATCTGCACCTGGGGAGATTTAGGTTAGATATCAGGAAAAACTTTTTCTCTCAAAGAGTGGTCAGGCACTGGAACGGCCTGCCCAGGGAGGTGGTGGAGTCATCATCCCTCGTGGTGTTCAAGAAGCACCTGGACAAGGTGCTACGAGATATGATTTAGTAGCTTAGTGGGTAGTATTGGTGATAGGACGACGGTTGGACAAGATGATCTTGTAGGTCCTTTCCAACCTTGTGTTTCTATGATTCTATGATTCTATGATTCTAATTTCCTGGGTCATTCTGTAAGTCTTTCTCAAAATTATAGACTGAAGCTTATTATTATCTATCAAATTTTAAGTAAAATAGTTTAGGTGTCCTTCTCCACGGCATGCTACGTGGTATTTTCCTGTGGCAGAAGCTACCTCAGGATCCTTTTTTTATCTTGCACCTTTTTTCTTCAAATCTCTCTTTCATGTTTTACCGTTCTATGCATTATCCCAGCTGTTTTCAGTAACATCCTTTGAGGTTTCAACAGGAGCTGAAAGGCCCCTGTTTGCAGCTTATTGTGAAATATAGGACTTTGATTACTTCAGATGGTGATAACATACAAGTCAACCCAAATTAGTTTGCCTAACCACTGAAAGTTCAAGATAAAATCACAAGTCTGGTCTTTTCTTTTATTGAAAAATGAAGAATGCATTCTTGTCAGAGCTGTAGAGAGCAAATTCTCCTATCATTCCTTCCTTAGGTAGGAATCAACCAGCCTCTTTGCCTTTTCCAAGCAGCTGTGGCAAAAACTAACTGGTGAACTCACTGGTTCTCTTTGCAACAGCTTACTTGTAGTCATACTCTTTTGTCTTTCTTGATGCTTACAAGTCACTGAGAATAGAAAGTTCCTGAAAACTAATATTAATCCCGTTTATTACATCCTAGCTGTTTCAGCAATTTTGAATGAAAGAAATTCAGTGAAGTATGTAGTTTGCCTTGGAAATTATATATTGTTTATTGTGAAATTAGCTTCTGCCATGAAACCTATAGTTCAGATATGACTGTATCCCACTGCCATGAACCTTCATGTTTCCCCTTGGAGGGCAGTTGCTACTGAATAAAATAATGAAGCAATTCTACACATACCACAGAATTTGTCAGAAAACTCCCCTTTTTCCTAACTTCTCTTTTTAAGAGGCCTCAGTTTCAGAAAGGTTATTGGGAGCTTGCCACATCGTGATTTCTACTTAAAACTTGATAATTTCTAGGATGGTTGTGTTTTGGCTTTGAGGCTGGAAACAATTTGGTACATGTTATTATTTTGCTTAAACTTTTTTTTTCTATTCCTGCTTCTTCCTCATCTTAAGTAAAAGCATCTTAACATTTTAAATATCATAACCTTCTAAATATGATAACCTTAACTTTGGCATTTCCTAACATTTAAGTATTTAGCTGGCACAGGAAAATCCTAGCTGACTGATAATATTTTCTACTTTATGTTTTTGAGAAATTTAACTCATTTTTAACCAGTGAACTTTTTATCTTCAGGTACAGATAGATCTTTTGAGCAGAGCATTAAACTGAGTGGAACAGATACTCCTCAAACTCCAATGGTGAATGACAAGGAAATATCCATCTCACAGTCCCCCAAAGAATGCAACCAGTTTCCATCAAATACCATTTTATTGGACCATTTTACAAAAATCTTTTTGCATTTAAGAAGAGCAGTGGTAACATACATTTTCTTATTAAACATTGTATTTACTACTAAATGTTGCATTGTAAAACTTTCTACATTTAAAAAAATCATAAAAAACATCAAAAAACTTTTTTTTTCAGGGAAAAAACGAGTTCTCATCTTCTTCAAAATGTTCAAGTATAATTTATCAAATGTCAGACATATTACCTATCATAATGCATATCTCTATCAAATATATAATAACTTAAATGTGTTTTATTTTTAATTTAGTCTTTGTAACTTTCCCTCCCATGTTTATTAAATCATTCTCAAAATACTTGCAGACTTACTTTTCCCTTTATAGGTTTTGGCGGATGCCTTGGTAGTGTAAACAGAATGACCAGTGACTGCAAGGAAAAGTAGTCTGACTCCTCTTCCCATAAACCCTCGTAACCAAGTAAAAATGTATTTTTAGATGGTGTGAATGAGTTAGCTCTCTTATTCTCACACCAGAAACAACAATTAAATTCAATTATAAATTAGTGCTTCCATGAAAATTTCCAAATGAAGTTTTTACAACGCCCTATATAAATTGAAATATTGAATAATCTGTTATTAAGGATGTTTTGTTGATTGTAATTTTGAAAGATTACTTCTACCTCAGCTTTGCATTAAACGAATGAAGCTTTTCATTTCTGTATTTCCAAAGTATAATTATATTCTGAATGATATGTGTAGGTTCTTGCTCATCGTGGTGGCCACTGGACATTGCTTCAAAATGCTTGCCGAGAACTTTGGAACTATACTCAAGAATCACAGTCAATTGCTAAACATTCCCATTCCTGTGTGGATGCATTTCCCATTACCAGGGAGTTTCTTAGGAACACTATCTGGTTGCCGTTTTATTTGGCCTCAGACATGATCATTGATATGATAACTGAACTACAAGCAAGCAATTCTCTTAAGGTAAAAAAATACTAAGACAATATATTCTTTTTTGTTCTCTTGTGTTATATTCTGATATCTCCAAGTTATTTTCTGCAACAAGTTTTTAGAGAAGCACAGTATTTTCTCATATTTATAATTTGTTTTTTTCCTAAAAACAGTTTTGACAGTAACAGGTAAAATAATGTTTCTTCACTGTAGATTGTGGAACCTGAAGGAGAATTCTGCATTCCCAGTTGTTTAGGAGGTATTGCTGATGAGAATGGTGGTTCGAATCTCCACCCACGATCTCCCCTGGATGACGTGAATGTGGTTGACTTGAAATGGATATGTAATCTGATTCTTAAAACAATAGAGTTGTTATATCAAATGAAGAAATGGGAAGCACTCATACACATAGCTATACAATTTAACATATTTACACAGTAAGTTACAGCAACTCTAACAAAAAATAAAAGCAGCATTATACACTTAAATATACTGTTATTTTGATTAATTACTATACTTTGTTTTTTTCAGTGAGAGATATACCGAACAAGTGAGTCCACTGCTGGTGCATGCTCAGAGGCAGCTGCTCGAAAGGAAACAGCAATTCAGTAGCCCAGACAGCCACGAATCTCATTTCATAAAATATCTCTCTGATAATGCAGATAAGGTGAACTACAAAATTCTTTTTTGGGTACTGACTCTTAACATGTGAACTAAATATAGAGAAGTATGTTCACTGATTAGATTAATATGTTTTTTCATAATGTTCGCAGATAGTACATTATAATAATAAATTAATTAACATAATTAATTGAAGTGCTTGAAAGGGCTTATATGACATGATTCCAGCAACAGCAGAGGTCTGGACTTGATGACCCAGAGAGCATTTCTTCCATGTATCGTGTATTATGTACTCATTCTATATTATAAGCCTAAATCTAATTTCATATTAGTTCTTGATGTTGTTCTTTTAACCTGAAAACATTTATTTGGATGTTGCATAATCTGTGTGATTAATTAAAATTAAATGCAAAGAGATTGCTTTGTTTCTGCATTGGAACATTGTTCTTAAAAACCAAAATTGATCACATTGAGTTAATCCAAACACTGACAACACCAATGAAAAACTTGAAGAACTTTATTATCACGAAAGAAAAACAGCTGCTCACTGGAAGCTAAGGCTTTATATCTTTAGTAAACTGATATTCCCACTGGAATATTTTTCATGGAATTAGCTATTAAAAATTAGGCTTTTTTTAACCTAATGTTTATTTCTAAGAAGTTTTGCTAGTCAGTTGTTGCATGGCTGATATTTTTAATATGTTTCTATTAACTGATGTAAACACAGGAGTTGAAGGGGAATGGAAAGTGTGGTTTGGAACTGCAAGAAGGCATAGTTCTGAAGTTGTCTGGGGTTCAGGAACCACTGCCTTGCGTAGAGACAACATACCGCTGTGTAATGCTTGCAAGGGTTTGTCTTGTTTCTCTGTGAGGCTGTTTACTACTGCCTTCTTTCAGGTCCTGCCACTCAGAACATAGTCCTTTGTCTAAAAAAAGAGCACCACATACCACCACAAACCACCACATACACATGGGAGTTATTGAAAAACACTTGAAAGACAGTGCAGTCAATGGTCACAGCCAACATGGGTTCACTAGGGGAAAGTCCTGTTTAACTAATTAATCTCATTTTATGACAAGGTTGCCCACATAGTTGACCAAGGGAAGCCAGTTGATGTAATCTTACTGGATCTCAGCAGAACTTTCAATACTGTTTCTCATTGAATCCTTCTGGACAAAAGTACATAATATGATAGGTGAACAACTGGCTGATGGGTTGGGCTCAAAGGGTTATAGTAAAAGGGGGTTACATTAGGCTGGCGGCCAGTCACAATGCAGTTCTCCAGGGCTCCATTTTAGGGCCAGTTCTCTTCAGTGTTTTCATAAATGACTTGGATGCAGAACTTGAAGGTATACTAAGTAAGTTTGAAGTTGACATTAAATTGGGAGGAGCTGTTGACTCCCTCAAGGGTAGAGAGGCCTTGCAGAGAGATCTTGGCAAATTGGAGATCTGGGCAATCACCAACAACATGAAGTTTAACAAGAGCAAGTGCCAGGTCCTGCACCTGGGAAAGGGCAACGGTGGCTGTATGTACAGACTGGAGACGAGGCTGGAGAGCAGCCCCATGTAAAGGGATCTGCGGGTTCTGGTTGGCGGCAAGTTGAGTATAAGTCAACAGTGTGCCCTGGTAGCCAAAAGGTCCAGACATACCCTGGAGTACATCAGGCACAGCATTGCTAGTCTGTTGAGGGAAGTGACCGTTGTACTCTGCTCTACANTACAGACTGGAGACGAGGCTGGAGAGCAGCCCCATGTAAAGGGATCTGCGGGTTCTGGTTGGCGGCAAGTTGAGTATAAGTCAACAGTGTGCCCTGGTAGCCAAAAGGTCCAGACATACCCTGGAGTACATCAGGCACAGCATTGCTAGTCTGTTGAGGGAAGTGACCGTCGTACTCTGCTCTACACTGGTGTGGCCTCACTTTGAGTACTGTGTGCAGTTTCAGGCACCACAATATGAGGAGGACATAAAACTATTAGAGTGTCCAAAGGAAGTCTTTGAAGATGGTGAAAGGTCTCGAGGGCAAGATGTATGAGGAGCAGCTGAGGTCACTTGGTTGCTCAGCCTAGGGAAGAGGAGACTGAGGGGAGACCTCATGGTGGCCTACAGCTTCCTCATGATGGAGAGTGGAGGGGCAGGCGCTGATCTCTTCTCTCTGGTGACCAGTGATAGGACCTGAGGGAACGGCGTATAGCTGTGTCAGGGGAGGTTCAGGTTGGATATTAGGAAAAGGTTCTTCACTGGGAGGGTGGTCGAGCACTAGAATAGGCTCCCCAAGGAAGTGGTCATGGCACCAAGCCAGCCGGAGTTCAAGAAGCATTTGGACAACGCTCTCAGATGTATGGTTTGATTTTTGGGTGGTCCTGTGTGGAGCCCGATGTTGGACTTGATGATCCTTGTGGGTCCCTTCAAACATGGAATATTCTCTGATTCTCTGATTCTATACCACTGTGATCTGAGTAATGTGGAAGAGCAATATAGTTTTGAAAGACATCTTGACTTACAGAATGAAGACTAATGTTAGTTAGTAGTAAATAAGGATTGTTGAAAAAAGACAACATCAAGTTAGAAATTAGGAAGGTGTGGCTACATTTCACAATGCAATGCCATTCAGAGAGACTAGAGCTATCTCTGGATTCCTTTGCTCCTGAAGTGGTGTGGCTACATCAGCACAGCTAAATTCTAGATTAGCCCTGTCTGGAAGTTTGCCCTTCTGACAGGGTTAGGCTGCTTCTGTTGCTTAAAGCTATTTTGGATATCCTTATGTTGCATTACATTGTGCGTTACAGGCAGTGTGCTCTTTAGGCTTACTTATACTTACAGGTTCTTTGCAAGCATGCATTTGTCCAGACAAAGAAAGGTGGAATATTTGCTGAACATCAATGAGTTGCTCATGATTATGGCAAATACCGTATGAGATACAAGTTTAATTCATTGTTATAAATTACTTATATTTTCCAACTTTGATCCCAAAAGTGAGATAAATAATTTCACATCTGAACACTTATATGATATATCCAATGTTTAGGTATTGTGAATATTTCACCTCCTATTGACCGGGATATCAGTAATGGGTCATAGGTGTCTTTGTAAATTTGTCCTCTCTTGTCATATGATTGTTTAGATACTTAACTATAAACATGAAACATTTTGATTTTTCTGAATATTGTTCAATGATCATGAAACAAAACTTGTTTTTTAGATGAGTTGCAGAGACTACATGGGGCAGAATCTACAGCTGCCTGTTGCCCATTCTGCTAGTGTATTGGTCTTTCCTGGATGCTTTTGCTACCCTGAAATGAAAAAAGATTATACAGGTCAGAGCACATTTCAGTATCATGAGTTCTCTTTTCTCCCAAAACTTTTTTTTTCCCTCCTGGATATTATGGTTTTGGTTTTCCTTCTTATTGTAGGTCTTCCACTGTTCCTATAATCTGTTTCTTTTAATATAAGATCAGTTTTGTTTTCAAATTATTATTCTTGATATTTTGGATGTATAATAATGTTGTGAAGACCTCTCCAAATATATTCAGACAGTATCTAAAAGCAGAGAAGAGCAGTTGTCATCCAGCTGTGAGATGACCTACAGTATGTTGGGTGAGCTTGGTGATCTTGGTCCAATTTTCTGTGTGTATTGTTGGATGGATACCCAGCAACATATCCAGAAGTTAATGTGAACCTGCACTACTAATGATAGAATCAATACAAAACTGAAATGAAGTATAAGGTGACAGAACACATTTTTTAACCATAGATGTTGTTCTTTCCAGTTGGGATTAAAGCATTTTAGTCATTAATGGAAACATAGTTCCTCATATCACAGAGATGTCAAGGTATTGCACATAAGACTTTGTGTGGAATTCAACTGAGGAAAGTCATTAAATGGTAAATAATGCTCTATGTAAGAGCAG
This sequence comes from Anseranas semipalmata, assembly GCA_013399115.1. Lineage (NCBI taxonomy): Eukaryota > Metazoa > Chordata > Aves > Anseriformes > Anseranatidae > Anseranas > Anseranas semipalmata. The sequence goes on along the minus strand of VXAA01002712.1, from coordinate 1,171,371 downwards.
ATAATATTATGCATTCAGTGAGGAGAGCATGCCAGCTGACAGGTTTGGTATGTAGAAACTACGGGAATTGTAGTAAGTAGGACCAGCAGTTGTAGTAAAAGATTTGTTCCCAGACTTCAGACACGAGAATCGAAAGTAGAGAGCTGAGCTGATGCATGCTCAGGGCAGGTGGAATTCAGAGAATATAGGTGTCATGTGACAACTTAAATGTAACACTGAAAAAGACAGAAATGCTCAGAAGTGTTCCTGATTGTTAATAATTTTTCTTTAATTCATAATCTAACAGGAAACAGAAGCGACAACTACATTCATATATTTTAATTTTTAGGTTATGGAATTGTTCAAATATATGTTTTACATTATTTTAAATTAAAAATATGTATTTATATAATGCAAAATTGTTCTCCATAATTGTTAATTTCTTTTAGACGGCAGTCAAGCAAAACGTCTAGTTTATGTACCTCTTGATGTGAATGATACACTGAAATGTTTTAGGGAAACTGTAAAAAAGTCTAAATATCACAGCAGAGCGCTGAGACACAGCAGAAAACTGCTTTCATTATTTCTTGCACACACACAAGGTGAGTACTTTATTGAAGTGTTTCTCACTTAATAATGAAATGTATAAAACAGTAAACGGTGAAAGACAGTTCTTTTTTAGTCAAGTTTTAGTTGTTATTGAGAATTAGAAAAAAACATAGAATATAGAATTATGTATGAAATTCTTTAAGTGCAAGCTCTAAGCCTGATTTCCTATGATTTGTGTCTCATGGTTGGATGATAATGTTTTTTTCATGTAACTGTGTCACTTGTTTTTCTGCAGCCAAACCTCCATCAGAGGACTGACTGGCAGCTCTTACCAAGCTTATTTTCTCTAACTGGTAACATATTTTCATTTGGTTGTGCTCACCAATGAGTTCTGACCAATGAGTTTGTTTAGGAGACACACAGAATCAGAACATAGGAAACCAGATTAAAATAGGTCACACAGGAATCATATATTTGTTTGAATAATGTGGTGTGGAAATATTTGTGGTGCTGGAAATAGTGCAATATTTTTCTGACCTGATCATATAAACTGCTTTTCTGATCTAGAAAATGTTGAAAGAGCAATCAGTCAAATCACTCCAAATAGAAAGCTGGACTTTAATGTCGGAGCTGAACTGATATTTCTACCAATACCATGTGACCTTTCTCAAGAAAAATTTAATTTCTCCAGTATGGTTGAGAGTAAACCAATACCACCGGCACAGCTTTCAATGATTGTCTCTTCCTATGAACAAACGATTGGTAATTGTTTTTTATAAATTTCTGTTTACAGCTAACATGTAACATCTTTCTACCTATCTGTGCTCACTATCTGTTTATTCCAGTGTTATTTCCCTCTGTCAGTTATAACTGTCTGAAAAGTGGTCTCCAGAAATACACAACCTTCACTCTTAATTCTGAATATCTGCATTAGATCATAAACAAGACACTAGTTCATCACCTCCACGGTTATCTCTTCTTATGAAAAATCATTACTTCAGTGGTGTTATGCTGATTAATCCCAAATGGAAAATCTGTAATGCTTAAGGGAATCATTTTAATTCCATGTTAGTTTTTTTTTTTTTTTTTTCTAGGAAATAGACCATTTATGTTCTGTGTATTTGAATATGAGAACCTAATTACTTGGCATCCATCTTACTTTCTAGTATGGCTTTACTCATACATTTACAGCTCAGCCTAAGAATGTTTTCTCAGTCTGAGAAAATAAAAATACAACAGTTTAGGTAAACAGATTCATACATACATAATGCTCTTGTTTTTAGAGTTAGTAGAAATAAGAAATTGTACATTTGAAGTCAAAATATACAAGTCTAGTAAATCTTTCTACAATGTTCATGCATTGAATGACATGCCAATGCATGTCTACTTCTCATGAAAAATTTGTTCAAGATTCAGTAACTAACTTAATGATGTGACAATATATTTTCTAATTGATTAAATAATAAATAACAGGAATCCTTGAAAAAAACAACCAGAGAGACCTCAAGGTTCAGGCTCTACATGAACTTGGAAATCTTCACTTTTATGCTGGAAACAAAAGGTACATAGTTATTGCATTAAAAAAGAGCATTGTTTCATTTTTTAAATTGTCATTCTTATACACTTTTACTGTCTTGTAAGTTTTGTTTTCAAGTCCATATAACTACTTTCATCTGTCTCACTATTAGCTATATTTTGAGAGATTTTTCTCTAGAAATAGTTTATCTTTCTTGGCTAGCTAATTGTAAGATTAAGCATCTCTATATGTTTTTAGGAAGTAATATTTATCTCCTGACAATTTAATCTTAGTAAAAGTCCCAATGAACATGTTGACCAGGAGTGGTATCTTTTTGTATTGTAGAAACTATATTTCAGTTTTTGACCTAATCAGAATTAGTTATAACTCAGGCAATGAAGGTGAAATGAAGCCAGTCTTATCTTTCACTTTGGAAAATGTCAGCAATATGATAAGTATGTTTTTTTTATGTTACAGAGTTGCTTTTAAATATTGGTGTCAAGCCCTTGATGAAACACTCAACATTGCTGATGCTCTTAACAACTGGCAAGAGTTAGGTTTTCCAAAAAATGCTACAGACTGCTTTGCAGTTGGAAGATCTACTGATATTAGTCAGAAGTTTCTTTCTCAGGCTGGAATTTGGGGATGTTTACATGCAGCAGTTTTAGTGGCTAAGATAGCTCAGTAAGTATTTTGTTTTTATATTTTTATATATATATATATTTCTTTCATATTTTAAAAGAACTGCTCATCCTGGACATTAGACAACTTGAAATTAATTTAAAACACTAAAGAGTTGCTATAAAAAAGACTTAGCAAAGTAGAGGAATTTGCTCTTTTGGAAAATAGTGTTTGTTCCCTTTTCTGGAGTGCTCATCTTTGATCGTAATTGCAGCTGTATATTATATTGAGAGATCATTGAAATAAAACAAAATGATAAACAGTCATAAGCACAAGGATTTTACAGTCTTATTGATTTTCAATTGAAATATCACATCTCCCAAGTCATTGCACATATTAAATATTAATGTATCCTAAGGACAGATTTACTGCCTAAAGTACTCATTTTCTGGTGAATTACAACTAAATGAAATTTGAATTACTGTATGAAAGTCTACCATCAATAAATATTTCAGTCCAGTACTGCTTGACTGCTGGTAAAACACTATGGATGTAATTCTAAGCTGTTTCTCAATATATGGTACACTATATAAAATGTACAAAATATAAAACTTAGAAATATCCAAGCCAGCTCTAAATGACCTTAGAAGCATTATACCCAGGCAGAGTTTCGTCTGAGTAAACTATATTAGCTGACAAGCAGGGCCTATTAATAGCAGTGTAAAATATCTGTAAACTGAAGTACCTTTGAAAACATTAGCATGGGTATTTCAGCATGGAATGGCATTGTGCAGGTCAGAATTAGCCCTCAAGAAGAAAAGGAGTGAGTTTAAGTTGATTCTAAACCACCTTTGCACTCTTCTAATTCTGAGCGGTGGTGCAGCCTCAGGTTCAGTTAGGTAAGACCCAATCCCTAGCTACTTTTAAAGGTGCTTGTGGCACATATTTGCTGCACTATGCCTTTACTACTACTGTGTCCGTTCCAAATCCTGGTAGGGATCTGGAGGGAGCAATCCTCTCACCTTCTCCCTCAGGCAGATCTTTTCTACTCAGACCTGACTTGGGCTGTTAGGCATCCTTCTCTTGAGTTGCGCTTTCTAGGGCAACTTATTCTCAGACTGTGAGATGCAGATTAAAGGACTAATATTATATTAAAGATTTTTAATACTATAGACTGGAGGAATATCCTATAACTGTGATGGTTTAAAGCTCCGGTGAGGTAGTGTGTGGGCTACATTTAATCTAGGTAGACATCTACCATGTGAAAGTCCATGCGTTAGATATTTTAGGCTTCCTTTACGGAAAGAAATACACTTTGAGTTGCTAGACCTGCTTTTTTTTTAATCTTTCTAGATTTGGATGAGATGATTTCTGCTCTTAAATTGACTGTTTTTCTCCCTTAACTTTAAAGGGAATCTAGACAATTCCCTAGGTATGCCTTTGGTCAAATGATTCTTTGCATGACATGGCTGAGCACCTTTCTACAGAACAGGCAGCTGATCTCCAATATGGAAAACATCTGGACTGAATTAGTATCATTATTATACAAGATAAAAAAAGAGTTTAAATAATTTATATTGATAGGCATGTTCATATTTCTTATTATTTGCTCTACTTTAGGTATATAACAACATCAAATATGAGATTAAGAACTAAACACTGCTATTTTGCTACTATGCTCTTTAAGGTAAGAATACAATTTCAGTTAGAATTCACAAATGACAAATTGCCTCTAATATTTAAATCTCAATAACCCTGTATTAAAACATTTCTTTTCTCATTTTGATTGACTGAAGGAAACCTGGAGATCAGAGGTAGTTGACACTTTATGCACATTAGATTAGATGTATTTATTCTCTGTTTTTTAACATTATTCCTATACTAAAGCCTAAAAATTATCACTTCAATAAGAGGCAAGTCTCTCTGAGAAATAATGAAATACTGAAAAGTGAAGATGACTAAAATATTTGGCAGTCAAATATATTTTCTTCTCTTGAAGTGTTCTGCTCAGGAAGAGGTGGATGGCATCAACAATAGCAGGATGCTGTCATTGATCTGTGCAAAATCTTCACAGATTGTCATAAATTTTCAACCAGGAGAACAGACTCCTTAGAAAAAGATTTGTTTGTATCATTTTTAGCATTGAAAGATATTTTATTATATTACTAAAATATCAATTCCATAAGATGTTTGCTCTAAAAACAGAGGGTAGTCAAAATGATTCAATTTCATTTACAAAGAAAATAAGCTTATTAAAGTTAAGTTTGCAAACTTTCAGAACCAAACTATGGAGGAAAAAGAAGAGTTTCAGTTTACTTCTAAAAGGAAGTTTTAAGACATCAGTAACAAATGTGATATTGGAAAAAGAACTGCAAGTATTCTGTCAGTTATTCTGTCAGACTTCACTGGGGTCAATGCTAACTTATCCCAATGCAGGAACAGGAAGTTGACTTCTTCCAAAACAAACCAATGCCACTTTCTAACATCTTGTGCCAACCGTGATCGTGACTGTTTGACCTGTTTGGCCGCATTTAAAACCTTGTTAATTTTAGCAAAGGGAGAACAAGTTGAAGAAACAGAACTAACAGAGAGTTTTGATGAGATTCTAGCTCTGTAATTGCAGGTGGTACAAAGCTGAACAATTTTGATTCCTCGTTTTGACAGAAATAGTAGTAACAGTTTGTTACAGCTGTATAATGGTAGAAATAATTGAGACTTGACTGTAGTGGGCCTGATATTAATTGGGATAGGAGCACCTTGCAGGGTGAGTCTTGAAAAATATAATCAATTACTGTCACTGAACCTTGCCAAGTTCAAGCCCATGATTTGTTCCTTGATTTGGAAAGCTCTGTTGTTACCTTATTTAAATTCCACCTCTGGTATTGACTTTAGGCTTGTTAATATCTCAGATCTGAGTATGTCTAGCATATCATTGCTAATTATGACATGATAAACACAATTGGGAAAGATATCCTTCACATAGACAATGGGAAGACAACGGACTGTCAGTTTTCCTCCCTTTTTAAGGGAGGAACATTTAAGTTCCTTCCTTAAAGTTCACATCAATTTTAAGTTTTATCACTGAAGCTGCACTAACTGACCTAGTTAAAGGCTGAGCTAGCTTTTGTTAGTATGATGTGGCTAGGTTATGTGGCACAGACGTAGCGGCAAGGTGTAGCTTGCTGCCAACAATTTTTAGAGTATACAGGGTACTTATTTATTCAGGAAGATAACAGTACATGGTTCACTTAGTTTAGGCATTTTAGAGGAAGTTTCCTAGTATATACAGTTTGAAATACACTGTAGTCAGAATGACTTTAAATGCAACCTGTTAAAGACTGAACTAGCCTCTAACTGGCCTTAAAGAGTTAGTGTCTCCCAGAAGTGACGATTGAGGTGATGACTCAGCAAGTACTTAAGACTAACTAAAATCAAACTAATGCTCTTCGCTTCTGGAAAAAAAAATTAAAAAAAAAAACAGATTTTTATTCTGATGGAAGACATTTCATATGAAACATCCTTGGACTGGTAAAGAGATGTCTGCGTATTTCCCCAAAGCTGTCTCGATGAATTTTTCGTCTGCATTTTCCTTGACTATGGAGATGTTTAAATAAATTATTAAATTCTTTCTGTGTGCTGATCAGAGGCTTATCCTAAGAATTATCTAAGAAGTCCTTGCAAGAACCCCTAGTGGCTTATTAGTTTTTTTCCAGTGCTTCCAGAGATTTATTTGGGATGCTTTGACTTGGAATCTGAGAGAAATGCCATAGGCCCCTTAGGAAGATTTCTCAGTACCTGGGGAGTACTGGCTGATTCATGATTATTTTTCTGCACCTAGATCAGTTTCTCACTTTTGCCTGTGCCATAAAATGCTGTCCGTAGACAAGTTACAGCCTTTTTTTTTTTCTCCATCAAGTCCACACATAAAGCAGTAATAATTTTTCTAAAAATATTTTTCATGTGTTGTCCTATAACAGATGGATACTTCAACATTGACTGAGTTTCATATATGAAGTCATTTATGAGTCTGAAGAGTCAGAGAGGATTCACTAATGCCTATGCTTCTTTTTACATGTAGTTCATTGTTATTATTTTCAGACCCTGTTTAGAGCTTCTCTTCCACATCCCATATCTGACTGTGACTTTGCACAGTATGAAATGAATATGCTTATTCCTGGAGTCGACTTGTTCTCTGATCGCTACAGAGCTGATATCTCTACTGTAGTTGCAAGTCTGAATTTCCTTATGTTTGAACTACATTGTGCAAAACAAAATTTAATAGTAAGTATTATTTTATAATATTGTAATTGTTACATTATTGAATCAGATGTGTTTATGACAAACTATGGAAGCTCTAGTAAAATACCTGTATGGTTAGGTTGTGTGGCAACTTGCTCACATTCTGTTATTACTCTGCATGGAGTGTTTTCACAGTTTCCTCCTTATCTTGAGGCCATTGCCTCCGTTTAATAACTGACCGCTTCCAGTTTAATCCAACTTCTTTCGAAGGTGCAGTGCCATACATTGGAATAAATAGACTGAAATACTTAACTATTATTGAAAAGGTGCAATTCTACGTCTGTATGCTCCAACAGATTTCTAACATCATGTCAGGTAATTATTTGATACCTCTATAAATCAACTTCCAGCTTGACACAAAACTTCCCAGCAGAAAAGGTAGATAGTTTCCTGCTGCTTTAATGAGCTGAATCCACTTAGGCAAAGGTCCTGCAAGTGGCAGAGCCAGCGTAAGGGAGGGGAAAAGATCATGTGGCTGGCAGCAAAAGAGTAAGGAAAGGTTAGGGGCTGGAGATGGAAGAGGGGTTAGAGAGGAGGAGGCAGCAAGATGTTACTCCTTTTTTTGTCCGTAGGCCATTTGTTTGATTGATTTCTTCTGGAACTTCAGGCTAAGTGTCCGTTTTATCTCCGGTTGTTGCTTCTTTCCATTCGGCTTTACTGGAGCTCACTTTGTTATTGAGCTTTGTATAGCTGCCCTCACTATGGGAGATCAAGTGAGATCAAGGAGCAAAGAGTTACCTGGAGGCAGGGACACTTAATTTGCCTGCTTGCTTCATGCAGAATGCACATTTTTGATTCTTTTTGCACTTGCACTAGCAGAATATAGATCCAGGCCATAGATCATGGTCAAAGCAACAGCAGTTTCAGCAGGATGAGAGCTTCATTTCCACGGAATGCTTAATGTGTAGGAATGTTTTGGATGGCAGGCACTAAGATGATTTGACACAAATCAAAATACATCAGGATTAAAATTTTATTAAAAAAAAAAAAGACTTCAGAGACTGATTTTGTAGAAGCACTTCAAATTTCAGTTGGAAACTGTACGGGTGCAATTAAAATATTTGCCTGAAGCTTTTGTAATCTAAATTCTGAAGCTACTTTATGAAAAAATAGAAGTGCATTTGACAAGAAAGTAACAGTGCTGTTAGCATTTTCCAAGCTCAGGGACATTCTAAAGTGAAGAAAAATGTAAAAGCTGAACAATAATTAAATTTTGGAGGCTCTTTCAGTTTGAATAAACAAATATATCTGTTAGGAAATAATCTGCTTTTTCTGAAGTCTTTTATAATAATAAATACAGTCTGTAGTGTACAGTGTTTGCTAGAAAGTTTAATTTTTTTTTTTAGCATTCATGTGGTTGTCTCTACAAAAGCATTCAAGTTGAAATGAAAGTAAATGAATTTGTCAATAAGCCTCATCAGCATCCAGTTTATTTTACAATTGGTATGGTTTCACTTAGACAATTGCTATACTTCATTGTGTTTATTTTCTAAATCTCACAGCATTCTATTATTCTGTTGCTTATATGGAAAAAGTTATGGCATCAAAATGCAGGCAGTTTTAGGAACCCCTGATAACAATATCTTTCCAGTAGGCTTACTCACCAACAGTATAGTAAAAAAAACCAAACAAAACACTTTGAACCAAGAGAATAATTTTGGAGAAACTTTGCATTCTACTTTGTGAATCTCATGTAAGATAGTACTAAAGAGTTAGGGGTTAGCTTTAGCCAGCTGAAGAACTTCATAAAACATTCATCGTTCATGCAGCATAAGAGAAATAGTGGTGGTATCCTGCCATGTGGCAGTGAAAGCAGTACTCCTTTGTTATCAATGTATTTGTGATCTATAATTGCAATGTACATTTCTATAATTGTACCCTTTATGCCATTTATAACAAGATGACCTAATATTTTCCTGCAGATCTTACCATTGTTCACATTATACCAATACTTTGTTTCTGAGATTTGTAAGGACCCAGCTAAAAGCATTGAAGGAAGAATCTTCAAGGTAATCAAAGAAGCTTTCTTTTTATCACAGCACATTGTATTTGAAATAAACATTTCACTTCTTTGTTAAACATAGTTGGTTTAATATTTCTTCATATATCACTACTATGAAAAGTAGTGCTTTAAAGTTCAGCTGATCCTTAGTGTTTCTTAGCAAAACAGACTGTAGAATAGGACTACTTTCTAAATGTAATTATTATTTATATTCTTAATTTTTGTAGGATGTAGAGTTATTTAGACAGTTTTATTGATGTTTTACGGTGACTGTTAAATACTTCTGTCATTTGTTTCTACTTTCAATTTAACAGATATTAACATTAAAGATACGATCATAAGATTTTTACTCATAAGAGATTTTTTACTTATAAGAGTATGGGCTCATTACTTGATATTTTTTATCTTCTTCCACTGTTCTTTTAAATGTTTTCCTAAGTGCAAAACATAAATGATTTATTTGTTTATAATGTTCACTTCCAGATTCGTTATCAGTATCATGGTGGAACCATGTTGTCAGACTTCTGGGAACAGACTTTTATCATTTCACTAGTGTTTTCACTTTTTTTTTCTTAATCCCTTGTTGTTTCTTTTTCAAAAGAATGTATCTTGTAGTAAGACTTGAAGTATTTTTGGTTTTAGATATTTTCATGTGGATTAGGGAGACTAGCTGAGTACTATGAGACTAAGATGAGTAATATCTGTGAAACAGGTTTTGCTGAGGGGCTTATTTTGGACTGTCACTCGAAGTCCTAATCAGATGAATCAAGATCTTTTCCTTTGTCAGGAGAATGTTTTTGAAGAACATGGTGGTGTTTTTTTTTTTTCCTCTCATTTGTTTAAAGATCCATCTTTGAGATTTCACTTATTTAGTAAAAAATGTAAACACTTTCTTTCCATTGAAGAACATTCTCCATCAATGTACTATTCCAGTAGCCAAATCTACTTGAAAATTACCTTTAAATACACTTTATTTTGAGCAAAAAGAATAACTGATTTTTTTTTTAAACCAAAACCTCTTATTATTTTTTCACAGATTAAAGTACTTACAGATATAGGATTTTTTACGGAGGCCTTTCATGAACTGTGTTTGCTTAACTGTGGAGAAAGAATTCCATGGAAAATACCAGCAGGGTACAGAAAAACTGAGCAAATGAAGGTAAACACCAGTAAAGTATAACATTGAACCATAACACTCAGTTCTCTTCATGAAACTGTAAATACTCCATATCTGCAAGTCATTACACGTTCTTAAAAAATTCCTAAATTTCTTTCAGTAGGTGGGTTAAATCATAGACATTAAATGACATTAATTTCTCTCTCTGAACAGCAGAAACAAGAGTAAATTTTGAAAATCATATTTAGATATATGCTGTTTTATACAGTGAGTAATGCAGATAACACTGCTGAAGAAAATAATGTGTGATTTGATATGTAGATGTAAAGACTAATTCTCATGCAATTTTAAATGGATGGTGAAATTCCCACCACTCGGCCAGGAGCGGGGCACTGGGGCAGCCCCAGGCACCTCCCTGGGGATGAGCACTGCACAAGGCTGGGCTGGGACGTGGGCCCACAGGTGGGCCCGGCTGGGCAGGGCTGTGGGGAGCTGGTGCCCGACCCTGCTGTGGCCTCGCTGGGGCAGGGGCTGATGGCCCTGGGAGTGACGTGGGGTCACCCACAGGTCACATCACGTCACCCCCAGGTCACCATGGGGCAGGGTTGGGGGAGGCCCCAGAGATGCTGGGCAGTAAGATCTATTGGTGCCCTTAGAGCCTTGACGGTCACATCACCCCAGGTCAATCTCTTCAATTTTTGCCATATCTAAAACCAGGTAGTGATCCTACTTTGATCATTAATGTGCTAGCTACAGGGTTATACAGCTGTTAACATTTCACCTGGGCTTTGTCTTACCTGTGAGCGTATCCATGCAGGGCAGATACAGTCCAGACTATCAGGCAAGCTTCCCCCATAATAATTTTCTAGCCTTTCCTTGTTTTCCCACCACATACCAAAATCATCTAATCAGTTATTGCTGCACAGGTGTAATCAAGGTCTCACTTATCTGAGTGGTGCTCAGACGAAGAGCGTGTGCTTGCACTGGGGGGCTGGACAGAACATGTGATAGAAGAACAGAGGGAAAGGCAGGGCCACCCTTTTTGATTTCAGCATGGAGTTGATTTGATTGTACAGCCACACTCTCTAGATGCAGTAGGATGACATTTCTAGTCTGGTGATAATTACAGGCTGGAGCTGAAAGGGGAATTCCTAATCCACCTCCATGACTTCACATTTGCTTCCCTTACCCCACACTGTAGATGGTGAAGCTGGAACTTTAGAGCAAACTGAGTTTAATGAGCTGATATGAAGGAAGTTACCCCGTGCACTCAATCAAACCCTGAGAGGGAGTTTCCAGCTGATCGCTGGCCTGACTGGCCTTATCCTGCAACCTCGCAATGGCTAGAACCAGCACAAATCAGCAGTATCTTTTTTGACTATAGGCAACAAACCAATGTCTAAGCTAATTAATAAGGGAAGCAATTACAACTAAGTTTATGATATGATGTCAAATGTTTACATTAAAAAACCCAGAAGTATGAACAAGTGCTCCTCGCAGAATAACCTGCAGTGGTACTACTTTTTAAATGAAACATGACCTTATTAAAAAAGTAAAATGAAAATATTTAGCAAACAGTCTGACCTTTTTAACTTGCCAGTGACACTTCCATACTAACTGCACGGGAATATAAAAACCTGAAATCTAGTGTTTTTCCTTAGAGCACAAGCTTCATTATGTTTTCACAAAGTTGAGCCATAAAGAGTTATCAGCATCCTCACAGGAGTTGATTCTGCAGTCTCTCTCCTCATGGCTACAGTAAGGAATGCATTTAATCCTTACTGATGCTAGTGATGTTAAAATACATATTTAAGTCTTTTCCTTAATTTGAATATTGTCTGAAAAGCTCACAGAGTCAGGATGAGGTCTGGTTGATTTTGCCACCTGTCTTTTCCTAATGGGATGAGCGTTTAGGTAAACAGCACAGAAGGTTCAGCATTAGGACTGTGGTTAAGGTGTGACACAAGTAGAAGGTAAGTGCTTGCTGAACTTTTGTACAGCTCTGAGAATGAGGAGAAGGACCCACTTTCCAGGGAATGACAGAGATCATATAGGGTTACCTCTGGCGTTAGAGTTAATAAAAGAATTAATAAAAAACATATAGAACACGAGTGACAGTTATGTGTAGAGCTCTCAGTTAGGATGACGGCTGGAAATGATCTTTAACTCTGCCTTTTCCTTCCCTTCAGTAGACTGATTTGTCTCCTGGTGAAAAGGTAAAGAGTTTTTGAGCAAGGACTGGAATTAGGGTTAGGGTTCAGAAAATTGAAGCACATATAAGCCAAAGAATATCTGTTGTTTTCATAGCCCTCAAGGGGAGGTTGAAGTCTCAAGTTCATCTTGACCTGTAGTTCTGTAGTTCTTCCTTCCATTCCATTCACAGATTTGTGCTCTGCTGAATAGCAGCGGAGGCATTTGCTAAGTCTGGAGTTAGGTTTGGGACTCAGAAATGTAAAGAACATGAAACACAAATGGTGGCGTAGAGTTCCTGGAATTTGGAAGAGGATTTTTGTTGGTTTACTCCTCTGCCTTTTTCTTAGCTTGATTCACTTTAAAGAGTCCTGGTGAGTGGCATAAGAGGTGCAGGGATAGGTCTGCGTCTCAGGTTATCGCCCATAGATGCCAAGTAATTGTTAGTATTTTCAGAGCCCTCAAAGTATAGTTGGAAATGCACTACACTTGTCTACTGCTCTGCTAACTTGCTTATTTTATACTCATATTATAACACATCACTTATTTTTTATTTTGTCCACTTTACAGGCCTTTCAGAAATTTGACTCCTCAAAATCTCTCCTGACTGTTACAAATTTACAGGTAAAAAAAATAATCTGAGAGTACTAAAATTTTTATGCTAAACATAAAGATTTATTTCACTGGCATCAGTTAGAGATTATTTGGTTCAGAAAATAAATGTTATTAGTAAAAAGCAGTAAATTGAAAACATATTCTCCTCAACAGTTTACCATTTTGTAAATTTTAATTTTTATGACTGACCTCTCAAGGGAGAGGCAAGTTTCATTATCACCATTTTTCAGATGGGAAAGCTATTTGTACAAATCTGTGACTTGTCTGTGCAAAGTATACTGGTAGAATTATTGAGGTTTCATCATGATATGTAGGTTCTGTTTTTCATCCTGCTAAAATATCAAGAACATTGGTCATCTGGCCTTCTAATTTCTATCAGAGCTGTCTTCATATGTTTGTTCTATTTCAGATTGGGGCCGAAGTCCTTTTCTGAAAAAAAAAAAAAGAAAGGTGCATCTGTAACACAGTTGATCAATAGTCATTTCTCATTTTAATTACAATTACATGTTCATCCATGACTTCTTTTTTGTTTTTCATTTTTAATTGTTTTCTTTCACTTGCTTTGTCACAGATCCATTGAGCCAGTAGAGGTAAATGTTAGCACAATGCGCAAAAGAATCTGTACTGTAAAAACAAACCGATAAAGTAGAAAACAACACTTTTGCCCTCCACTGTCATGTCTTTTATTTACAGTAAGGTTGTGTGTCTCCTACAACTGTTGCTATTAGAAGACAGAAATGAGATGTCTATTTTGACAGCTTTCGATTTCACTTGTTTCAGATTTATTTTGTGAAGTTGCACTTTATTTTGAACTTTCGATTAGAACACTTCACAGTCTATATGGAGCTCTTATTGGTCCCTTCGTGATTTTGCAAAGCTGTGTAGATTCTACTTCTAAATTTATTGATCTAAATTGAGAATAGTAAACTCAAGATAAAAGAAGGATTCTATAATGAGTAACATTATTGTTATTATTATTATTTGCCTTGCCTCATCTTTCTAGTTAGGGTCAATTGTAGCAGCAGAGTTTCCTTTGAGTTCCAATTTATGAACTACAGGTTTACCTACATATGTTTTTGTGACCACCTTAGCTAAAAGAGTGCTACAGACAATGTAGAAAACCAGAACTCACACAGAGGAATATATGCACTTTCTATGGGAAAACTGAGGCTGTCGCAAGTGCTGCTAGGGGGTGAATTAAGTTTGGGAAGGAAAATGTCAACTAATCCATAATGACTAAGATCATATTACTAATATTACTCATGTTAATTGTTGGTAAACATAGAAGCAGAATATGCCTTGAACAAAGAAAAATGCAAGATATACAATTTCAAATAGTCCCAAATATTAACTTTCTTGTAGGTACTGGAAGACATATTTAATTGGAGTCTGTCTTCAACAATGGTGCCACTATGCAACCAACAAATTATGAATAAATTAACCTTAGCCAAAATGCATTTCATCATTCGCCTTTCTGCCACAATAAATAATATACCTGAAAAAGTGGAAAAACACATCTATTCTGTTGATAACAAGCCAAGTGAAATTAGAGCGTCAAATGTAAAAGGTAATTATAAGGGTGGTGGAAAAGTGGATTTATTCTGCAACTTTTCAAGCATAGTTTTTTCACTTTTAACAACTGCATATGCATTAAGCTGTCATATTTTAAACAATATTCATATTAGATGTTGCTGAACATATCAGTCTTTTTTGAAATAATAAATACTAAGATTTTTCAAGGCATTTTAGCTAATATAGCTAATATTATTACAGCTGTGTACCAGTCTTGCTTACTTATTTTGATATTGAAATGGAGAAAAAAAAAAGGTATATTCTACAAATTTCTGAGAATGCTTTGATTCTGTTTCTGTTATCTGAAATTTCATTTGAAATGCATTTGACAGTTGATGCTGATAAGAATTCAAGACAACAGGAACAAAGAGGCACAGTGGTGCAGCTTGTTGACTGTAAAGATGAATTAAATATGGCCACGCTGAAGGTAATTTTGTTTTTTAGGAAAAAAAGCTTTAAAAACTTCAGATTGTTCCAAAGACATTACTAATGTTTTCAATATAACAGAAATTGTGATGGTAGAATGATGTGAATAAGGGGACCAGAATTTTCTGTTTCTAATCTGATTCTAATCTTACTTCTAATCATACATGAAGTCTTTGTGGTTCAGTGCACTTTTTCAAATATGCCTGGTGGTTACAAGCTAGTTTATTCTACATAAATGTCCATATTGTCACAGTCAGATCTCAGTATGACTGTTTTGACAACAAGGCTACAGACTGAATGGGATTTCAAGGATAAAATCATTTCCTTTCAGAGGTGGCAGTTGTAGAACATCAGACACTTTGATGGGGCAGCATGCTCTACAAAGAAACGGAAATGAATTCTCTGACATATGTGGAATGTCTCAAGTTTTTCATCCTGCTGTCTATGATAATTTATTTTGGAGAAAAATACCACAGGTTATTAGTTTGTTTGTTTGTTTGTAAATTGTATACTTCGTGCTTGTCAGTTTCACATCACAAAAAGCCCAAAACTGAGGGCTGACATATTTTTCTTTCAGAGAGGCCTTCCACTTCAGAAGTATCTACTTTTGGCCATTGTAACAAACAGAGTAATATACGAAATACATATGCTGAAATGGAGAATGGTTTTAAACGGCAATTGCTACATACCACGGAATAGAAACTTAAAACTTTTGGTATAGCTTGAAAATTACTTGAAAATAGCATCTTGAAAATAACTACAATAGAAATGTTAAATTAATTTGAATCAAGCTCATTTAAGAGAGATAATATACTTCTTACACTTCTGATTTTTCTTTAACCATTCTATTCTACTTTTTTTTTTTTTTTTTTTTTTTTCTGNTTTTTTTTTTTTTTTTTACAATAGAGCTCTGAAGTCATTGAGGAAACTGGCAAAAAAAAAAAAAAAGATATTGTACGATACAAACTTTTGAATTCTGTCTGAATTCTGCTGAAAGTTCCATGGCTGAGCTTTTATTCAAAATTAACTTTATTTTAGATTTGGCTTTCCCAGCTTCTTACAGCTTTGTTTGTCAGAAAGAGTGTAAATTACAGTTGAAATTTCAGGATACATACTACACTCAAGAATCTGTCAGAGTACAGATAGAAAAGAATGTAATACTTCTTGCAACATCTTTAATATTATATTTTAATATTGTATTTTGTTGTTTAAAATTACTAAGCATAATAAAAAGTACAGTATAAAATTATCAAGTATAGCTGTAAGATAATTATAGGAATGAAAAATTATTGAGTAATGCTGTTAAGTCATAAAATATTCTCTTATGATATACAATGTAGTTGAATATAAATTACAATAGTACAGGCACAGTTAAGATGTTCCTAGTTTCAGCTCATTAGATCTGTAAACCTGCAAAATGAAAACTATAAACCCCAGCTACTTATAGAAAAGGCACATTATATTAAAGTTGGTCTGTTCCAGGATGTAGTGGTAGTAGGCTAGTGGAATAGAATACCTTTTCTTTCTTTCATTATTTTTTGAAATTATGCAACACTGTGTTCTTCTCTAGGGAATTTTATTGACAGAAGCTGAGGGAAGTCTTAGCCATCTCATGCAGAACATACAAGACAAATATGATGGGGAGATATCCCAGTGTTCTGCTGAAGATATAGAGGCTCTTATTGAGGCCAAACTTCAGCTTGCAGCTATTTCTCAGCAATGGCATCAAGCGGCTTTCAGGTAAGTAAGATTATGGACAACTTTATGTTGTACAGCCTTGACTATGGAAAAGTAAAAAATAAATAAATCTAGCAATCTCTTCTTTGAATTCTTTATGTCTACAAAGTTACATAAATATTCTAAATCTTAGCAACCAACCATAGTAAGCCCATTAATGTATCCACAAACGTTAAGTTATACTGGTGTTTCATTTTTTATTATCTCTTTATCTTTTTAAAAGGTCATCAGTTACTGGCATGTGATTTCACTGTGAGGTGTTTTTGTGATACAGTTTTATACAAAATCAAAGAAAAAGCTGCAATGTTTACTGTTTCTGTTAAAGCCTGGATAAGTTAGGTCATACATTTTTTATAATTTATATAAGTGTACAACAGAGCACTTATCTTGATATCTCTGAATTACTGAATTCTGCTTCATTCTAAAATGCTCTGGGTTATTGTCCTAAAAGAACATTTCCTCTTGATATAGCTATTGCTGTCAGATTAAAATGTTAATTTATAATAAATTTGATTAAAAATCATTGATGTCACCTTTAATGTATTAGAATAGAATTTATCAGGTATTAAGTGTATTGTTACTGATAGCGTGTAAAATACTGTTGTATTTACATCGTCTGCCATATATTTTCTCCAAATTACCATTTCGAAATTCTGTGAATTTTTTTGAGGTTCTCATTTTGGAGAACTCCAAGAAACTATAGTTGTGCTGTTCTTTGAATATATGGGGCATACAGAAATATATTAACTACTTATAGATGTTGAATTCTGAACATCATTTTGGTCTTTCATGTAAAGAAGATTTTCCTGCTTAGTATACCTGTAATTTTAATTTAATTTGTATAAGAAGGATAATGCTTTAACAATACATCATTTTTATTAGTGACAAGCTCCTTTTGTGTAATTTTTTATTAACTTGAAAATTCTTTGAGGTGTACAGCACTGTCACTTGTCAGGCTATATTGAGGTTAGTTAGAAAGTAATCAGTATTTGTTACTTTTGCTAGGTCTAGTCTGACTAAACACAATAAAATTATTACACTAAATCATACATTATATTGAGCACCAATCAAAAAACAAAATTAACATTTTTTATCGTTGGAATACTCTTGTGATGAATATTGCTGGAACACTCTTGCTGAAGTGGAATATGATTCAGGTGGCCAACAGATAAATCAGTCTCAAAGTTTTTTTTCCCTTTTTACCCAAGTAACAAAAAGCAAATGTTTTCTGCTATGTCAAAGGCAAACTATTTTCCTTCTCCCAGCTATCTTAGGCAAATAAACAAAGCTCCAAATCAGATAGCCTTTAAATAGCACAGTTCCTTTTTAGCTGCTATGCTACAGCAATTAAAAAAAAATTAGAAGGACAGGAACTTCACAGTATTGTATAGACCTTTGAAATGAAAACAGTAAAAGAGTACTGCACCATGATCCTTCACCTAAGTTTTCCTGATATTATTTTAAAATCTAGAAGTTTCCTGAAAGTTCATATATTAGGACAATAATAATTCATATCAAGGCTAGTAAGGTCATTAGTGAAGATGGGAAGTAAGAACTTGTAGGCTATTTGTAGACATTTCTCATCATGAAATATTACTGTATTTCAGTGCTTTTTAAATTAGATTAGTTTGCCATAAATTTGTCAAAGAGAAAACAACAAATCACTGGACAGTGGTCTCGTCATGTTTTTAAGTGCCCTGTAGATTTTATAAAATTTTCATATTAGTAACTAAGGACCAGTACACAGACTTTATGCAATATCATGTGAATAAGCCCGGGTTAGCTTGATATTAGGGTTGGTAAAATCTTTGTTAGTAGAGTATAGACCCAAACTTACTCACCCTGATAAACTAGTTCCAGTCTGCAAACCATTTCAGTGCAGGACCCTTCTTTTTGACATGTAGTTATATCCTAGAGTATAGTTTCTCTCTTGGTTTATAACTTGTCTCAGATGGAAGAACCTGTCCTACATTATCAAGGTTCCAATGGATATGAAGAATTTTATGGATCATTTTTTGGGACTGACAAATTTTTAATGGGTGTTTATTGGGCCTTACATATTGATAGTGGTCAGAATGCTTAAAACAAAAAACAAAAAACAGACAAAGCATCTTTTTTTTTTTTTTTAATACCCTGTTTTACAATTTTATTGCACTGCCTTCCATGGAAACTGCTGATCTATCTGCCTCAGATACAAATGAAACATTCCTTCGGACAGCTGAATGTTTCCTGCCTGGCAGCCTAGAAATCAAACTTTGCATGATATTACAGAAATTCATCATTTTTTTCCTTTGGCGAAGTGACTTGGTGGTGAAATTGTTATAGTCAGCTGTACTTTCCTATTTTGATCATCTTGCCACTTTCTGATTCGGCTGATAAAAGGATGTATATTTTGTCAAGGGAAATATATAGACACATCACTCTTGTTGACAGCAAAAGAGGGCCACAAAAATTTCATCAAGGGAAGGGAAACTTTTACATTACAGCCTCTGTCTTGCAAAAAATTAATGCCTCAGAATAACTTTATGTATAGGAATAATTACATTGATTTCAAGGAGAATATCTGCACAGTGTCTCCCCTAAGTATGTGAGGTTTCTCATTACCTAAATATGTACTTACCTGCTTATGTGAATAAGTTACTGCTTAAAACAAGATGTATATGAACCCCTGGGTTTGTGGTCTACATTTTAATGGTTGAGTTTATATATAAGCATGTAGATAAAAATGGCCTCATTTTTGGAATTGCTAAATGTTGACAACAAAGTTAACTGGAGGCCGTGGTGCTTGGGAAGTTAGGCTAATATTTCTTAAAACCCTGTATATACTCTTGTGTGCTGCACCTTCTCCATTTTATTTGAGAAATGTTAGTCGTAACATCTCAAACAGCATTTTGAAAAATGTCAGTTTTTGTTGTAATTTTAACTTTGATGCCTGGTTTCAGGGGAAAACTCTTCTTAATAAAAAGAAAGAAAAGCAGTTGGGATATTTCATTGCAATATCCTTAGTGTCTGTTTTGCTTTTATAAGCAAATTTTCTTTCATCTTTTCCATTGTTAGAGAGAAGGTTGTCATTAAATTCAACATTGATTTATTCTAGTTTCACTTTGTTGAATAAAACTGAGGTAAAGGGATGATGAAGGAGAATCATAACTATTGAATTCTGAGAGCTGAAAGGCAAGATATTAACAGTTTTAGTTCTCATTGTTACTTTGGGGTCTATTTGTGCTGAATTGGTGTAATCCATCCAGTTCTGCATCAAAAAAACAACAAGCAGGATAGAATCAGAAGTGGAAGAAGGATTTTAACTACCCTCTTATGTCTGGAGGTTATCCATCCCGTGGTCAGACACATGTTGGCAGAATAATGTGAGTAATTTCAGAGTAGTGCAACTCTTGTTCTTACTTCTTTGTGCATGAATCAAGAACTTTGCCTTTAAAACAATTAATCTAGCACTTCTCAAAAGCAGTATATTCAAACAGAGCCTGAATCCATCTTGCATTAAAAGCTCTTTACACTAGTCTGGCAATGTAATAAGGCCTTGAGGCATTCATAAATTATTTTTCCTTTTGCTTCATAGCAGACAGTCTCTATATAAAGAGAGTCTCTGTATGTAAAACCTCTCTATGTAAAGAGATTTTAGCATAGATTTGAATTTTGGTTATACAGTTGCTGAAAAATCTTTGAGGTGAGCTAGGGATACCCTCAAGTACTTTTGCATCATTTGGAGAATATGTTTCAGTGGGTAAAGAATAATTAGTACTGCAAATCAAACAAACAAACTAGAAATGTTTTAGGGAAGAGCTGGGAAAGTAGCTATTTACGGATATGGGGGAAAATGTACAATTAGAGGTGGAAAATTAATACCATGAGACACTTGGTTTTTTTTTGCAGTTCTCAGAATATTTGGACCAGCACATTCTTTGGGCAACAAATCCTGTTGTTAAAAAGATCTCAGTATGCTGGTTTTGCAAATATCTGAAAATAATTTTATTCACAAAGCCTACAGTTATAGCTATCTATTTTTATAGATGTCATGAAAATTGAACAGTGTGTCTGAAAGCTTTAAAAAGCCAGCATGAAAAAGAAAAAAACATAGTAGGTAATATTTTAGGAAATATGACAATATTTTGGAATCCTGAGTCACAATTTTTGGAAATGTGGGTTTCAGCTGATTCCCGCACCAGTCCTAATAGTGACTGTATCATTCTAGATGCTGTTTGGAGTGAAGTCCAGAAAAGGATTTGTGATGGGGCTCGGGGGGAGAAGAGTCAGTATCATGTGATTGCTTACTGGTGAGGTTATGTCAGGATGGCACCCGTTTCAAGTTTTGATGGTGTTTACTAAAATCCTGTGATTATTTGTCATGGGGATTTAACAGAATGAATAACATATAGTCTGGAAAGGATTTAAGGACGAAAGTGTTTTTGTAGCTCCCTAGTTGTGGTTGACATACAGAACGCTCCCAATATGTTTTGTCATTTTCAGTATTGTTACATCTTTTAATTTCTAAAAGCCCATTCCTGAATAAAGACATGTATAACTGAAACTTAGAGTGGAGTTCTGTTTTAATTGCTCCAACAGAAGATTATATTTCTTGGCTTACCCATTATTATCAGGTTATGTCTGGCAAAACCATTTCTCTTACTGCTGTTTTCTCACTTTCATACTGCAATGCCTACAAATTCAGAATATGCTCTTAGTGTAAATTTATTGTTCTAATGAAGCAAAAATTGATAACTGCTCATAAACATCTCATAGTCAGAAGTGAAGTATCTATTCTAATGGAAGGATATAATGGTGAATATAATTACTGTTTTTTAACAATATTGTTCTGTATTACAGTGTTGCTTTGGCTTTCTCTGCAATTCGACTTCTTCAAGATGCTGACATTTTTAGGATGAAACCAATGCATCTTAAAGAAAAAACATATAAAAAGGAGCGTTTGGTATATGTGGATAAGTGATTTAAATGACTGTTTTTTAGTATATGAAGTCTTGTACTAAGTGTTGAGAGATTTTCAGAGCGTTAGAACATAGCAGTCATCTGTATTACATGGTTGCCATTAAACTGAACATTAAAATGATATATGACATGCTTCAAGTACCTGCTGACCTGTAGTATATTCAACATGTCTCTGTAATCACCGTTTTAGTTTGTATGTGGTTAGGAATTACAGCTTTCATTTGGATACTTTCAAATGCCAGCATTGAAAATCTCCTTTTCTTTAAAAAAACAAAACAAGGCAGAACATGCAAAAATAGGTATCAGGTGAGCACCTTGTTTTATTCAGTTAAGATATTTTCTTCTTTTTTTTTTTTTTTTGATTGAAAACCTACCACAGAATATTCTCTTTTAAAGAGCCAGACAGAACAGTTCTCGTCATTGCCTTATTCCTAATTTAGCAAGATTTCAGTGACATTCGGTTGTCGAACATGGAGGGATACTATGCTTTGAAAAGCCAATGTGCAAAACCTGTTTGTAATACACCACACATTCATGCACAGTAAGTGCACATTAAGGAAAACTGACTCCCATGGACAGAGCAGCCATGATGATGCAGTGTCCTATTATTGCTTGCTGGAAAACTTTAGAATACGGACTGTAGAGCTTTAGTAATAGAAAAGCTGTTTATAGTATGTGAAGAGGGCACAGGGAGCTGAGCTGAGAATTCTCCCAAACATTTCCAGTACAGTATTACATCAGTATTTGTTGTAATTACTAGAAAAACTAGGAACAAGAAAACAAAAACTAGAAATTTGTTCCTAATCTCTGTTTAGGTACGAGAACTTGATATTGACCCTGCTCTACAATTACAGTAGACCATTCTGTGCCTTATAGTTTTGTGCAATGTTCCTGTTTGAGATGAGCAAAATACAAACTGTTAGAATTATTCTCCATGAGCTGGTCATCATGTGGTGCTTCAGTTTATTTTGTGCTTTTCATGTATATATAATATATAGATATATTTGTGGACTCTCCCATAAAAGCTGGTTTAGTTCGGTCATGTTTCAAATTTTCTCTAGATTTCAAGTTAAATAATAAATGGGCCCCTATTATAAAAAAAACAACACAATATATCTACCCTTCAAATAATTATGTTGTTATGATTATGTTATTATTTGTAATATATTTGTACTAACTTGATTTATTTTAGACTGATACTATCCTGTTGCTTTGTTTGTAGTGAAGTAGTTGAGTCCAAAAGTAACATTTCTCTTGGTTTTGGAAATTATTAGGACTCTTATGCTGAAGATGTTCAACTGCCTCACAGTACAATAGCACAAGATCATATGAATATACATCTGTGGCTAAGGTGTCGTAAAATGTTAGTGACTGCACTAGTAACACAGATACATGGCATCGGTGATATGGAAGGTATTACCCATTTTTGGTTTAGACTTCTGGAGTATAACGGGCAGAGTCAATTCTTATTCATAAATAAAAATATTAACATTAATTACTGTGCAATTATTTGCACTATATTCGTTCAATGCAGAAAGGAAAATGTATTTCTGAATATAATCTCTCCCTAGAGCATATAAACACAAAACATTACATTAATGTTTAATGGTCATAATCTTTTGACAATCACTTGTGCAGTAAGAAGTTACAAATGTAATTAAAAATGTAATTAAATGGGTATGCTTGTTAAAAAAAAAATTGCTACATACCACTAGTTTTAAAAATGTAAAAGTTTTCTTTTTTTTTAAACTTTTTATATCACCTATAAATGAAAACATTATGTTCCAGATTATTTTACTTTTAAGAATTTAAGTGAAATACTACAAAGTACATTTATTGCAATTTGATGATAGAAAAAAATGTTTTTCCTACTTAGTTCTATAAGCAGTATAAACTCTGAAGCTCACTCAAGTATCAAAATTGCAGTCTAGGTCTGTAGCCAAACTTTTATATTAATCTCTCTTGGATAATTCCTGTAAAGGCTGTTGCTATTTTGGAATGCTAAGTAAGATCAGATTTTTGAATATGACATCTGCTCTGCAAAATCTAATTGTTTGTGCTGGTGGCTAACATATAAATAATGTATTTGGATGAATTTAAAGAAAGTATAATTTAAATATTAAGTAGTTCTTCTTTCTTCTGAGCAAATTTGGCACAGAATTGATAAAATGGTAATGTGTAATCTGTATTTTCAGATTTCCTGTAACTGTTTAGTGGAGAAATAACTTGCTAAGAATGGAAGAAAATACTGTAAAGTCTTTTCTATTGTACTTTTACTAATCATGTATTTCCTTCTTTTAGAAAATTATGTGACTGAACGCAGAAGTATGATAAAAGAAGTAATACTAGAGGCAGAAGCCTTTGGTGATACTGAGACTCAGGCTGAAATGATGGTGCAAGTTGCTATTCTTGACCTGCAAGAAAGATGTCCCATGGCAGGCATTAAACTTCTTTTGCAGGTTTGAGCACAAAGGAGAAACTGTTGGCTTTAGTTTGATGCATTTTTTGTGGGGTCAAAACAGCTGATGCCAGCATTAAATAAGCTTGAAATAATGCCTCTTCAATAGATTTTTTTTTCACTTTGTGTGTTTTGTCCTCATAAATAGACAGCAAAAGTAGTAACAACATTGGTTTATGTTATCTGTGTCCAAACAGGATATCATCAGTTTACTCCAAGAGGATGCATTTATTTCCCCTCCAGCTTCTTTGACTCTTGTGAAAAGTATGCTTCTGCTGGCAGACATACTAGCAGTGCAAACAGTAGGGGATACAGAATATTGTTCTTCTGCAGTGGAACCATTAAACTTACTAATTTTGGCACATGAAATTACCATTAAAGCAGTGAGTATATGATTTACATAGCATTTGCAAGTCCTTACAACAATTTTAACTCATCTATTCTGGAAGCTCTTTTAACAATTTATTAAAAAGAGCTATTCCTATTAATTGATGAGTCTAATTTTCACTAGATTACATAGTATAAAGAAGTAATTCATTTTACCAAGCTTATTTGTGCATAATCATCATGCATATTCATAGTTCTAAGTAGTCTGATATTTTCATAAACTTTAAAAAATATTGAATACTTGCAAATGTATATCCAGATGGGAAAACTGAAATAGGTAGTTTGATCTTTCAGAGTTGTGGTACACTCACTTTTCCTATTTCAATCTGATGGATACATTGGTGCTCCGCACCTCAGGGAAGATATACACCTCATAAAATTCCTAACTTTTGAGCATCCAAGTTTAAGAATTTAGCTTTGTACCTTAACTTAGAATCATATGAATTAGAAAATCTATATAAAATGGCATATTGTTTAGATTGACAGATTGTTACAGTCAGTACGAAGAAATCATTTCCTTGTAAAAAAAATATGTAATTAAAAATTTATCTAAAGACATGAAATATGTGAGAGGAATGTATACTAATAAACGATTTACCTATCTGGTGATCCAAAAATAGATATGCATGTCTGCAGTCTCCACCCTTTCTTTATACAGTATATAAAGAAAAGCTTAGATAAATTCTTGCCTCATATTTCCTGATATGGAATGTTTGTTCCCCTAAGTAATGAAGAATCATATGAATCACTTTAGACTCAGGCTTCTGCTTGTGAGACTTGCTAACCTTCAAGAGACTTAACAGTTTACAGTGTGTCACCCATTACTTTATTTCCATGAATGAGAAGTTTGACTGGTCTGTATGTACAATGTTATTTTTCTTTTCTGGCCTCTGGCTTTTGTTGGATGTCAGATTTCTTTCTAGACATGACAGTTTCTTTCTAAAGATCAAGTTGCTTGGGAGTTCTATTTCTTAAAGACTGCCTGTTTTGAGGAAGTTTGCTTTTAGAAACCAAAGCCTGACACTAATAAATCTGATCAAGAGTTCATTGAAATTCTTCATTTGCTACCAAACCCCTCTGTAAAGGGACAATCACAAACTGCAGTGAAGGGCTTCAAGAGTATCAGACCCTTTTCTAGTGCTCTTTTATAAGAACCAGTTCAGTTCCAGGTCTTGCAAGTACCCAACTTACTTCTTCAAACTATTTAATTTACTGTCTATAACTTGATTTTACAAAACATGCTCTTTTCATAGATTTTTTTGTGTGGAGAACCCATTGAACAGCAGATAGAAGACAGTACATTGACTTGCCTAGTCATACCTGCAAAAAATATCTACTTGCCCCATATCAATCTTCTAGCCCAAGTCAAAATGAGAATCGGTAAGAAAAATGCAATTCATTATTATTCTCATTTTTCATTCATTTTCATTCATATTTTATGCAACAACAGATAAACTGAGGCATCAGAAGTGAAGATAGTAGAACTGGTTAATAGAAAAGGAATTTGGGAATTTGGTAATGCTCAGAGAGGTGTAGGTTCTGCCTATAACTGCCAGGTGAAACAAAAGTAGGAAGTGGCTTACTTCCAGTCCTTCCAGATCATTTGTGAAAGGTTTGATTTGTGTAGCCTGAGCTTCTTTTGAATGGCCTAAGTAAACCTCATTAGCATCGTGAAGTAACAAAACAGCATTATAGTTCCATATTTATGTCTATTAATCACTCAGATTTTTGAGAATTGGATTGTAACAGTAAATATGTAACAGCATTTGTTCTAAGGAACTTACTTTGTTTTGCATAACTTGGTTTTCTATTAACTCATTTACTAAGAGATGTCTATCTTTTTCTTCCTTAGGACACACATTAGCTCTAAAAGTAGCTTGTACACCTGAAAGAATAGATCCACTGCAATGGTTACATGCTCTCAAACATTTAGAATCAGCATTGAAGCTTTGCAGAGAATCTGCAACAAAAGAAATAGATATCGAAGCTGAACTTCTTTTTGAGATAGGTAAATAAAACCCTGTTTGTTCATCATGATTACCTTCCTATGGTGATCTTTTGCCTGTAGCCTCTCTTAAAATTGAGACATTTCCTTGTAAAAATAGAACGGATTTGGATATTTGTCACCCTACCAGCAGATCTCTCTCCTGTGTTTCATATCCTATCATCATAGTTCAAGGTGCATTATGCAACAAATAATTTCAAAACTGCAGTAGAACTTTTCCCATCTCTATGTTATTAGGGATCAAAGGGCATAGCTGATGAGGTTAAAGACACTGTAGAAAGCTAATTAGCTTCTTTGCTTCGGTCTGAAGTAAAGAAGATGAGAGCTTAATGAAGTATTTCTAAATGATTTAACAAAGCTAATGAATTACACAATGTCTGCATGCATTTGGACTTCAGTGGCATTATGTTTTGCACCAGCAGGTGCTGGTTTGTAAGGATCCCAGCCAGAATGGCACTCAGACTCTGTAAAGTATTACTTAAAATGTCATTTGCAAGAGTTAACACTATAAAGAAGAAGAGGATAGTGTAAATAATCTCACATCCCTTCAGATGCTGAGATCCCCAAGTTATGCACTATTGAATGGGCCTCCAACCAGGGCGTAGCACACCATGCAGATCCCATCAGTGAAAATGTGGTCTCATTTTGGTCTTTTGAGCTGTTAGAAGATTTTCTTAAAGGAAAACAATTCTATTATTCGTTTCTACTGTCAAACAAAGAGCATGTTCACATTAACTTCTTGCTACACTTTTACAGAAAGGCAACGATCTGCAGGTGGTGTAATCACTGGTACCAAGAGGCTGATGCCAGCAGGCTCTCTTGTTACAGTTAGGTGGCTAAGTTTATCCTGTGGCCAGGGGACATCCAAAGCATGACACTGGCCTTCAGGCCATGCTGTATATACAGCACAGGCATGTGCCTACACAGTGATTATTATGTGGATCACTAACCCTTCAATGTACAGTGGTCTTCTAGTTAGGATCACTACACATAAAGAGTCATTATGATTCCAAAATTTGATTATTTTAGCTACTCTATGAAATAACTTGTTTTACAGGCATTGTGTATAACATTAAAAAAAAATGGGAAAGATTTTGCTTATCAGGAAGAAAATAGATAATGCAATCCATTGTTCAACTTTCTTAGGGGGAAAACAGGCTGGCTCTTACAGGAAAAAAATAGTAAAATCTTGCAAATCTGCTTTCTATATTTCTTTCTTAGGTAAAGTGGAATGCCAGATAACCAAAGCAGGCAATAACAAGTCATCTCTAGCTGTTGAAACACTCTTGGAAGCTATAAAACTAAGCCAGCAACATGATCAAAATTTTGAGTAAGAATCTTGCTATATAACTTTCAAAATAATTTTACTCACACATGAATGTGGTTTTTGACCTTTTTCTGAGATTTGGTGTGGGACTTCTTTTATGGTTTTGGACAGTTTTCTTCTATTGTAGTATAGAAGAACTACTGTATATTTATTCTCTTATTTAAAACTAATGCTAAGAAGATTTAAAACATATTTTTGAGTATACTAAGTAATGGCTTTTAGTTTTATTTCCAAATTTTTACCCTCTCTGTCAACACCAGTGACAGAGCTATCAGTTAAACAGGGGGTTTATTCATATTTCAGAAGATGAGCTGTGGCCTGCCCCTTTCCAGATAATAGAAATCCAGCTTGAAAAGGTTAGCAGCCAGAAAAAGGCAGAAGAACAGAGGCAGAAGGAGCATAGGAAATGTGTTTGTAACAGATATCAGGACAGTGACTTTGGCATTAGTTATCTGCATAGAAGATGCCTAAAGAGCTGAGCCAAGCCAACCAATAAATTCTGTCAAGCAACTCTGATATATTGGACTTTATTTTTTTTAGATTCTTGACCAGTCTTGATGAATAATGTGCCATGTATGGTTACAGACAGTGTAAAGGCAGCAATTTACCTTGATTGTGTGGGTATTCTGTTACTTAAGTTAATGAACCAGAACTCTGAACACTGGAGCAGTAGCATAGTAATAAACCTCTACAAGCAGTCAGCATGATGGAAGATAGTACATAAATGGACTGTAGTGATGTTTTGCAAGTTTAATTTGCTACACTTTTATTTAATTTGCTGCAGTCTTTCTAAACTCTATACAGCAACATCGATGGACCTCTGCTCTCTTATTTTAGAGAACTAAACATTCCGATCACCTTTATATGAGCCCTTGGATACCTATGGAGTTGTTTAATTAAAGTTGTTTCTTGATGTCTGAAATCCTGTTTTATTAGCAAGACTAGGAAGTTAACTAAACTGGGGCCAACTAAGTGCAGAACTTCTCATCTTCACCCTTAGTTTGCCCTCTCCTGAACTGTACAGCATTCTGTGATTTTCATATTTTGCTTCGCACAAATCATACTACAGCTGGAATTTATGGTGCTATCTAAGCAGCCAGCTCTGTGCAATATGACTGTCCAAAAGAGCAACTGCATGAACAGGAGTTTCTTGCTAAGATTAAGGAAGCTAATTCTTAGGGGAAATCTGGGGAGTTCTACATAGATGGGAGGGATCTGCATAAAAAGACTTAGAAACCTACAGGGAATAGAAATGTTGGAAAAGTTCTGCAGATACAGTGATTTTGGCCTGGTTTATAATACTGCTGTAAAAATGACTGAAGGGAAGGAAGTATAGGAGGAGAACAGGAGCTGGTGAGGAAGGTAGAGTGTTCTGGTACAGAACTCATAACTAAGAAGTTTCTTCAGCTGAGCCCAACGGGGAAATGAAAGAACGTTTTGGTCACCTTTGGTATTTTTGCTGGTTTTTGGAAGAGAGAAGGACTTTTCTAGGTTTGACTGAAGACCCATATCCAAATTCAGCCATCCATATCTCAGGGAAAACAGGACAGTAGATATATGCCTTAACTTGAGGAAGGAAGAGGAACCCGTACAAATTCTATACAGAAAGATCACTTTCCTTGCAGAATTACAGTTTTCTTACTAAATGTTTGCCATTTATTTACTGGATATTTGTTGTACGTTGCGCAAATTAAATTTGACATACTCGTAAATCACTGTGTTATTTGTTAAGCAAACCATAGGAATGTTTTAGACTCCCTGAGACTTGAAAACAGGATTACATGGCTTTCTGAAAGAAGATATATTTTAAGTAGATGATGTGGACGGATGAATGAAAATTTATTTGGTGGGGCTGTCTGGCTAGTCTTATGTAGGAGTTGGACTGTATCATCATAATGCTTACTTTGGTAGTAACACTGGTTGATCTGTGTGTTGTTTCTCACAGGTTAATACGAAGATCATACCTTGAAATAGCACTATTATATTTGCATTTTGCCACACATAATGAAAATGTGTCACAGACAGATAAGATGGTACCTTCCAAATCGAGGGTATGTTTTCTATCTTTTGGGTAGTGGCCTCTTCAAAGCAGGAAACGTATTTCTGTTAGAACACTGTTCATCTTGCCAAGCTATTACTTACTGTGACCTATAAATCATACTGGTATTGAAAATCCTACTAGAAAATTCGCACAAACAAATCACATAGTACAGCAGTAGAATTGTATCTCACTTGATGTGATTTCTTATGTTTATTGCATAGAATGGTAACATTTAATATTACAAAATACGAATAAACAGAACCAAATGTTTTCATTTCTGATCATGTACTAATTAATTTGGTCTTTGGAAAGAAAGCATTCTAACATGATTTTTATGTGGTAATATTTCTACTTTACCGTATTTCAATTTTTCAGTACAAACATGAGTGACAGCATGAGAAACATAAAAGGATTCAACCATGTTAACGTGGCTACAAGCTGCTTTCACAGTGTAATGTCTAAAATAAGAGCAAAGAGTAATTAAGATTCTAGAAAATGGAAAATTATACCTGAACTCTATAGAATAGTGAGGGTAGTATAAGTTGCTCTGAGAAAATTTTTCAAGGAGCAGCCAGTTAGTAAGGTTTGGGTAATCTTTTAACTTCCAGCAATTAAACCATGGATTTATAAACTCAATGCTGATTTTTACTTGTAAATGAAACAATAATTCTGTAAGTCTGAGGATTTTTGCTATCATCAAAGTATATTTTACAATAATACATTTAGAATCCTAATTATGAACGGGTGTATAATTTTAGATCTCTTCTGAAGAACTCTCTTCTTTTCCTGAGGAGGCTCTGAAATCAGAAGGCTACAAAATACAAGCCTGGGTTGCAATAAGAGCAGCCAGACAGGTTGGTGCAATATTCCGAAGAGGTAATTTTTTGTCTTTGGTTTTATCTCATGCAATTTACACAACAAAGCAAGACAACACAAGACAATACAAGAATTGAGGTTCCCTGAAATTTCTGGCATGGGTCTTAATTTGAAGAAATTAAAATGGACACTGTCTGAGTGGTGCATTTAATCTCTCATGGACAGATCTGACTTTGTTTGCCTCTACTTTAATTCAGTGCAAATATAACAGCACACTGCCTGATATATGCATATGTATTTGACATGTGGGCAGACATCAGTGGCATCCAGGTGAGGATATCTGATTTGAAATCTTGTGTAGTAATTAAGCTGTCAGCAGTAATGATTTATTTAAATACAGTATGTACCATATGTCAGAGAGGAATAGAATATTTTCCTGACTTTTAAAAATATAGTATATTGAGTAATTAATTTTTTATTGTTAGCTTGCTAGTCTCAGATTTTAAAATCTATATAAATATTGCAGTGAACAGGTCCTGAATCAAATAAATATTAATTTTAGGTCAGTGAAGCAGTGGTTGCTTCTCAGCTATTAATTGGAATGAAGAGTGTTAAAGAACCCAACATGAAGGATGCGGTGCAGCAGAAAATTCCAGAATTTGCTTCCATGGATCTTCTTGCTTCATACAGAGACTTCTTGTCTGGTATTCCTTTATTAGTAATATTAGAACATTGAATAAGAAATAAACTATATATGCCATATAATCTAGTAATACATTTGCTATCTAATTTTCATTTATGAAAAACTGTAAGTCAAATTTGGAAAGTTAAAGGCAAATCTTCTTGCCTTGCATGGCAGTACAAAATGTGAGCAGTTTAGGTAACCTGGCAAATGGGTCTTTAATATCAGTCTGTGCATGTGCTTAATAGGTTAAGAAAAATTGTGCTGTTTGCATACTGCGGTTCGGAGGGAGAAAGTGATGGGAATAGTGCACATACTGCCATTTTTTAGAGAAACAGATGGGCCTTTGTCACAAGACTTCCCTAGACTTCCAGAGTAGCTCTTGGCCCCCTGATCAGTCATCACTGCTTTCTTGTCAAACACTCATTTAGAACATAATTTTTCCTTAATTATACTAGCTTTTCCTTGGAGATTTTCACTTTTTCTTCTGATTTCACAAAGAAATGTTGATGTTGAATAGCTCCCCACCAAAAAACAAAACCAAAAACAAACAACAACAACAAAAATGAGAAAAACAAAACAAAACAAAAAAATAAAAACAAGAAACAAACAAGCCAAGAAACCAAAACCAAACCAAACCAAACAAATAAAAAACACCTCTTGCAAAGTTATCTGCCTAGGTACTATATTCTAAGAGTCAATGTCAGTATAATAAACATTTTCACTGTCTTTTCTGTCCAATGGATTATCTTTCAGAGATGCTTCCACTAGCTTTTCAGTAGAACTTTGTCTTTGCCTAGTTTATTTCCAACTTCTGCGTTTATTCTGCAACTACTCGAGTTGATGAAATGGAAGTTGTTAATAAAAACTAAATTCAGTGAAATTAGGAATTGTGGGATAATGGTTTCAAAATGTTACATAAACACTAAGGCAAAATATCTGTGTTTATTTTTAAACTGGGAAACATTTAGTGATAAAATTTTGGTTCTGTGGCTTAATTTCAGTCATCTCAAGTGACTGACAAGGATTGAATTACTCTGCATGATAGCTGCTGGCAAAGCTGAGCAATGTCTGCTTACTGTACAGTGTTTAAACATATGTGTTTTGATTGGTTTATGAAAACAAGTGTTGTATGCTAAGACCTTCCATCAATCTGATTGTCTTGTTCTAGCACCATTTGCTTATAATTACAGATCATTTTTTTCTTTTAGCGAATGCAGCAGGTGTTTCTCCTGATAGTTCTGTTAGGCAGCACAAAGGGAAATAGAAAATGTAGAAAAGCAATAGTAGGCCAAAATACATAGAGGTAAATTGAAATGGAAATTATCAGCACAGCATGCTAAATTTTTCTGTAAAGCCATCAGTAAAACACATTGTTTAAGTTTCATTTATAAACAATGTAGACATTTTAACTAAATTCTGTTTTTACAATTGCCTATGAAATACCAGGAATAATGGAGGCATTCAGATTTTGTAGAAGTATGCACAATTTTCTGGAAGTTTACTATTCGGAATTACTATAATATAATGTTTGTTCAGTTTGGAATGAGACACAGACCAGTAGAATTGTGAAGGCTTTTGAGAGAGCAATGTACTAATACAGTGAAAAAATGTATTGAACATAATTTGCGATATAGTGATAACTGAACTATTTTTTTCGCTCTTTTTGCATAAGTATAATTTTTAGGCAGCACCAAAAAAAGATTTTTTTAGTCCAAAGTCAAGAACACATTTCATTGATAATCAACTTAATATTTAAAATGGACTGGATTGAAGCTGATAATAAACATTTCACAGTATCTAACTGTTCTGAGTTCAGGTCAGTGTAACTGGGAAGTTCAACTGCTGAAGCTATGAGTGATGACATCTGCAAGGATACCTGTTGTTCACTAAGTGCTAACTATGTATTCACTACTCTAGTTCACTTGTTGTTACAAGTATAAGATGTTCCTTTTGAGTGGAGTGGAGTTATCTTTGCTTGGATTCCTAGTTCTCCACTACTGAGCTTTCCTTAGCTCCTTCAAGACCTTTTTCATCTGCATAACAACAGAAATTCTTCCCATTTATGGTGATCATTTTGATTTGTTCCTCAGTGAGTAAGAACGATATCTGCTAAACTTTACTGTCAGTTGGTTTCTACTGTGTTTGGAGGGGAAAAAAAGAATAAAGAAAAGCTAAAATAGCATGCCCCTTAGGAACCTAATCTTGGCTCAGGATTGAAACAAGGAATGAGGAATCCGGTCTTTGCAAACTTTATGCTGGCAAAACTTTCAGAGATTTTTGTTTAGGTCTGAAGGTCACTTGCAGAGTCAGGATCCAGTTGTACATGGAAGCACAGAGACCCGTAGATAGTGTAATTAATTTGGCCTTTCATGACTCCACTGAAAGAGAGAAGTAAAATTGCATTTTGTTGTGGATTCTGAGGATTCAGGACAAGTGTTAGACAGCAGAGACTAGATACAAAGCTCAATATAAGTTAAATGGTTTATTTAAATGTTTAAATTTACAAAGATTTGTAAATAGAACATGGTGATGGATGATTGTGTCCCAAACACAATGGGGACAAACACTGCGACTCATTTCTGCATTTGCTTGGCTTTTGTATAGCTCATAAAGAGAGAGAGAGAAGAAGAAAGCCTTTCTCTCTACCCCTCTTACCTTCTTACAAGGACTCAGATTCGTGGCTGTGATCTGAGAAATATTTTCTTCACGGTGTTCAACTAGTAGTGAAACAGAATATGAAGAACTTCTCTCTTATGAAAAACATAACCAGGTTCACAAGTTACATTTTTAGTTTCAGATTGTCAGTTCCAACACAATGCAGAAACAGCTTTTGAATTGCAACCATTGCCTTAATGTCTGTTTTTGTACTGTTACTGGATTTGCAGATGCATACAACGTTGTCTGTGAAAGTCCCACAGCATCTTCAACTGAAAACAAAGAAATCATACAAAACAAGCAGAACCAAAATGAAAGAATGGAAAGTCTTACCACCAAGGCCACCCAGAAGAAAGAGATGATAACATGGGTTCACTTAATTCGCTATCACAGTTATTTAAAAAGACTTTATAACACAAACCTTCTATTTGGTATGAAGTTTTTCTTCCTTCTAGAAAACTACTGTAGGTGACATACTGTTTTTGGGGGCCAAAAGTGTCAGATGTTAAGCCTATAATCTGAGATAGCCTCATTTTTGGTTCCTTTAAATTGTGTAAAAATGAAAAATCTTCACTGAAGTAATGATTTATGTCAGTTTACAAGTGTTGTAAGTGAAGATCTCATTACCTTTTTTCATGGTTATTTATAGGCTTTAATGATACCAATGAAAAGCATCCTTCAAAACAAAATTTCTATTCCTGTTTCTGGAGCATTTTTTAAAAATCATAAACTATATATTTTTTCAATTCTAAGTACATCAGACTTAAGTCACATCAGAAGTAAATCTGTTCAGTCTGGGGGCCTGTTTTTGAAAATAGGAGTTGACTGTAGTTTAAATGGGAAGGCTGAGCATTATTGAGTGTTTGGACTGAAAGCCCAGATGTTATGTACATGGTTTATTTCACTGTAAACTTAGATAGAACCTTTTAAACTTTTTACTCTTTACTCCTACACTTTAAAGAGTAGGAATCTATTAATTTCAGGGCATCTACATATGATGGCAAGCTGCTGGATATACAAGTGACACTCTGATAGGCAAGAATCAAACTAGATTATACATACAGGTATTTGCTATAGGCTTCAGTAGTAGACTTTCTCTAGAGAGAAACTTAGCAACTCTGAAAATAATCCTTTCAGAGACGGTTGTTATTTTTTCCTTGTGACTTCATACAAAAGGAAAGTATTCTATCTCACTACAAAACTATAAAGACAGTAACTTATCTACATGTAGGTGTCAAAATGTGCATATACATCTCAGCTGCAGTTACTGTTCATGGAGCCTAAGGAGTGACTCAGATCATCAGTCACTAGCTGTCTAAATTAGGGTGAGCAAAGTTGCATTGAGAGCTTCTTTTGTACTGTATTGACTAAATATACCTTTATTCTAGTTGGTGCTTAGAAGTCTAGTGAACATACTGATGCTTACACATCTAACTTTAAGTCCCTAAATCTCAAATCTGCACCTCCCACTTTACACTGCTTTATAATGTCTAGACAGAGCTTTGTTCATTATCAGGTCTCCAGTGAAAAACTGCAGTACAAAAACCATACACTAGTAATATTCAAGGACAACCAGTATAATTGTTGGAAATTGAATTGATTTACACGTTACTACATTTTTAAATGTATGAATATCGAGCAGCAGTATAAAACTTTGCTTTTAAATTCAAATGATATTGTAATAAAATTAATCTCTTTCCAAAGCTGCCCCTAAATCAGGACCTGGATCATTTTCTGGAGGAGATGGACACCTTAGTTCTGTTTTTGACTCATGGATTGTTCTACGCATAGCAAAAATGCATTCCTTTCTTAGAAAACATTTGTTTGAATATTCCGTGTGTTGTCTTGAGAACTTCCCAGAAGAGCTATATAATGTAGAAGTGCCATGTGGTAGTCCAGCTGATTCTTCAAAGGTACTTACTGTTCTCATGGATTTTTGAAAAATATATATTACACTTGCATTTTGTAAAAGTCCAGATTCTTGCTAGTTCCAATGGTGATATTTCTGGGAGTACTGTTGAAGAAAGAAATTCATTATCCAGAGGATCGGTGCAAAACCAAAAGCCTGTGCAAACAGTGAGGGACTTAGTTAACAAATGCAAACATCTTTGTGTTATTCTTTCCTGGAGAAACGATCACTATCCAGTGCTCCGTCTATTTAGGCTTTAGAAAGTTAAGCAGAATGATATTTAAGAAGAGTTTATTATTAGTTTAGAAGGTTGATGTGTAATTTGGTAAGACCGAGGCTTTTAATCTAGAGCTCCGTGTTTCACACCAAAAATGTCCTAAGGTTTAATTTATAATTTGTTTGTACAAATCTCTATATTGTTAATTTGGTCTATAGCAAAAAAAAAAAAAAAAAGATTTTCAAAAATTATATAATTTATATTATTTCAAAATCTGTTGAAGCCCTGTGTCTCAAGTTAAACTAATGTATGAAGACTGCCAAATTTTTTCACTGATTATCAGCTGGCTAGAAAATCAGTATTTTCTCTGGCTTGCAAACAGCCTATTTGGGCTTTCAAATATATGCAGCTCAGACTATACTACTCAGAGAAATCTCAAATTGGAATTCTGGAGTCTATGCTGACTGTGGCATATGTATTGAATATTGGATGGTAAAAGTCTTTGAAGATTCAATGCAAAAATAATTTTCTTCCAAGTTTCCCCATCCCACTTCTCACATTAATAATTATCCTAATACTAAAAAATTAAAATGACAGGTTACTCTCTATGGTTTATTTTTTACCTACTATGTTCAGGGTTAGATGGAGACAGGGGAGCCTTGAGGAGTGAGGACTTTTTATCTTATCAAAATGAATTAAAATACTTTTGTGAAAGTAGATCTTCTAGAGTTGGTGAACTTCTGCAGTGTTGGACAGCATATCATTACTCATTTCCCAACAAAGAGCTGACTGTGCCACTGAATAAATTGTAAATATATGGTATGTGACATTTATAACAGCCATTGTATATCAAAAATTATTTTACTCTGTCTGCTCTTCTTTTGACATAATTAGTATTACACTGTCCTAGAATAATAAGCCTCAGAGCTCACTGTCATGTTCCTGACAGGTGCAAGCTGCATAATCATGTGTTAGCTTCACTGTTGTAGACAGCTAACAAGCATAAAGCTCTTACTTTTTTAAATTCTAAGCTTCATTGCTTTTATCACAACATTTTTAGAAGCTTTAACTATTCAGAAGGCTGTATAAGTTATTTTTTAAAATGTTACTATAATTTGATACTGATATTTTTAACAATACAAATAGATATTTTTGAAAGAAAGATTTTTATGTACAAGATTGTTTCACTTATATGTGTCTTTGTAACTCTGTTTTTGACTCATGAAGTTTTTTCAGCTCTACTGAACAAAGTATCAAAGTTATATTAAGAAGGTTAAAATTAAAATTATGTGCCCTGGTGCATGTTGCATGCTTTTTTTTTTATTTATTTTTATTTTTTTATTCCACTCCCTGATACTATGTAGGACTGGAAACACTTAAAGTAAGACAGTTTGTTGTTCTCAGGCTTTCAAGAAAGTTGAATAGATAAATAGTTATATGCAATTCAGCAACCCTCCAGTTTGATAAGAGCAGTTGTAATATCCTTCGTCAAAAAGATTCAATATGATGTAAATAACAAAAGAAGCAGTTCAGTGAAAAAGAGAATATACTACACATTTTAGAAAGAAATATGTATCATAAAATAGACTTTTGAGAGCTTTAATTGAGGGGCATGTTCCCACCTTCATATATGCATTTTCTTATAATTTTGTTCACTTTCCCTGTTAGCAGGACTGTGGGTGATTCATTGCTGAAACTAATGGCTAGGATCCTGAATACAGAATGTTCTCGTACTGGGTGGGTTATCCATGCACACCTCATGGTGTGCTATGAGGTATGGCCATTTTTATCACTTCCTATGTGGCATGGATCATCCCCAGTTTTGTACCATGTCATATTGAAGGTATATCCATGTGCTCAAATGCATGACTATAGTATGCATGACTCCATCTTTATCTTCGCTTCCCCTGTATTTTGATGTGGGATGGGAACTGGCTTTATCAAGTAAGATTAGGTCAGTGTGAAAAATCTGTCTTCCACTCACTCAGATTTATTGCCTTATGAGCTGCATTTTCTGAAGATGAAGTGGGTAAAATTCTCCAAGCTTTTTCAGTGACAAACATTTGAAGTTAAAACAAAACTAACTCTTGAGGCAGTTGTTATCAGTTGCCATATTTTGGAGTCAATGATGGAGACACTGTAGCTCTAAACAGCATCAGTATTCCCCCAAAATGTTCCTGTTTAGCCTCCTCCATTCTTTGCAAATCTGCAAAACACTTGAAAAATTAGAAATGGCATGGCACTTTAAATCATATCTTTTACAATTTTTAAAGGCTTTTATTCATGAATGAATGTTGGTTGACAGTACTCCTCCAGTTGCTTCCCTGGTAAATGATAACCAAACATAACTATTTGATGAATAGGCTGCTAATGTTCCAAATATATTTTAGTAGATATGACATATGACAAATCCTCACAAATTAAGTGACTGTATTTTCAGTAGATATCACTGTTGGTTGTACAGCTAATGAGAACACAAATAGTTAAACATTAGTATGGCATTCAGATACTATTTTAATTATCAATATGTATAGCAGCCAAATGACATTTTCAGCAATAATTTTTGTATGGTCAGCATGTCAAATAATATCTTTTAGCAAAAAGGATAACACCATGAGGAAGACAAATCAAATGTAACAATCATTGTTATTGCAGATATCTTTAAGTCAGCCCAGAGGTCCTTTGTATTACCTTTAGAAATATGTCTTCATGTGAACTTTGAAAAGCCTTGACTTGGCAAAATGGACACCTTTTAAAATTACCCATTTATCTAAATAAGCATAGAAAAATACAATTTAATTCTTTTTTGTTTCAGATGTCTCTTGAAACTTCTGGAATTTCACTGAAGATGTCACATGTGAGAAGAGCTCCTCTGGTTTCTGTCATCACGGAAGCAGACAGTCAGACAGAGAGTAGGGCAGCAAATGCTTTAAATAAGGAAATTAACATTCAGTGGTACATTCCTTCTCTGGCAAAGCCATCAGACTATACAGAGACTAAGGTATAACTATACCAAAGCAGTTCCTTAGGTATTAGAACAAATTAAGTCTCATTTCCAATGAATATTTTGTCATGTCTGATCAGCTTTTTAACTGAATTATACCTGAACTGAATATTATACTGAATGTCCAATTGGCAAGCTGGACAGCAGGGAGCTATGCATTTACTCTGCTACAAAACTGCTACACAGGACAAACAGAATGCCCTGAGTCATTTGGTGGCAGGCCAAAGAAAGACTTTAGAGACCACGTAGAGCCTCCAGGCCATATTGTATTCATGCCTTTTGCAAGACCTTGAAGTCTTTAAGACCTCCACTCTGTTAAATTTCGTTGAAGGTTAAAGATATTCAAACAGCGCTGTTTGGTGGGAGGCTGTCAGAAAGTCAAAGGTACTCATACACAGTGAAAATGGGATTTCTTGAATATCTCTAAGAAATCAGATGAGAAATGAAAGGTGAGAGGGTTTGGAGGGTTGTGTGGAAGTGAGAGACTGGGAGATGGAAGCTGTGTTGTTTTTAAACAAGGGAACTGCAGGTAGATACAATTTCTGATACTGCAATAGAAACCCATGGCCTCCAAACATTTTGGCTTAGCAGACCAGCGTCAAGATTTCTACTAGATCCTTTTCATCTGTATTAGTAAGCTAACAGAAGCCGTGTGAAGTTAGTGCAACTTTTCAATACAGTTTTAAATGTTACTTTAACATGGCCTTACAGACCAGTAGAGATCTAGAGACAACTCTCGAAAACAACTGACATATGAATGCCATATTCTTGGCATTCTCCATATAGTCAAAATATTCAGCTACAGCTAGAAAGCATATTTTCAATCATACAGGAAAATTAATTCAGTGAAAGATGAGAACATTCTAGTTCATCGTCTTGTGGTCTGATATTGATACTACTATATTAGAATGGTGAGTTATGTGCAGTTCATGGATTTAAATATAGTATGATGACAGCCATGCAAGGTCATATAGGAAATGTAAATAATTGCCTTTTGGAAATTCAGTAAAAGCTCTCTGTTCAGCCTATTTGAAGGAGGAACTTTCGACTTGAACCTAAGTGGGATTGATTGACTGGGATCAGGGCTTGATTGGGATTTTAATGGTGACTGTACAGGGTACAACTCATTTTCAAACCCATGTAAATTATATCCCTAATTAAATTGTTTTAACAGCTATAAAAACTGAGTATAGTACAAATTCATAGGAGCCCACCCACTCCCTTTTTTTGAAAGTCAGTTACCTTAGTCTTTATCAGTACACTGAACTTGATAGTAATTATAATGCAGTACCACTGAAATACTGTAGGCTTACTGTACCATATCACATTATAGCTTACCCATTCCATCTCTTTTACAGGTTTTGCTGCTTTATGCTTATAATACAAAGCCTGTCAAGATTAGCAACATCGAGATTTTCAGTTCAATGTCTATGTTTTCAGGTCACTTGTGGATTCCATTGGCTAGGTAAGTAATCACCAACTTTGCCCTGTTATTTCATGCCATATTAAAGATCAGTCAACCATTTAGTACTAGCGAAAATAAAATACAAAATATCAAAGAGTTGTAAGTCTTTAAAAGCATTCATTTTAGCTTTTCAGACACTTTTCACTACAGAAACTGTAAGATGTTGCACACAGCATTAAACCCATCCAAACTTACGTCTAGTCTTTTAGTTTTGTTTCGTAAAGAACTGAGTAACATATGGTAATTATATTACACTGGCATAGCAACACAAGAAAATGCTAGCAAATCTAAGAAGCAGTCCTAGTAGTTATTCCTATTCTCTCACTGGATTAGGTACTCTTTCATTCCCGTACAACTCCGAGTCTGCAAGAATTTTTCTCAGATGTAGCCCCAGACTCAGCTCTTCTTTTTACATCCAATGGCATTTTTCATGACCTTTCCTCGTCATTCATCTAGACCCAGAATTTTTGGAACTGATGAGCAGATGGAGGGGAAGCACTAATGGGCCAAGAATAATTGCAGCCTCTGCCACCCAGCTTGTCAGCCCACCTTGTGCTGGTTGAACGAGATTTTTTTTTCCTTAGAGAGACTTACTTAAAATGCTACTTCTTACCATTTTAATGAAAAAAACTAATACATTCAATTTTTCCACTTTCTTTAATGGAAAATTTTGTTGCAAAATTATGAGATCAATTTTGAAATGAACAAAAATCTAGAACTTAATCAATATGGAATAAAAGCTAGGCCAGTTTAACTATGACCTGTTGTTTTGTAACAACAATAACAAAAAATCTTGTCTTTCAGAATTATTTCTTTAAGGGAGAAATTATCTAATCTGAAACATCAAGTTGAAATGTTGATGCAAAGTTCAGAAAGCTTATGTTCAGCTTCAGAACCTACAAGTTTTCTTGAACAAAATGAAACCCTGAAAATAATTCCTTCAGAAAAAGCTGAAATGAATATTGCAAAAGTGCATCTTGATGAAAAAACAGAAGTAAGTGAGAACAATTCTGCTCTTAAATGTGTCTGACAGTTTTATTTAAGATGCCTATTTTGGGGAAATAAATGACACATAACTTGGAAGGCAGAAATAGAAGATTAAACTCGCCTCACCCCTTTCAAGAAATGTTGAGGTATTTTCACTTTTCATTTAATATTTAACTTTTTCTTCTCCTTATATATTGCTTGAAGCTTTACAAAAATACCAGGCATGTTCAGCCTCCCCCTTGAAAATAAAGGCTACATCTTCAGGTACATAAATTTGAAATTTGATGCGTGATTTATAGCAATCTACATCTGAAAATGCTTGGCACAGTATTAAATTAGCATGGAGATCAACCCCAAAGTGCTTTTTAAAAATCAGTTACACATCTTCAATGCAAAATGGGCAGTGATGGTTTCTGAAATAAGAACCTTCTAATAACACTGTTGAGAGCAGAGTAAAACTGGCAGTGAATTTATTTTCATTTTCTCTATGCCACCTTCGTCTTTTTTTTTTTTTTATTAGCAAGGCTGAATATGGTCTGCAACCAAATAACTCCCCCGACATACACACACAAAAGAGGTAATTTCAGAATTTTCCATGTGGTCTCTTTGAGATAATGTCAATGGAATAGAATGTTGCCACAGCATAACTGCTGCTTGATAAATGCCAAGGCAAAATAGACGTTTATTTTCAAAGTGGGAGACATTTATCATGTGACAGAATTCTCTTTATATCTATTATATGAAATGATTAATGATGTAGAGGCTGTCATTTGGTCTGATGGATGTTGTGAAACAGTGACAATTGTGCACTGTGCTATTATTATGAGGCTGTATTTTGACCAGCTTGGAGAACAAATGATGTTTTGGCCAATCACAGCATATAGTGTTTTCAGGAGGCTAGACAGAGCTGTCCTTTACTGTGTATTTCTGATTACCTGAAGGTTTTTGCTCAAACTTTCATTAATATATGTCAGTAATTGGAAAACTAACATTTAGAATAGTAATGAGATTAACATGCCATGCATTATACATGTATAAATACCGTCTTGTCAAAGTGTTTGTTTATAACATCTTCAGTAAACATGTAGCAAAAGTATGCTCACTGGATTTAATACCTGAGCCAAGGGCAATTTTGCCTCAGTAAAAACTGAAAGGTTTGGGCACTTGTATTTCTACAGCAAACACAACTATTTTTGTTGCAGAAAATTTATATTTTCTTCTGAATTCAGCTAGAGTAAGTTAAAACTTGATTGTTCTGAAAAATTCTGTAAAGCCAAACCATCTGTTAGCTTATCAGAGGAGACTGATAGTACAGCATTAGTTTTCTCTTTTTTTATACCATTAGGAAATGGCTAAAAGGTGTTTATCTGAAGTCCAAGCTCTGCTCTCTGTTGTTCCAGTCCTGTCCTTGCCATTAACTGAGGTATGCTATTCTCATCAGTAGTGAAAATGTGTTTTCTAAAATAAAACAATTGTTCAGTTAGGCTGAAACATGGATTTTACCATGAGGTATGCTTCCATTTTTTTTCTCATGCATTGCTGGGCTTTCTGTTTTTTTTTTTTTTTTT
>VXAA01002712.1:1086546-1118971 GCA_013399115.1 Anseranas semipalmata | reverse complement strand
CGGGGGCGGCCCTGCAGTGTCCCGGTTGCTGCCGTCCAGTTCCGTGCGCCCCTCTGGCGCGCTGCGAGCAGGGCGCGTCGGCGGGCTAACCGTGAGGAGGCGCCCCGGGACGGCCGCCGGCTGCGGGCTCGCCGTGCCTGCCGAGGCCCTGGGTGCGGCCAGTGCGCGGAGTTACCCAGAGCGACGGGCGGGCGGTGAGCTTTACGGACCCGCAGTTGGGTAGGCTGGTCCCAGCGAGCCAGGTTCGACAGCACCCCCTTGGCGGTGGTTTTCAATTGTCTTCTTTTGTTTTTTTATAACCCTTTGTAAGCTGCGTTGAAAAGGGGCTTATTCTCAGTGGTGTTCTGCTGCTGGAGGCCCGGTTTAAAGCATTCTCTGCCGTCTCCTGCGGGATGGCGAGAGGAGCGCTGGAGTGCTGCGGGTCCCAGCTCCCAGCCTCCCGCGGCAGCAGCAGCCGGTTTGATTGCAGCGTACAGACCTCCCCCTGCTGGTGGGAAGCGGCGCCTCGAGGCGCGGCGTGGCGTTCCGCAGCCGGGGACATGCAGGCGTCACTTTCATTCATCTCTAGCGGAGGCTCAGGCTCCAAGCTGGAGCACTCTCCAGTGCGTGGATTTTATCTGTATTGATACCACGGAGAAGCTGGCTTTTTCTTTTGTGGAAAGGAAACCATATGTATGTTTCCTGCAGCAATTTCAGAAACAAAAATGGAGAGTGTCTGCTGCTTCCAGCAGTATATTTAGTTGAATGGTACTAATTGTGTAACTCTTCAAATAAATGACCTTGTTATCAAGAAAACAGTATTGAATGGTACATGTGAGATCCTTCTTGACTTGTAAAGTGACCTGTCTTATGTTTTTACTTCTTATACATATGTGTTTTCATTAATTTATTTATTTTTGTGAAAATAGGTGCAGCCATGCAAGAAAGCATACGTTTTGCTTCATCGGGAGATGACATTAAAATATGGGATTCCTCATCTCTAACGGTGGTGGAGCAGTTCAGCCCGCATACGTCCCCACATCTAGTCAGCTCACTGTGTTGGGCCAGCAATAGTATCCTTTACAGTTTCAGCCACAGTTCAGTGGGTGTTCTGCAAAACTGCACTGCAATTTTTTTTTGTTAAGCATCTGTAAATGACAGCCATGATGTGTTTCTGAACTCTTGTATAAAAAGATATGTATATA
The DNA here is from genome assembly GCA_013399115.1 of Anseranas semipalmata. Taxonomy (NCBI): domain Eukaryota; kingdom Metazoa; phylum Chordata; class Aves; order Anseriformes; family Anseranatidae; genus Anseranas; species Anseranas semipalmata. Next base: position 1,117,787 of record VXAA01002712.1, on the reverse strand, counting down.
CTGTGAAGAAAATTTTGTGTTTCTCTTGTGTTGAAGTGATTTACAAAATAAACTCATGCTGGTAAATGCTTCTGAAGAAGTTTTTCTTCCTTTAGGAGGTTAACACATTTTTAATGATTATGATATGCTTGAATTGGCTACCAACTGTAAAACTTATTCATCGTTTCTTCAGCAGTTGATTATAATTTTCACTTTCAAGAGAGTGCTTAATTTATTGACAAGGCTGAAAAAGAAGCAATTGCTGCTGTAGTAAAATTCTATACATAGTTAAAGAGGAAAAATGTAATGTAATTGTAATAGAATGAAAGGGTTTTTGCTTCGTTGGTTTTGTTTTTTTCTTCTTGAACAGTTTCTCATTGATTCTAATAGTAGAAATAGTCTTTGCTAAAGTACTCTTGTCTTTTACTCTGTAGGCAGTGGTTTTCTGTGTGCTGCTGTAGCATTTGCAGAGGAAGCACAAGTGTGTTGGATCGTGATGGTTTATGCATGAAGATACAACCGGCCCATTTACAGCTTGCACCTCTGTCTTGGGGCCTAGTATAGGATAACGTTATGAAGGGCCAGATGGGATGTGAACATAGGAGAAATTCCTTGAAAATAGTGCCCTGTCGAGCACACAGCTGTATGGCTGTCACAGGAAAAGGCAGCAATGTCTGATCTTGATGTAAAGGAAGGACAGCATACTGTCATATATGTACTGTCATATATGTTTATGTGTCATTTGCACATAAAAAATATGTCCTGAAAGTTCTGAACTAATCTGTCCTCTAAGTCTGCAAATCGGTGGATATGTGAGAGAAAAAGTTAAAACAATCAAAGCACAAATCAATGAATGTTTTTTAGCTTTGGAACTTGCAAAGAAATTGAGGCATAGCAAGGAGGGGGAAAACAGGGTCTTTATATTTATTTATATATACGTGTGTGTGTGTGTGTATACATATATGTGTATATATCTAGATGTGTATATATACATGCCGTGTATATATATATATGTGTGTGTGTGTGTTTCTGTTGTTTAGTGAACTTGAGCTATAGACAGTCTGCATTGTCATGCTTTCTTCCTCCCTGTCCCCTCTTCACCTCTGCCCCCAAAACTGAAACAACAAAGTATCTTACTCTGTATGCTTTTGAGTGATTAACTGACGCGTTAGGCACAAAGCGTTGGGTTTGATTCTGCTTAATTCTGTAAGCTAAAATGTTGTCTTGAAATGATGAAAGAAATAGCAAGTGCTAATCTGCATACCAGTTCTTTGGTGTTAAATCCAGCCAAATAACCTGTATTCTTAAATAAGCAATAGAAAATCACAGTGGGCATTAGCTTGAAGACATACGGGATGTGGATCTGAATGATTACTCAAATAGTTTGGTGTTGGATGCAGAGCTGGTTTCACTGCTCTGTATTTCTGTATTGAAGGCTTTTCTTAGTACTTTGACCTACTTGGTGCAATAAAAGCTTTTTTCTTTTTTTCCTTTTTCCCCCCTTTCCATACAGAGGGAGACAAATTAGCAAACATATTCACTATACTCCAGAAACAATATGGTGAACTGGTTTAATTAACATTTGTCACGAACGGGACTTTTCTCTAAATTCATAGCGTACTAATAGCAACAGACATTCCTTTGAACTCGAGTGATAAATGGAGCTCTTACGTGGGGGTGGTGGGGTAACACAAATGTAGGCTGGATAATCTGCCTTAGCAGGGAAGAGCTCTTAAATAATATCTGCAAGATATTTCTCCTCTGAAAGAAATTGCGCTGCCTTGTGCTGGGAAGTAAGGGCTGTAGGTGCTGTAAGAGCTTCTTAATGAAAGCTTGTAAAATAGCCTTATGTTTCTATTTCTAGTTCCCTTCAAGGTACGGTACTTGAGACTGTTTAGCCAATCTCTTTTCTGTTTGGTAAGGGAAACTTACTGTTGCTTGTATTAATCGCAAGTATAATACAGTTATGGTCCATAACTTGTGACTAAGATAGCTTCCTGGTCAGTGCTTCTGCTGTTGGTGATAAAATAGTTGTTTCAAGCTGTAAAAGCAAACCTGTTCCACTTTTTGAAATAGCTGAAGGAGTAAGTATGACTAATGCTGTTCCTTCTTTTTTTTTTTTTGCCTGACTCCATCTTGTGTACTGTTTGTATCTCATCTCTTCTGCATATTGGGTATCAATTTTCATTTTAGTTAAAGGTTCTGAAATGAAAAAACATTTCCTTGTATATAGTATAAATGTGTGTAAAGAGTGGGGGGGAAACAGTGCTTCTAAAATAGTTGTACCAGTGAAAAAATACAACTGCATTTAGGTCAGTGTCTGATACCGATGGCTTTCTGCTGAGGGAATTTGCCTGCTGAGCCCCCGTGGGCAGCCCTAGGCAGTTGGGTTCAGCCTTGCTCTGAGAAAAGTAGTCAGCGGTACACAGCTGAAAGGTTGAACTTCATCTTCAAACTTGAATAGTCAGCATCATGCATGTCTGTGAATTGTACATTGAAAGGCATAAGAGTCTATACAGAGCTTGTTCTTAGAGTATACACGCACTAGGTTCCAGAAATAGTTACATGAAATAGGAGAACTTCAGTTACAGGCAGTATTTTTTCTGTTGAATGGAAATGTGGCACAACGAACTCTTCAGAAAGCTGGACATAGTTTTAGAAGAGTCTCTTGACATGGTTACTTGAATGACTTGTTAGTGTTCTAATACATTCTAATTATTCTCCCTGGATAGCTATTATAATGCTAATTTGGACTGGAAATGTTCTGAAAAGGTGTTCAAACTGGGCTTTTTGGTTTGCGGAAGTAAACACTTGCAGAGGTGGAGGGTTTGTCACAGAGATTCTACCAAATCTGATGTAAACCTAATGCAATCATTTCCAATTTTACCATGTCCATAATTAGATGGACTTGTTTTTTCTCTTACTTCAAATCTCAGGAACTTGAAAGTGAATTTTCAACATGGTAGAACTGAATAATTTGTCCTCGATGTAGGTCTATCATTAAGATTGACATTTTTTTTAAAGCTGGTACTTCAGTGATTATTTTAAAAAGAAGCACTTCGTGGAATTGTGAGGTTTTCTGCTTTAATATTCTTTGTAATGTTTAGAGAATGTGAAGTATGTGGCTTAGACAACTTTTTAATATTCTTCTAAGGCTTTTTTTCCTAAACTTTACATTTTCTTTTTAAAAGTCTGTTCCCAAGTAGAAGTCTATGATTGCACTTTAGAGAGCTATAATTTAAAGGGAGAATGCATAATAAAGAAAAAGATGCTCAAAGAACTTGAAATGGGGATAGGAAAATGTGAGCATTTGAGAGTTTATTAATTAGTTTATTTAAACCTTAAAGTACATTAAACGTATGTCCAAACTGCACTGGATTTTAAATGCTTCTTGTTGGGAAATGACTGTAGTTACCAATAGTTTCATCAGTCAGTGGGACTATTTGTATTAATGAAGATGAAAACACTATCAGTATGCTTTTAGGTAGATTTGAATAAATCTCTTAATTATCTTTAACATACTTTTCAATTTTTTTTCCTTTCCTATCAGGCAAAACAGACATGTGTGAGCTTAAATTCTAGTTCTCTGTATATTGCAAGTGGAGGCCTTGATAACACTGTTAATATCTGGGATCTCAAATCCAGAAGGGTTCACCGTAGCCTTAAGGTAAGCTTGGCTGGGGAAGAGCTGTAGCTTTCATGACTTCCAGATTCTGTTGCCAGTTGTAATAATATACTTTCTGTAAGTCATATATCTGTAGGATATCACGGATAAGAGCTAGCACATATGTGTGTCTCATTTAGCTTTGTGTACTTTATGTACTGTAAATAGCAAATTTAATTTAATAATCATGCTTAACTTGATGACTTCAGGTGTACAAATCTATTATAATGCATATTTAAATTTTCAGAAGAAGTTGAGTAATTTTGAGTATTTGTATTGATGTTCTCTGGCATTTTTCAAAGGGCTGTGTTTCAGATAGTTGCTGTTTCTGATACTTCAACCAAGAAGATGCTTTTGTAATAGAACTCATGTTATGCATGACTTCTTAAGTAAGAATGTAAATGCAAAATTGGGATGTGGTCATTTCTTTCTAACCAATCTAGTATGAATCGTGTAAAATCTTGTCATTATGCACAAGATTTATGGTGGTCTAGTATATTTCCATGATCCCTTCAATAGATGAATTGCCTTCATTTAGGATCTCTGTTAAAGATGCTACAGCATAGCTACGATTTTTAAAGTTACAGTTTTAAACAAAATTACTGAGTAGCTAATATAATTTCAAATGTCTTTCTATACTTCTTGGGCTAGAATTGCTTTTTTGTCTTCCCCTGTATTTTCAGTAAACACAATATCCTCATTGCAAATGACTATAATGAAAAGCTATCTGGTAAATATGTGTGTTAATACTACAGGTGACAGAAAGGGAAGTTGGCACTAGTACTTCAGATTAATAGAAAGTCTCTTAAAATCATCACTGGTTTCTGAAAGGCCTTTTAAAATAATGATATTAATGACACCTGTAGTAGTTATCTCTCTGGTTGACTCATTAAAATACTGTATGTAATTACAATATCATCTTTGTTAATTTATTAAAACAATCTTCTGACAACTGTCAGACAGTGGTTAAAATATAATGGTTGATCTTCAGTATATTCTGTTGCTGTTTTCTGGGATGTTCCACAGTAACTCTTAAATAATTTTTTTAAATGTTACAGATGGTCAGAAAAAAAAAAACAAAACATCAATCCCAAAAGCATGGGATAGGAAAGAATACGGTTTTCCTATATGTCTTTAATGTTCTCCCTCCAATCCTCCTCCACAGGATCATAAAGATGAAGTCACATGTGTTACCTATAATTGGAATGATTGCTACATTGCTTCTGGATCTTTGAGTGGTGAAATTATCCTACACAGCGTTACCACCAATTTATCGAGTACTCCCTTTGGTTATGGCAGCCGTCAGGTAGGCTCTGTATTAACTTGCTTTTGAGTATGAAGCTTTAATTCACATTTAGCATTTAGAAATTGAAAATATGTAACAAGAGCTTTTTTGCTTTTGAAATAACTGCCAGAATATATATGTTTTTTTTTCTCAAGTTAATCTATTTCATTTTAACTTTTTTTTTTTGAGTGCCCTAAAGTGCCTAAAAAGCAGACCTCTGTGTGTATTTTAGCCTTAAATACTAGGTAACGTGGAAATACAAATTTGAGGTACCTTTACTTCTATACAGTTTGCTGTAAACTTTATTTCGTAGGCTCTGTTGCCTCAAGAGCAAACTTTGCATCTTAAGACTGAACAAAAAACAGTCAGCTTTGCAAACTAAAACAGCATTTCAATGCACTAGTCAATGTCTGTTGTTGCAAAGAACAAAGACTATGTAGCCTGGGTTCTGATTTATCCAAATTAATCAGATTTATAACTGAGCAGAGCCATCTGTACTATAGAGGAGGATCTAAGCCTATGTTTGGAAATAATAAATTTATTCAATTTAGAGATTAAAATTGCTCAGCTGCTTGAAGAGTGAAAGCAATGAGATTTTGTATTACTTACTTAGGTATTTAGATAAGATTTTTGGATAACTAGTTTGGAGGAAAACTGTGCAAAAGAGAAACACAGAACAGATTTACTACGTAAGGGCCTTGGTAGGGGTTTCCACTCCAAGTCCTTTTTGCAGACTCAGAAAATATTGCAGAATTAGTGGGTATTGTTAGGGAAATTCCACTGACGTAAAGGCTTCTGCAGTAGCAAAGGAGCCGTGTTGTCCCACTGGAGGTTGCACAGTGAATTCTTAGTGTGAATGTTGTCTTAGGAACAGTGAAGAGTTTGTGCTTTGGACTTTTTTTTTTTTTTTTTTTTATAGAGTCATTTTCATAGAGGTAGGAGCTGCCTAGGGGATGGAGAATCACTGCCTTGGTACTAAAGCTGACCTTTAATGTTGCAGGGAATACTGAAGTTGTGCTGTAGTTTTCTGTTACTGCAACAGCCTTTTCAGTCCTACATTGCGGGTGGAGTGGGAAGTGAAATTCTTCTCCTGTATAGCATGAACAATATAGCTTGATGAAGAATGTCTTATGACTTCACGGCATCATGGGGATTGTAGTGTATTTCTGTTGGAGAATCTCTGTTAAATTCAAACTGTTGCTGCCTTCAGGTGCTGCAGTATCTTTGATCCATCACCACAGTCTCATACTTACATTGAAGCAAAATTGTATTTCATGCTTGGTTTGATCTTAAAAATCCATCTATATAGGCGGTCCATTTTTCTGATTTGATTGTTATGATGTGAAAAATGTGGATGTGAGACAGGGGCTACAGGAATGTCCATGGATGGATTAAAAGGTTGACGTGAATATCCAGAGTGGGGACTATTCTGCTAGTTAGCTGGAAAATTAAAATAATTCTTGTGAGGATGATTTGCATCAACCTGTTTGATATATTCAACTTTTTCCACCAAAAAGTGATTAGGAATTAGTGATGCAGTGAATGGCTGTTTTGGCAGATGAAACCAAGAGGCCTACTGCAAAGCTGAGTGACCTTTAAGATGGCTAAAGATCTCTGAAGTGTTAAATCAAAGTAATTGCAAGCACAGAGCTACTATTCACTTTCTAAAGGGGTCTATAACGTTTTCTAAAGGGGGGCAGTTATTTGATTGCAGTCTTAATTTACAAAATTAGAACTCAGTTCCATTTTCATGTGATGACTACTTGGATGTCCCAGTTTATCAGCCTATCTTGTGTTCTAAGAACGATCTTTGTTCTTTTGTGCAAAAGTAGCTTTATTTTTGTTGGAGGGAGTTTAATTGGTACTTGCAGAGAATTGCAGGATTAATTGTGCAATGAAGCAAATATATGAAGACTTGTGTAATTCTGCTAAAAGAAATTTAAAAGCCTTTACTTGATTTATAGTTTAGGGGCCCAGTTTTGTAAGAGTAAGCTTGAATAGATGTACAGTGTATTGTTCTGCTTGATCTTGGCACTGGCTATCTGGCTTAGTAAGGGTCACCACTCCTTAGGAACTTTTTACAACTGGGGAATGTGAGGTCAAACTAACCTTATAACATTTAGCTTGTCTCTGTTTGATTCCACATGATGGAATGTAGTTTCCTTGCCAGTTAATTTCTGTAATTGTATAGACTCTACGTGTAGTCGAATAGCCCAAGGTTGCAGAGCTTTCTGTGATTTTAAACAATTTTCTTTTCATATGAGTATTGGCCTATATTCTATTAATTGATTTTGATTTAGAAACATCTTTGTGCTTTATTAGAGTCGGGTCCTTGCACTGAGCTGTTTGCAGATCCCATAATTTGTCTTTGCTGTTGGTATTCATTAAGACTACCAGATTCTTATCTGCTTGCTGTTGTGAGGTTGAATTGAAGTTTGTTTTGAAACATAATGATTGTTCAAGTCTTCACTGCCTGGTGCCATTCTCCTAGCAACAGGATTTATTTTAGTTGTTTGAACAGCTGGCTGATTTGTAAAGACGTGTGATGAGTTCTGGTCACCCCGTATAGTGAAGTAGTCTCCAGCTTTTAATGCTATCGGTTGGGTTTGCATCTGCCTTCTCTCTTACAAGGCTCACTAAGGTGTAAAGGGAGTAAAGAAACTATACTATCTTTAAATGAGACAGTTGATAACACTAGACTACTTTTAGTTTAGTTTTGGGCTATTCATTGGTTTTCCAACAGTGGAAAACCCTGAGTGCAATCAGTCCTTCGCAGCAATGGACTAACCATTTTCTGAAGTGCACTGTTCCTAGTTTGGCTGTTTTACTATGAAGCCTAAAGATAAAATGTACTTTTATTTTCTACAGAAAATCTACTTCAGTCACAGCTAAGGCAGAAAGATGCACATGGTTTGTTGTGGTACATTGACCGGTAAAATTTTCTGAAGAGGGCTTCATTTTCTCTTTGCCAGTTCAACGCCTCATGCTAAAAGTGTTTCTGGAAGTTCTGTGCGTGCAGAATTCCCAGAAATCACGAGGAGTTGTACTTACTGAGGTGTGGTGAAACTTTCTTCACATCTGCTCCTTTTCTTGTAGTCTTGACAGGTTAGTTCCAAAACATGGCTCTTACCAAATAATTGCTGCATTCTAAATAATCTTGAAATGATTTTTGTTACTAACTTAGAAAATGGACGCCCACTTCTATTTGGAGATGTCCTTCAGCATATTTGAGTTTCAGCTATGCTGATTGAAAATAAAGCAAGTATCTTAAGTATCCCCCTAGATCTGACTGTCGCATGAAAATGTGCACAAATTTAATCCTCGTAGTTCCTCGAGTCTGATCTAGCAATTGCATTGTTGCAAGAGAAGCTTGCTAATCTGGTTCAGTGGCAGTGAGGAGTGAATAGGAGCTCTCCCCACACGTCACACATCCTTCATCAACAAACTAAAGTTAAACTGAAACTGCTCTGAGGAAATACTATGACTTCAGTGAGAAGTGTGGAGCAGAGATAACATGGGGAAGGTATCCATATGAAAGGAGAGAGAACTCTCCTTGGGCCTATGAGATGAGAAGGAAAAATGAGAAAAGAAAATTGGAGACTTGAAAGGATAACAAGGCAGATTTGAGGAGAGCTGAGAGAGAGTAATAGTGGTGGGCAGGAGGACAGAAGAAGGAGAAATGGAATGTGAGCAGATGCTAGGGCAGTAAGGAAGGGATTTGAAGGTGAATAAGTTGGAGAATTGTGAGGAACGGGAATGTCTCCCACATAGATCATGTATGTAATTGAAAGTGTTACTCTTGAATCTCTTTGTTTCTTTTACTCTATGGAGATAAACTGAAAGATGCTGATAAAAATGTCTCTATTGTGTCTGGTAGTGGTCCATGTTAACTATATACAGTCATCTTCTGTCTTATTCGAATATGTGGTCGAGGGTACTACTTCTCTGTGGAGCACCTGGGCTTCCAGTGAGACATGCAATACAAGTGCTAGAAATTATGTTGGAGGCATATGATCCAACAAATACCTCCAGTAAAATGAAGTTAAAGAGAAAAACAGGATAAAGTCTAGTACAGTGCATTGTGATGTGGATTATGCCAGAATAGTATAATAGCTTTTTTTGAGAGCGTTTTCAGATAAAATGTGATGGCTTTCATCTGTCTGGACGTGAGTGAAGCACTTGAATTAGTGCCTTGTGAGAAGATATTAGAGAGGATGGAGGTTAGGAGAGGAATTAAGGACGGGTAAGAAAATTTCTATAGGAAAGAAAACAGTAAGTAATTCTGAAAGAACGATTTTTGATTTGGTTATCAGTAGCTAACCTTGTTTAATATTTTCAGTAATGGTTATAATATGAGAAGTAGAACTGTGGTGAGACAAAGTTGCAAGGTATTACCTGTAAGAGAGAGGATTGTGACAAACTCCAGAAAGGATTGAGTAATAGACATGGGAACAAATACGACAGTACAGAAATCAAGGTACCAGACTTAGGTCACAACAGAGACTTTTGGCATTACACTACGATCTGAAAATTTCCGAGGGAAAGAAGGACTTGGGCTTCTTGGTCATAAAATGGCAACGAGCAACCAAAACAGATTGGATCACAAAAGAGAAAATGCAATCTAGGATACGTCAGAAGGAGTATTTACAGTACAAAGAGGAAGTGTTACTGCTTTTGTAAAGGCAGTAGCAAAATATTTTGAGAATTGTATGAGACTTTGTCCATGTTCAAGAGAGATTCAAAAAGGGAGAGTTGCAAGGAGGCTGTGATGGTGACTGGGGAGCTAGGGAAACTATTTTAAGTGTAAGGGTATTACTGTCACAGGAGTGAATTAGTGCAAATGGGCCATAAATAAAACTAATCTGGAGACAGAGTATTGTAACTTAGTATTAGAGCAATGAGGTTCTGAGGCATCCTCTGAAGCAACACAGTGGAAACAAAATACTTACCTCCTTCTGAAATGCAATTTCAGTTCCTGTATTCCATGGTCCTGTGGTGGCAAGGCTGCATGTGATTGTCAGGCCTATTGTCCTGTTCTGTGGTCCTAGCTCACAGGGTGAAGTCTTTTATTCTGCAGAACCTTCATACTTGCATAACTCTGTAATCTGTGTCTTATCAACTAGGCTTGTATCTAAGTACTTGAAAAAATCAGTGGAGGGAATTAAGTTTAAAACTCTTGGCAGTAGATGAATAAGTGAAATAATGTAGCTTTTTGCTTCTTTAATTTTTAGATGCGGTTTATGAGGTGTTTTTTTTTTTTTTGGTAACATATATGATGACCTGATATGTACTTAAAATCAAGAAGCTTTTCCAGTTTATTTTTGTGTTCATTTTGTTGATCAGGGCACATGCTGCCCCCAGACAGTAAAAATTGCATTGAAATGCAAAATGAACTTTGTGCGTATGTGTAGAGTGGTCAGCCTTTGTAAAATAGTTTAATTTCACACACTAGGAATACAGATATTTATAAAATAATTTAATGATGTCTAATATTGGTGTTAAAATTTATTTGTCTATTTTACAGCCTATTCGACACTTGAAATACTCATCCTTTAAGAAATCCTTGTTGGGCAGTGTTTCTGACAGTGGGAATGTAACTCTGTGGGATGTAAATAGTCAGAACCCATATCATAACTTTGAAAATACACATAAAGCACCAGCTTCGGAAATCTGCTTTTCTCCAGTCAATGAGTTGCTGCTTGTAACTGTAGGTTTGGATAAAAGAATTATTCTCTATGACACTTCAAGTAAAAAGTGAGTATGTTAAAGACCTTTTGATTTTGTAGGAGCTTCACTTGGCTTTATGAGATGAAAAAGCACATCCAACTATGACATTAAATACTTAATTCAGACCATATTCAGAGTGGTTGAAGTGGTTGGCATATTGCTGCTGGAGAACCGGTTTCAAAGTCCTTTTTGCTTTTTTTTTTTTTTTTTAACTTAAAATGGAAATTAATTCAGGTACTGTGTGAATGACCACACAGAAAGTGCTACCGTATGGGCTTTTTTTGTTGATGGAGAGCAATTAGCTTCTGTGATGGCCTGTGAGGACCTGCAGTGACCTGAGCTTAGCTTGCCTGCTTTTCTAGTTCAAGATACAAGGTATAGCTGTGGTAAGGTGCACAGGGTTGCTGAGATGGTGAGCCTTAAAAATATGGACAGGGTATTGGATGAAAAAGCAGGTGATGGGGCTGTGTAGTAAGAGGGTGGGATGGCAAGTGTTTTCATGAGACTTTGGTTTTAGTGTGGGGTGTGCTTTTACTCTACTTGAATGAAAGCAGGAGTCTGGCTCTAGTTTGGAGGGTTCAGTAGAAGGATGCAAACTAGGACCTGAATTCTTCCTAGATTCGTGGGAAGGTTAGAATGAATACGCTTGGGAAACCAGAGGATATAAGCAATGTATTTATTGCAATCGTAATTTCCAGCAGCAACCAATCTAGGCATCAGAACTGCTGTTATGAAGACAATTTGATCCTGTCCTGATTAAATCTTTTGCAGCAGATGCAATTTTTATTTTATTAAACATTAGCACTTAGTATGTCTAATCCACTGTTCTTTAAGAGATTTCATTGGAATTTACTTTTGGCACTGGAGAAGTGGAACTACTGACCTTGAGCTGAATTATTAAAGTTATTTCTATAGTTACTCTGTTTTGAAAAGTCTAACCATAAAAAATAACATGTTGATGAGGGACTCTAAAAGCTTCTTTCTCCTGTTCTTTCTCCTGTTTGAAGGTTACTGACAACTATAGTAGCAGATTTTCCCCTGACAACAGTGGACTTCATGCCTGATGGTACTACTTTGGCTATAGGATGTTCCCGGGGAAAAATCTGCCAGTATGACTTAAGAAAACTGACATCACCAGTGAAAACAGTTATTGCTCACAAAAGTTGTGTGAAATGCATACGTCTTCAGTTCAGTAGCACTTTTTCTAAGGTAAAACAAACACAACAAAAACTTTCCTTTTTATTTCTCAACATGTAGATTAATAATAGCAAAGTATAAGTTTAAGATCTGAGAAATGTTAGTAATGAATTTCTAAGCATTATAGATGCCAGCAAAGGTGGTTCATATGAACACAGAAATAAAAACTTTATAAACTGCTTAGTCTCAAGCGAGCAAGGGAATGTTACTTTAATCTTAAACTTCCTGGTATGAATATGTTGCCATGGCAGATCAGTTTGTGGCATCTTAGATTCATTTCCAGGCAGCAGCAGAAAGATCTGTAATGGCCCTTTCACTTAAGGGGAAGATACACAGCAGCCCATCATTGAGGTATTTTGTCTGTGGAGAATTTGATTAAATAGCATAGAAGGCTTAAGAGGTTCTTCCAAGACTGAATTAGGCTCTCTACTTGATCCAGAAAACCCACATCTCCATTCAGTGGAGATGGGGGAGAACCTTTGAAGTGGGTTCTTTACTGCTCCAAGACTTTCCTCTTCTTCCCGCACACTTGCTGCTGGTGGTTGGCTATTCCGTTACTCCCTAATCATGTAATCTCTTATTTTTCCTATGTCTAAGCCTAAGATCAAAATTGGCTAGTACCAGTTCGCTCCATTCTGTTGCTATTCTCTCGCAGGTCCATACACTATTCGTATAATAATACAGAAGTTTCCCGTGTTCTTTGAAATTACGTTAAGATACGGTTTGTTTTTTTTAGATTTGTAAAGGCATATCTCCTAGGCAGACTTTGCAATTTGAACTGATTTTTAGTGTTTCAAAACAGAAAGAATATTCACTTATATTTTTACTTTTAATTGAAAGAATAACTTCTCTTAATTTGTTCTTTTTTTTCTTCAGTCTAACCTTAAGGGTTCTTCAAATAAACCTGTATCCAAAAGAACAGAAGTCAAAGCTGGTAGTAATCTTGGAGGAATTCAAAATATTGGCATCAAAAATCTAGCTTCTCAGACATCAGCAACAGTTTCATCCTCTCTGACAGTGCCAAATGAGAGTAAAGGAGGAGAGGTTCTTCAGGAGAAAACAGGTAGTGCCTTCTTCCTACTTCTATAAATTACTATTTGACATAATGTTGAAGATGGAAGGAAAATTTCATGCCTTGACCATTACAGCATAAAAATTACAATGAAGGAAGGGCATTTGTTTCAAAGAAGTGTATGTACGTGCATGCACATCTGCACCTTCTTCTACCTCCCCTACTACATTAGACAGACTAGGAGATTGTGGGAAGTGAATTTGGTCCTACTACAAGCTGTAGAAACTCTTGCTTCAAGTCCAGAATTTTAGACTTCATATATGTATACAAATGTTAAATGATAAAGCTTCATGGTGACATTGTGGGGCTCCTGTGTTTTGATTTCTTGTAGATTATCCTTATGTACATAATGTACTGTCTGACACAATGTCTGTATGGAATACAGAGCTGATGACCTGTAATTCTATTAATAAACAGGCGTAACAGACCTGACAACAACCTAGACACATGCACAGGAAAAGACAAAAACAAAACAAAACAAAACAAAAAACCTGAGTGAGAACTGCACTGTATTTTTTTTTTTTTTGTATGAGGCATTATTCCTATGTCACATGGTAGGAAAGATGTTAAATATAGTTGCAAGTGTGATTAGTTGTATAACTGTACTTGCTATTTATGCTTCTGAAATTAACAAGTTTTTTTTTGTAAGAATTCCAAGCATTATTCTAAAATTCTGCCACTGTGTGAAATGTGCTGTTAAAATTTCAGTTAATTCAAGAATTCTGAAAATACGTTCAAATCAGGAACTCCTTAAGTTTGATTCTTGAAAACTCCTCAAGCCATTTTAAAGCAACAGCACTTTTTCCTCCCTTTTTAAATAAAGAGAAATACAGTTAGCAACACTAATTAGGCAATAAGCCACTGCAGTCCATAGGGACCTGTATTAATGACCTCCCTGGGGTATGCGATGAAGTGTGAGGTGAAGTAGAATGCTTCCTATGTGCTCGAAGTGTTGTTAATCAACATTACTGCATAGTGTGGAAATTTAACTTAAAAAAACAAAACAAAACAAACATGATTTATTGTCTTTATTTGAAAATGTAATGGCTGTTAACCCTTAAATAGGACCATTCATAATAAGTAAATGTTTTAAGGAAATAAAGGTTTACGAAATAAATATTTTTCATGAAGCAGCATGTTCAGTCTGGAAGTAAAGGGCCCTGTATACTAAAGAAGATATGGTCTTTAAACTTAAACATGGGAGTGGATTAGAGACCACAAACTGCATTTGTTCTATGAAAAATCTTCTAAGCCCTGAAGATAGGTTTTAGCTTTGGAGAAATAAGGGGTATTCAGTAAAGCGATCTAATAGCATATTTAAGTCGGGGGAAAAAAAACCCACCTGTTCATACATCTTGTAAATGGACTGGAGATTTTTGTCACAGATATTCTAGAGTCTAAAAGTATAGATGAATTCAGAATGTGATGAGAAGTTTGTATGTACTTTGAGCAGGCTCTCTAGTTTAGCTAACTCCTGCATTTAGATTACGATGAATTGGTATTAAAAAAAAAAAGGCAAAAGACATTTTGCCGTGTTTTATATTATGCTTTTTCCATTGTAGGTCTTCTGTAGATTCTGGCACAGGTTGATGCTGCATTTCTAGTTTGACTCAGAATGCCAAGTGTTTACTTAACTAGCAAATGCAGTCCTGTGCATGCCTCACAACTGGCACATACGGAGTGGAAAATGTGGTCGTATGATGTATTTGAGTGGTATCTTAAATCTGACAAGTCACAGTTTATGCAAATATTTGGATATGATTAATTGTAGTCATCGACACAGTTATATTTGGATCACTTTCACTTGAACAAGTAATCCCATATAGAAAAGTGGTTATAGGTTTTAAGTGATTTTTTTCTAATAAAGTAGGTACTAAATAAAACTTTTATATGTGCAGGTGATTTATTTATGGGAAATTTATTTTTGCATTGAGCAGCACTAATGCTTTTCACATAGATCTCAACTGATAAGAGCAAAATCTGGGTACTCCTGGAGTGAGGAGTTCAGTGAGGGCAGAGAAGCATCGTGCTTATATTCCTGATCCAATTTTTGAAGCATAATAAACTATGAAGGTTATTTAGGTGGTTGTTCACTCCACTTCTCCATGTATTTCCAATCTAAAAACTGTAGTTTGAACTGTAGTTTGAATAATTACTGTGTGTCTTTTTTTTTAAGATATGCTTTGGTTCTGCAGACAACTGTGCATGCTACCATGCATCTGAAAGATAACTTTTTTTCCTCCTGGACTGGGACAGGGATGGGTCTTGGGGATGGAGTGGGAAAGGTGTAGGGACAGATTTCTTTTATCTGCAACTGTAATCCCTCTCTGATTTCCTAATATTAGAAATAAGCTGAGAATATCCTAACATTAGGTAAGCTTTAAAATAGATGTTTCATAGAATTTCCCTTAGAATGCTTAATTGGCAGACTGAAGCAGGTTTATTTTCTTTCAGAATCAGTTTAAATGTTGATAATCTGAATGTGATCATCTTCTTAGCAGAAGGTGCATTTGCTAGTTATTTCACCTCTTACTTCATAAATCTACATGATTAATGCAGCAAATTTACCTAAAAATGAATACATGAGTTTAACAACTTCTCCTTCCGTTTTAAAAAGAAGAAAAAAATCCAGCTATGTCTTTGTTAATAAGTATCTTAATGTTTAGTTGTATTCACCTGTGATGACAGCTCATATGAGGAAGTTCAAGTTGACCCTCTAATTGGAATCTGTTGGTAGATGGTAGATTAGATGGTTCTAAAGTATTTGCTGGACTTACCAGGCATCAGGCTTGCTGTGAGTTTATTTAGGGGTAACATACGTTTTTGGAAAGTGTAGATTACTAACAATGTTATTGTCCTTTCAAGGCTTTCCCCGTAGCTGCAGCTTGGATGTGATTCCGTCTAAAGAAACCGATCATGGGAAAAGTGCAGATTTAAATAATTTTGATGACTTGGGTCGAAGTAGTTTAGGAGATGTGTTTTCTCCAGTCAGAGATGGTAAGTGGCTAATATTGAAATTTATAAAGCATCATTCATCTGCATAGCATTATATTTTGGTATTGGTGTGTGCCTGTTCGCTTTTTTCAATTTGTCTTAATTATTAACTTGATGCAATGATATGAAAACTGCATCAATATTCATTTAATAAACAATTTGTCTATGTTCTGGTATTTTGTAGATATTATTGCGTGTAAAGCAAATGAAGATCCTCCAGGAAAAGGAGATGGTAAACATACTTTCAGTATCTTTTTCTTTGTCAGGGGTCATTGGAGGTCTGTGCTAGTTCTTCCATGCTAATTTTGTTGTGCTGTTGAAAGCCAACAAATGATACAAGCAGAGACTGGAACAAATGAACTTTATGAACTTTTCTGGAGATAAACTCACTGAGGAGCTAAGATACACAACGTGTGGTAACAGGAAATCAAGCGAATGGTCTTACAGTGATTTTGTTTTCCCTTTAGGAAACTTATAGTGATGTATAGAGGCTTTTGATGTTTTATTACTTTCATAAGGACAGTGACAGCATAAGTTGGATTTGGGGATTCAGTTTTTGTGGGGTGTGTTTTTGGGTGACTATTTTGTTTGTTTTGTGTGGATATGTGGGCTCTTTATTTGTTTGTGTGCTTGTGTTTTTTGGTGTGTTTTGTTGTTGTCGTTGTTTTATTTATTTATTTATTTATTTAACCTGTGTGTTCCACCCTTCCCTTTTCATTTTAGGTCTAGATTTTCAGTCCTACCTTTCGGGTTTGGATTTTCTCCCGCAGCTCACCACTGCCTTTCCAGTAAAAAGAAACCCTGTAGGCAGTGGTGCGCAAGGGATACGGTCTAGCCCATTACATGCACTTGTGGGATCTCCAATTAAAGAAGAAGAAGAACATCCAGAGACTGACACTAAGAAAACAAATCTTGGAAAACAAGAATCTAAAGATTCCTTAAAACAGGTATACTTTACTAATTCTTGTTATGAGTACTCTTTTTAGAATCTGACAATAGTACTACCTGGAGGGAAAATTCTTAATAGTGTCCCAGCTAATCTTATTTTGCAACTTTCTTCACACTGTTGACATAATCTGTAAAATGTTCAGTTTGAAGTGTGTTGGTCTTCAGCAATGCAAAACAGATGTATATTTCTATTGAATAAGCTCAGATTACAAATGTTCATGTGAAACAAAACTGGGCTAGCCTGAGGAACACTTTGATTTTTCTAGAAAATCAAGAATAATCATTAGTTGGTTGTGTTTTTGATTTTGATTGTCAGCTTTCAAAGTTGTGCTCAGCAAGTGCAGAACCTGGAACTTTAAGTCCTCCACCATCATCCACTGCTTTAAAGACTCCTGAAACAAATGAACGACTAGTGAAGAATACTCAGGCCCATCCTGCATATGATCTACCAGTAAATGGTACTACCTCAACAAGTAAGTTGATCATTTTGGCCCAGTTTTAGATGCAGTTGATTATGAACTGATGCAAAACCTAATAAAATGGACTTAACTTTAAAACATTCAGACTTGATTCTACTGTAAATCCAGTTAGCTTCCCTAGAACATCTCTATTTGCCCATGAAAAGACTTGTTCTAAACCTGACTTCTGTTTTTTTTTCTAGGTAGTATTAGAGACAAAATATCAACAAGCCTCAAGATGAAACATTTTTGTACTCCATTACACTGATATTTTTTTAATTTTATTTCTTGTTAATTGTAAAGGTCCAAAGATAACATCACCTGTCACTGCTGGAGTTGCCAGCTCATTGTCAGAAAAAATAGTAGAAACCATTGGGAGCAGCAGGCTAAATGCACCTCTGACATCAATCCAAATAAACTTCATTCAGAATATGATACAAGAAACAATGGATGACTTCAGGTACTGATATTTATGCAGAACATCTTGTTTTCGATGACATCTTTTCTTAGTAAGATGTTTTAGCATCTGCTTTAGCGTATTTCCTGCTCACATCAGGAAATGATACCATTAACAGTCTTAATCTTGGAAATCTAGGTATGAGACTTTATTTTGAACAGCTCTGGTGGCTAATTAGATTGATGTCTCTGAGGGTTTTATGTGCATGACTTTGCCAACGTATTTCCAGAGTGACTGTTTGAATACTTCTCAGACAGTAAATTTATCTGCATAATGATGTCCTTAATGCTTTCATGCAGCCTTGTGCTGATTTCTTTCCCTCCCCCCAAATCCCGGAGAAATTTCTTCTCTTAAAGTTGCCACTGTGGATATTTTGATCTGGACAGCTGACTTGTGTTGGCTTTGATTGTTGTTTGCTTTGCATATCTAAGGCAAAACACTGTGTATATTTCTACTGGCAAAGCTTTGCATAAAATAATGTTTGTGCTGTAAGTGATGGTTGGTGTCAGATTACTGGTATTTGTGGATACTTAACTAAAGTTCCATTCACTTCATAAAAAGAAGTCAAATTAGCAGAAGTTATGGATTTAGTGTGGACTAGTGTAACTCCAAAGTTTTTTGCCGTTTCCTCTAATGAGTACTGTGGGCTAAAAATCTAGGACTTTGTCAGAAGTGTAAACCTGGTATTTTTCCCATTGCCTCCTTGTGAAAATTTCCTTGTATTTGCAGTTTTAAGCATGCCCAGAGATCAGACTTCCCTCTGGTGTTCTGGGAATTGCATGTTTTGTCAGTCTACGCTCAGTTTTTGAATCTACTAGCCACATTGAACCAAATCTGTAAGGAGCAAAAGTTTTAAAATTGCAGAGGACTGTGTTTTCCTTGAAACTGAGGACTAGATAGAGCAGAAAGATCTGAATTAGTGTCTTTGAGGGAAAAGGCAGCAGAACTCAAATTCTGTATATATAGAATAGTAGAATATATATTATTTTATATAGTATAGTAGAAGCCTGGCTAATGGATAATCACATGGCTCAGAATTAGTGCAATAGGCTGCTTTCTTGTGTAGGAGAGTGTCATACGGAATGTAATATGGTTTAGTCAACAAAGGGCACAGCTCTAGGACACGAGGCTTTGTTAATTCCTTTGTCAAAATCCAGTTTCTTGTGTTTCTGGTAACAGTAGTTCTTCTGCCTGGTCACTCCGTCTAAGTGGATCTGCACCAGCTTTGTATAAAGAGGTCTGGTAATGAACCACTGCTGTTGGCTGCCATCTGTTATAAATCTGGGCTGACTTGCCTAGTATTCCTACTTCTCTACTTCACCTCTGTGTGTGTGGTTGTTTGTGAACTCTTCAGAGTTCCAAGGGTGCTGGAACATGAAGATCTAGACTTAATCTATGTATTTTCTCAAAGCCCTTACAAATTTCCAGTTATGGTAGAACATTAATTGTGAGCAGGTGTGTGATACAGCTCTCAGTAGCCCTTTTTTTGGGGGGGGGAATGGCAGACCACTCATAATAAACAGAATAAATAATTTATGGTAGCACTGCTGACTCATGTCAGCAAATGGTATAAATCTTTCTTTTTTCTCCTGCACTGTGTTTCTTCTTTTATCACACTATTTTTGTAATAGCTTTCTAATTTTCATTACTCAAAATGTTTTTGGTATTTTACAGTAGTTTCCTTATGATATACAAAATTGTTGCAACCTGTTAACAAAGACACTTGTCATAGCATTCAGCACTTGTAAAGCTATAGCTGGCAGAAGACCTAGGTAAAAAACTCTTCAGTTTTATGAAGTAAATAACATAGGTTTTCATGGTATTTCAGAGATATAAACAGCAAATGGATACTTGGGCTTGAAAAGGGTCAGGGAATGTGATAAGGCTCCACTTCGGCACATGTGGTGGGAGCCATTCAGATGGCATGTTCTAGCTCTGTTACATAAGTGCCTGCTAACTGAATTATTATTAATTCACAAGCTTCTGTTAGCAAAGGGTGGAAATTTGGTGTCTCAGGTGAAGGGAATGACACAGAGTAATATAAATTAGTGGTGATAAATACCACCACCTTAGTTACAGCCACTGAATTTTAATAGTACTTGAACTGTCTCTTAGAAAAGGCAGAATTAGTGGAAGTAAGTTATAATACAAGCTGCCTACAATGGCAAGGCACAGGATATGATAATCCGAAATGCTCTGAGATGTGTCCAGAAGGAGCTACTACTGCATCTCGCCTTGTTTCATCCTTCTTTGCCTTATTATAAAGGTTCTGTTAGAAGGACATTTGTATGGGTCCTGGAATATGTCTTTCTCTCAGATTATCATTTTGGTTGAATGCTTCAGCACCTAAAATCTGAAAAGATAAATAGCTTATCTAACAAACTGTGGTTCATTGGATTTGGTGAACCTGACTTATTATTGAAGAACTCTTTAAATAATGCATGCTTCGTAAACATGTAATCTGAAATTCTGACAGTCTTTTCTCCCCTCACCGTATGTATGCATAACTGGAGGATTCGGAATATTGTAGGTAGTTTCTTGAATCGACAAAACAGTTCAGGGATCCAGAACTTCTCATTTCTGGAAATGCAATTAAAACTGTAACTTTTTATAGAGATACTTCTGAGCAAAGTTACTGTATCTTCATAATGTATTTAAAATTCTGGTAAAATAGAATAATTAAAAGCTTGAGGCTTTTTTGTTTTGCACTGTTGTGCTTTGAAATGGTACTTCCACTCTTAACACTCAAAATCATGGTCTGTGTGTGTGTATATATGTGTGCATGTATATGTATGTTTTTGGTGCACACATTTGCATGCACAGGATATAATAGATGTAGTGTATTTTGTATTAGTAAAGCAGCTTTCAGAACCCAATTTCCTTTAGGTGCTACCTGTTCAAGAATTGCTGGAATAATTTCCAAAGTCCAGCAGTAAATAAGGATGGGGTTGAGTTTTCCTTCCCTTTTACAGTATCTTCAGTGAGTAACTATTTGCTTCTCAGAAAATACATTTCAGTAACTTCTGAACTTCATTTTAACAGTTTACAAAAATGCAATGGTTTTTAGCTACTGCAGTTTTACCATTTAGATAAAACTCTATGATGATACTGTCCATGTAATTTAAATAGAATAGTCATCTTATTTTTAGGTGTAGGGGTTGTTTTTGATGGAGGTTTTTAAGCTTATGTTTTTCTAAGCTGCTAGTTTATTGGTGGTAAACTGTGTACAAGAACTATTTGAGCAGGCATGTAGTACTCTTGATAATACTTGTTAACTTTAAAACCGTGGCAAAATCTGCTCACTGATCTGTCCATATTTGGTAGGAATAGCAGGAGGAAAAGAAGAAAGAAAAGTCTATGACTCGAGCAGTTTGAAGGAGGCTGTGCATAGGGGATTACTTCCCAACCCGTGTTTAAGATGACCTAGGTTGACTGAGATGGTGGAGGGGAAGAGGGTTGCTGGGCAGAGGAGGTATTGCTGTCTTGATGACAAAAAAAACACGAAACGAGCTTAGTAGGTCCATATGCTATAGATGTTCTGTATCTGCTAACAGAAAAATATATTGAATTTTGCTAAATGTCTTTAAATAAGAATATTGTGTCATAGAACTCCTGGGAATTTTCGGTGATAATCACACATCTGATTTTAAGACTTTAACTTTCTCATGACTTAAAATGCAGTCTCTGGATTGCATTTTCTTTCTCTTTCTAAAGACTGTGTTTAGGCATCCCACTATTGGAAAACAACTTGTTAGTCTTGTACTTCCAGTATCTGAGATCTGGAGTCTCAGAATTGTGTTTCTCTTCTGGCCTGTGGGTCCTGGGGTGGCTGGAAGGCTCTGCTGGCCCTTTGCCCTGTGGTAAATCGTGGATATGCTCAAACTGAATCTAAGAGATTGCCGGCACTGAGGTCAGTAGGGGGGAAGGGAGCCATTGCAGCTTCTCATTGGGATAAATACCTCTCAGCCTGTGGAGTCTGAGGAAAGGATTTTTATCACTCTTGCCTGAAATCCATTCCCCTTCAAGTAATGGGGGGAAAAAACAAAGACTTCAGTAAAGGACTGGGAGAAATATGCAACTCATTTGACTCCGAAAAGCTGCTTGTTTCTTGAGAGCTTCTTGTCTTTGGGAGATAACCTGCACCTTTGGGCTCTAAGCTGCCAGCTGGCATCTCTGCTTAATATGCCTGAGGAAAAGGGTTTGCCTCTGACAGGAGTTCTGAAGCACAATAACCTGTGGAAATGGAAAGTGAAGATTATATTCCCTTTGGGTTTGCTATATGTTCTAGGAAAGCAGAATGATCCATGTGTGACTACTTAAGGAATGCCTTATTTGTGAGGCCAGTGGTGCCAATAGCACAGTATTCAAGCTCAGGCATTGGCACCATGATACGCTGTTCAGGAAAAGCATGTGAGCTTGCCCGCATTTTCTTGTGAGCCATTCACCCTGTTCTTCCTCAGTGTCCAGAATGGTTGTATTTGTAGTGTTTATAGGGTATTTCCCAGAATGATCCTTGTAGAGTGGAACATTTTTCCATGAACTGACAAATTCACATCAATTCAGGGACAGCACTGCTGCTACTACCTACTACTACTTACATAGATCAACCTACAACATTCTGTGGGCTGGAGGAAAATGTGTCACTTATCACAGTTGATGCTTTGGGGCCTCTTCTCAAAAGAGTACTGGAAGTGCTGTACTAAAAAGCTGTAGCTTCAGTTACAGATAAATCTCTCTGTGGTGCTTGTGATCAAGAGACTGAAAATCAGGTTTGAATGGTAAAAATGAGGGTTAGAAGCTTATAGCTTGCTAGTGAGAAAGGAGGCTTGATGTCATCATGTATATATTTCTGTTTCTAAATAGAAAAGATCCTAAATCTTTTTGTATACAGGAAAACTGTTTTAAAGTTAATGTCCTAACAAAAGTCTTACAGAAAATAACTGGTAGAGGAGTATGTTTCATGGTTTAATGGTTTTTAGTCTGGTATTTCATTATGTCATGAGGGTGAAGAAGTACAGAGTTTTGGGTACTTAGGTTTGGAGAGAATTACTGCTTCCTAAATAAAACTAAGCATTGTCCTTTTGCAATTCTTCCCCCAGAGAAGCATGCCATCGAGATATTGTGAATTTGCAAGTGGAGATGATCAAGCAGTTCCATATGCAGTTGGTATGTATAAAGGGCATATTAACAGTTTTTGTTTTTAGTAATGCCAAAACATGTCAACTATTCTGTCAAAACTGGAAATCAATTTTGCTTATTAAGAATAAGAAAGAGAGGATGGGATGTGAAGGAGGGGGAAAACATTATGAACTGGAATCTGTTAAACTATCCTGTGCTTAAGAAGGAAACATATGCATTGGGTAGGTATGATGAATTTCATATTTCAGGAGTTATAAAATGACAAAAGGGAAACAAATTTAGCTGTCCTTTGGAAAAGACCAAGAGCTGGGGTAAGGAGGAGGTAGATGGAGTTAAAATAGAAAGCTTCACTTAAGGGTACCACATGCATGCTGCACTGTGTTCTGTGTTCCTTAACTTCACCTTTTTATGAAACTTTGTTCTTTTGATCTGCATTAAAAAGGCCTTGTCTTGGTACTGAACACTTTAATGGAACCTGCATTAGTAGATTTTCATCCTGAAGAACTGCAAAATATCCTTTGATAAAATATTCACTAATGTATTAATGATCAAAATACTGTGTATGTCAAAAAAAAGAAAAAAACTTTTCTTACCAGAAGTTTAAAAACAGTATTATCTCGGTTATTTAATTTTCAAAATGGATATGAAAATAGATAGGATAAAACTGGAAAAAAAAAAAACACTTTATAGCTGCTTATTGGGGCTTTTTCTTTTCTCTAGAATGAAATGCATGCCTTACTTGAAAGATATTCTGTAAATGAAAGCTTAGTAGCTGAAATTGAGAGACTACGAGAGGAAAACAAAAGACTGAGGACTCACTTCTGAAAGATTCACACTGCTAATTTTGTTAGCATGAACTCCTTACATGTGGTGTATTGCTTATGACAGATCATCCATCATGACTGAGTATTGTATGAAGACCTGCTATTATCTTGAACATGAATCTTTTCTAAATAAGTGGCGTAAGATACTGTAAGTAATTATAAGTTGTAACAGATAAACACCATATAAAGAATGTTTGCATAGTCATGCTAACCATCTTGAAATACATCCTTCTAACAGAAAAGCTGAAAGGATAACTACATTAGCAGAGTTTTAGCAATATGCGAAGTGCCTTTTTATAATCAAAACCAAAACAGGACAGATGCATTTTTGTATAAGAATTTTTTGATATACCTACTTTTCTATCTGCTTCTTTATTTTACTGCTGTCAGAAACAATCACTTTAGCTTGCCTTTCAGATACTTTTCTTGGAGAAGAAGGGGAGAGAAAGCTCATCTGCATGACATGGAGCCTACAGTATTTAGTTAATCTTATTCAGCTGGCAACAAATCTATCCTGAGTAAAAACTGAGTTTGAAAATATTCCCAAATTCAGTGCCCATCACCTTGCTTATTATATTTGTAACTCTGAAATCTGTGCTTGTCTGCCATGAACTTTGTTGCAAAGACTACTTCAACTGTATAATGAGATTTTTTGTTACAACTTCAGCTATGAAGATAGAACTCTATTTTTATTTACACATTTGAATATTGTCATAGTTTGCCCAGTTTGAATGCAAGTTTAGACTTCAAAAAGTAAGTATACTCAGCCATAAATAACACAGCGTTTGCAGTCTTTCAGTCTGTGATTTTTTTAAGCACCTTCCTCCCATCCCCCCAGTTCTGTTCTATTCATTGTGGCCCAAACTTGATATTGAGCAGTTGTGCTGTAAGTTAGACTGTTACTGTTTTAGCATTACTGCAGCCTTTTTTCTTTTTTTGAGATAAGCTGCACACCAAATTTAACTAGTGTCTTATCTGTACAATTAATATAACAAACAGTATTGAAGAGAAATCATTACCTCAGCAGCATAATGCTATCATACTTGTGTGTAAATGTTCTGAAATGAAGCTCAGTATGAAGTCCTGACTGCTGAAGTTCATGGGAGGTTTGTCTTGGCCTTCATTTATGCCAAGAGACTAAATTCAATTAAAACTTCAACGTAATTTCATTTTAAAATGAATTAAAATTTTCAATTTTCAATTAAATATAAATTTCTCTGAAAGATCTCTTCTACAAGTGCTTTTTGCTATTTAAATTGTTCTGGAGGCTTTGTAATTTTCTCACTCATATTTGGTGGTTTGTTTTTATGCAATCATTAAAACTCAAACAAGGAAAAGTCTGAGAATGTGGTGAGTTAATTAGTTAAACCATCAAGTGCTTAAACTCATGATGGCACTCTTCCATGAAATGAGAAAGCCATAATATATAGTGTAACTTAATTTTTAAATGTTGTAAAACTGAGAAAAAACTGTCTATACCTTTTCACTATCTTTGTATTTTTTTAAGTTACTTTTTTATGTCAGTTAATGATAAATATAATCTTGTATGAAAATGAGGGTGTTCAAGTAGTCTTCAATATTATGGACAGGACTTTAAAGGTCTGCAGTTTTACTGCTACTGCTTTTCAGAAGCTTTTAGAAGTATTTCTGTATCATAACTTCATGGTGAAAGGAAGCAGAGTAAGTTATTTTTTTGTAATTTAACACAATGTAGAGAACTTATAAAACAAAATTATAGGATGTGTAATTTTAACCAACGGATTAACCAGAGTTCGTGAAGATAACAGTAGTTGAAGGTATCAAAAATCTTACAGCTCTCTTCAATGTGTTATGCAGTGTTAACAAACTAACCTTGCATAGTTGCATCTCTTGGTTTGTTCCCCAAGCGCACTTGCTAGTGTACCTGTATGACAGCAGGGAATTGGAAAAGTATCTTGGGTATTTGGCTTGTAGATAATTTGTTTTCATGATTCAGAACTGCATAATGTTTTTCTTAGTTCCCAAACAGGCAATTATAGCACCAGTGATTGAAAGAATACATTTTAGCCCTTTTAAATATTTTAGGGCTTTTTTCTTTCTTTCCTTTTTTTCCACTCCATACCTCAGGATTACTGGCCGCACATGCTGTGAGGAGATGCAGTTTGCTACCACTGTAGGGGTTTGTTTTGCCTTGTACACAGATTTGATTTGTATGTTAAAATAAAGCTTGTTTTAACCTTTTTGAACAAAATATTGTGGCAACCTACTTCTTAAAGATAATCTTATAGTTTAATCATGCTACCTCATAGCAGGCAAAAACCTGGCCCAAAGAATGTGTAAAGATCTACCTAAAATTCTTCAGTAACCTCTGCTGCCTCTATGGCTTTACCTAGACCATCAAATCCTCTTCAAAAAATGTTTGAATTACCTCATGCTTTGGGAGTAAAGAACAGATGTACTATTCCTCCTTCCAACTTGGAAACTACTACAATCATGAAAGAGAGATCATGTTCACAGCTAAAAATAATGTTAAAGCAGATGTTTAGGGTAGAGGAATAATCTCGTCACCTAAGCTACTGGTGAGCTGGAGATCTTAAATCCTGCACTATCATAACACTTAATGTATGGATCCTTTCTTTTGTTTATATAATTCCCTTCTCTCTCATGTACAAATCAGTCTTTTTGATGGGAATTGTATTTGCAGTTTCAAGGTGTTTAGGTTCTGAAGAGCCATTGTGACAAATTGCATTTTTATGAGACTAAATCAAAATGCCTGAGTATCAGTTACTTCCTGGCAACAGCCCACTGCAGCCTGATGCACAAACTGTGCTGTTCACAACCACCACCACAATGACAAACGTGCAAGTTGCTCACTGCCCCTTCTATACAAGGACCAAGATGCCTGAAGAGGAAGAAAATGCTTTAGAGACTGTATCAAAACTGATGCCATGGATACTAAAGCTTAAGAGGAAAAGCTGTAAAGGATGATTTGGATATACAGACAACAGCTTTGGTGCTGTGGGATGCTTAAGACTGACAGGTGTGGTACTATTTGCTTGCCCCACCACTGTACTCATGCCTGTGTGATCATTACTGGTGAGTGTCAAGAGCTGCACCTTCTGGTCTGACTCAATATGGTTGTTTTCATATTACCTGTTGCAGTGCATCTGGGGGATGATGATTAATAAATTCTCTGAGATTCTTTCCACAGTTTGTTCTTACACTCTTCCTTAAGCATCCTGTGCTAAGCATTGGCAAAGATAAGATACTAGGATAGAATGACAAGGAGGAAAATTCTGAACTATTTTCAAGATATACTGTAAAATTAGCTATGAGTCTGAATGTCTCTCTGTAGACAAGAAAGTAGATAGCAACTGTGTTCTGACACTTCCCATTTTCGTATGTGTCTCTGGCACAGTTACAGTATAAAGAAACGTAACAGTGGAAACATACTCAGTGACGCTTTCAACAGTCATTGGAAACACATCCTGTTTAGTTAATTTTGGCAGGCCAAACAGCTGTGGGACTGAGACCCATGAGAATCAATTGGGATGCAGACAATGATCAGTCATAGCTGGTATTGCGTCTGTATCAGTTGCCACTAACCCTTCCTGCTATGTAGTCACTTCTAGTGAAGGCTCATGTGAGATGTTTTCATTTCTTCCTGTGGAAACCTAGCCTGTGATTAGGATACGTACCTAACATTTTCAAAATAAACTGCCGGAAGCTTTTCTGGGGCAATGCATATAGTCAAGTGGGCTGAAGAATGTTGATTTTCAAGAGTATTTTGTATGAGATGAAGGGGAGGGAACAGTGATACAAAAAAAAAAAAAATTTTTTTTTTTTGGTCCAGAAGGCACTTCGGATTTGAGAATAAGCCTAGAAACCTCCGCTAAACCTGTAGAGACTCCTAGGTTATTCTCTCTTTACCTGAATTTTGGAAACTGATGACTTATAGCAAAGGGAAGAGAAGCATGAACTGATGATACTTATTCATTAGCCTCATTGGTACTTTAAATACTTGCATCTAAATTCAAGTAGAAAATGTCATCCCTTTATCTGGACAAACTATCAGCAGAATATTGTTCTCTGTTCTCCCTTAGTTCTAGCAGGTAGGAATTGCAGCACAACTGGTTGTGCTTTGGGTTCTATGTCTCTCCTGAATTCATTTGTCCTCTCATTCTACCTGAAAATACCAAGGCTGGTATAATGGAAAGTTACTATGGTTCCCATCCCATTTCTTATACTACAGAGTTTTCTGTTAGAAATTACTGGAAGACAATGCTTTTTCAGCCTATTACCTTGCAAGAATGATAATTCTAATTTTTTTTTTTTTCATCCCTACTTCTCCTTTGAGTAATTGATGAGGAAAGAAATTACACAGAGAAAAGGACACATGAGGAAAGATCACAATTTCCTATACAAGTTATTTACAATATAAGTGCCTTAACAGCTTATAAAAATGCGTATTAGCTAATACAGGGCAAAAGTGTTTCAGAATTCATTTTTAAAAATTACCACTATAAATAAATGAGTTCTGTGTAGACAACGGTTGCATTACTTTGGCACTGCTTAACAGAATGACTGAATAGCCAGAGCTGGAGAAATTTCTTATTTTTTTTTCTAATTATGAAGACAGAGGGTGAGCTGTTTTCTGAAAAGTTTTTCATATTTTCATAAGGTCTGCGACTGGCCAGTCAAAAATAGGGCAAGCAAAAACACTCATTCTTTGAAAAATTTGGGCTAAGTGCAGCAACTTACCATTGCTATTTTTTTATAGATCCTATCCTACTACTGTTACTGGAGCAAACACATAGAAGCAGAAAGAAACCAAACCCCAACATACACGTAATTGTCTCCCTAATTTCATAGCTTCTAAACTCAGCAGTAGTTGTGGGTTTATGCTTTTCCATTTCTCATCTCTGAATAGACCCTGCAACCTCATACCACCACAACACAGAAAATTCTTCCCATGTCACGTTGGCCTTCAAGGAGTCACACGCGGTGCTGGAGCTCACGACATGGGGAAGAAATGTCACTGGGCCGAGTCCAAAATCTTTATCCCCTGAGCCCGACGTCTTACCAGTGCCTCAGGCTGCGGGAAGGCAGTGGGCGCTGCGCCTCTCAGCAGTGACAGAGCCAAACGCAAGGCTCCTTCCCCTCGAGGCTGCTTGGCCCTGCTCCCAGAGCTGTGCTCCGGGGCGGCCTGCGGCAAGGCCTCGAGCTGCCGGCCCTGGCGCCTCTGCCCGGGTCCCTGCTCTGCTGGGTTCAGCTTGCACCATCAGTTGGAGCTCGCCTCGCAGGGCACGTATGAACGGGTGGAGCTCACAGTGTCGAAGTGTCACTGCCCGTTTCCATGGCAACTTTGATGTTTCCGAACGGAGAAGACAAAAAAGACAAGAACAACGGGAGATGACGCAGGGAGCTAACAGCACTTCAGTGACACGTATTTGAATTGCCCTGTGTTATTCTGAAGTGACAGGAAACCCAAATATGATAGGCAAGTGTTCTCCTACAGTGATACTATGACTACTGCGATTTCCGTAATTGGCAATGCCATTTTTATTTTGCCATTTATTTTGTTCAGTTTTGGTCTTTTTTAAGGGTTCCCTTCTACATGTGTTATTAGGAAACAGCGATGGCATTGGCGTGGCTGTCAGGTATCTCCACCTGTAAGTGCAATACAGGGGGCAGTGGTACTGATGCTTTGAAAGCTATACCAGGTGCTTTAGAAATATTGGAATCCAAGTATAAAAAACATGCGAGTACCAGTGGGACCAAACAAGCATTGTTCTACCTTTTCTCTTCACCCTTACCATCGTTATGAAGTTGAAATGTACTTACATTTCATGTAGTTAACTGAAAGTACAGAACTGATGCTGACCTCTCAGGTGTTTAATGCCAAATCCACACATGCAGCGTATGCATTTATTTCACTGCTTAAGGCAGTAGAGTTGACTTCCTGCCTTATTTGAGAAAGTGGCAGTTGTGCGGAAAACTTTGCGGGAATAGTTACCTCACACTGAGCAAGGGAATCGGTAGCTTGTCATTCTTTCACTCCCAGTGATGACCAAGGTTTCTATATGTGCGGAAATGACAAAAGTCTCAGCACCACCTAATAATGATCTTTGTCAAAAGCTCGTGCTCAATGCAAGATGAAACCAAATATTTTGAGTCTAGTCCTTAGACTGGACCAATGATTTGCTCTGCTTGCGACTTTTGCCTGTTCCCATCGGTTTAGCCTCCCTGTTCATAGTACCAGAGCTACTAGGCAGATTATTGAACAGGACCATGGAAGTTTGTCTTTCTGAACAAGTAAGCGTTGATATGATGTTGTCAGTCAGTTTATCAGCATCCTCTCTGGATGGAAAGCTGTACTGCAGGGGAGAATCCACCTTACAGATTACTGCATTGTGCTTCCTTGCCCTCCTTTCCCAGGAGCTGAAGCCAGCCTCCAGACAACTGACTGTCCTTGCTGAGCATAGATAATGTCCTTCGCAAGGAAAGCAAAGGAGTGAGAGACCTGGCAATGACTGAACAATTAACCTGGTTTATCTGCTTTGAAGATGAGGACCTTGAAGCCGAGCTGTAATTGAAGAGAAAACCCTAACTACTAGTGCAACAGCTCTTATCAACTGATATGCTTTAAAAAAAAA
The DNA here is from genome assembly GCA_013399115.1 of Anseranas semipalmata. NCBI lineage: Eukaryota > Metazoa > Chordata > Aves > Anseriformes > Anseranatidae > Anseranas > Anseranas semipalmata. The sequence goes on along the minus strand of VXAA01002712.1, from coordinate 1,087,408 downwards.
TAATAAAAAAAATCCCTCTAACGTCTCCCTTACACAGCAGATCAGCTGTTTCCTATTTTTCTACACTGAAGCTGCTTTTCTGGCCTTCACTCTTACTAGCAAATTGCTGGGTAGCAACCTATCCTAGGGACCACAAGGCTTGGCTAATAGTAGCTCGCTCCAGCAGCAGAAGAAAAGACAGGGACGTTTCTTGCCACTGTTGCTGCGCGTTAAGTGCATCTAGGAACGAAAACAACTCTTAAAGGATTTACAGCCCTTGCCACACACTGAGTCACAGCACTGAGGATTCAGTAACAGGAGCCCTCCAGGTCCTTGAAACGCTTCTTTCAATGAGCATCCACTCCATCACACCAAGGCTAAGCATAAACAAACTTTTCTAGCCATACACTTATCTCAGCCACCTGTTGCGTTTTCCTAATAATGCCATGGTAAGCTACAGAGGAGCAGGCAGTACAGTCAGCTTCTCCTGGTACAATTTCAGCATCAGGGATCAAATTAACTTCCCAGAGGGTGCGATACATTAAGTGATCAAACTTCAGAGGGCTTGTCTGAAGGCTTTTTTAAAAAAACAAAACAACAAAAAAACAAAAAACACACAAACGATTATCTGTGGGGTTGTGTCGTGAACACAAGCAGGGGACACAGAGCTGAACACGCCGGGGAGGGATGAGCGGGACCCGGTCAGCCTGCGGGGCCCAGCAGCGACGGGGCCGTGAGCCCGCAGGCCCGGCCGCGGGGCAGGCGGCAGCTGCCGGCCGCTGCGGTGCCACTCCGCTGCAGGCTCCGACCGCAGCCTACGTGCCAGGGCGGGCCCGGCTTCCTCTCCCCGGCCCCGCCGGGCAGGGCCTCGCCCCTTCAGCCG
>VXAA01002712.1:1063215-1086431 GCA_013399115.1 Anseranas semipalmata | reverse complement strand
GGTTACACCCCCACGTTCGGCCCGCCCGGGCGCCCGCGGCCCCCGGCCCCCGGCGCCTTAAGGCCGCCACGGGCGCTACCCGCAGGCGGCAGCAGGGGGCAGGGCTGCCCCGCGCGGGCCCAGCCGCGCTCCTTCCGATCCCGCTCCCGCGCAGGCGAGCGGAGGGTGCGGCTGGTTTCGTGCAGCGGTTTCAGCCCTGCGTCAGGAAGCCCCGTAAATAATTTCTCATTCCAGCGCTTTACGCTCAAGAGATGTGAAATAATGCATTTTAAAGTTACGTGGGAGCATCATCACGGTGTTAAATGTGTTCCCAAGTGCTTTATTAATGTTTTTTTTTCTGATAATTGTTGATAATTAACATGCGATGTATTCACCAGGACATTGCAGTGTTCACGCAGCTCTAGTAGTCGGTAGAGGCTGCACGGGACCCTGTAGTGGAGGGTCCGTGTGCTCTTCGAAGCTGTGGGGTACCCTGCTCCAGCCTGTGGCTGCACTGAGCGGTTACATAGTGGAGCTCGAGCACGTCCAACAGGTCAGTCAGTATTTCTGCTTCAAATCAGGTAGAGCAGAGACTGGAAGTCAAATTCCCCCTAATTTATGAGAAGTGCTCCAAAAACACTCCTCCTTTGTTGAAAGTTTTTGGTAGTTGTTGAATACACTCTTGTTCACCAGAAGAGTTATCCCAAGAAATAGTCACAGGGTGGGAGAACTATTCCCTGCTTAACCCGTGGCCCGGCAGCTGCCAGAGAGCAGCCGTCTGTGCCAGTGCTGTGGCTGCACGAATTAGCTGAGGGGAAGCGCTGGACGTGCCTCCGGGTGCGCTGGGCAGCATCAGCACGCATTGGAGCCTGCTCCCTTGTGGAAGCGGGTCTCTGGATGGCTTAGTCCTTTCTTTTAAAGGCTGGAAACATACCCTCTCATCTCCTCGTTCCCCTTGGCTTGCGTTTTGATGGGATTTGAGAAGAGCGTCTCCAGCTCTGAGAGAAGTCTTGCTCACAGAGTCTGTGCCCCCTCGGTCACCATCTCTGTGGGGCAGACGTGTGCACTGTGCACTGCTGGTCCTGGTCCTGGGCCTGGGCCTGGGCCTGCAGGAGCGCGGACACAGGAGGGCCTATTCCGTGCCTCCCGGTGCTTGGACGGAGAGCAGGCGTATTGGTGCTCTGCGTCATCAGGATTTCTGTAGTTCTTCGTGTACCTTGCAGCAGAGGGCAGGGGCCCTTCAGGTGCTTACAAGGTGTGGCAACTTCAGCACCTGGGTGCTGTGGGGCGTTTAAGTACCTCATAGGCCTGGAGCTTTAGCATGGAATCATACAACTGCTTTCACTTGGAAATTCAGGTTGGGCTGTTCTTGGTGGGTTAAAGGAGTTGCCAATGTGATAGGAAGAAAATATCTGTGGAGGTGATATCCAGAGTAGGCCAGATGACCTTAAAGCTAATTATAAACGATGAGAAATTGCGACCCGAATTGTTATAAGAGGCCACAGTTTAAGGTATCTATTGGATTCTGAGCTATTTTTACCTTGTTTATATCTTTCAACAACAACAAAATTTCCTATTTGCCTCTGGTCACTAGGAGAGGAAATAGAAGTGAAGGGAACAGTGGATTTTTAAATCCTCTGTCTTGCTGTTTTCAAATCTTTCAGGCTTCAGTGCTTATTAGAGCGCAGCTGAGCACGTTCTCAGAGCTGCATCACCTTTTCCTTGTTTTGTAGCCGTTTCAACTCAGTAAGAGTTCTCTTCTGAGACTGTGTTTAGGTGTGAAATAGATTTAGCACAGGAAGGATGAGGAGGCTGGTGTTGAGTTCTGCAGACAGTGGATGCTGTGGCCATTCGCATCACTGGCAGAAGTGAGTTGCATGGCTTTGTGGATGCTGTAGGGAGGACTGGCTTCTCCCAGAGTGGTCTCTTAGTTTTGGTAGTGTGCAACTGTGATGGGAGCTATGGCCGTGGAAGGAAAAATATCTAAGTAGGTGTTGTGGATACCTGAGCTTTGTCCTCAGTGAAGAGCCCAGATGTGGAGGAGGGAGCAGCCTGCCTGGGCAACATGTTCAAGATGATCTTCACAGATGAGCCTTATGTTGCTGTCCTATAACAGCTGTCTGGGCAGGAGATGTTGTGTCCATGGTAGCACCATAGGTGTGGCACAAGGAGAAATTTAAGGATTGGTGCTTCTGTATGCTGTGGAAGAGTCCAGAAGAAACATGTGGGTGTGTGTCCTCCATCTCTGTGCAAAAGGGTTTGCTGGTCAGAGATACGGTGATGTGTATTTTCTAGCATGCCCTGGCTGGGGGAGGGTCACAGACACTGATGAATGAGTGTAGCATTTGAGGCTTTATTTGGCTACGTTCTGTGTGGCTGGCTTGAGAAGTGTCTTCGACGCTTGGAGAAGGGGAGACTCGTATCATCCAGCACTGGTCTTGGCTGGCCAGCCTTGCTGGGCCCCCTCTCCAGCCAGTGAAGAGACTGCTTCTGCGGGGGCAATGGGAGCGTAATGCCCTGGGGGAGCATTTCTTTCCACTGCGGGTATTGCTGGAAGTTCAGGTAGATAATTCAGCTGCTTGAAGTCGGGCAGTGTGTACTCATCCTCTCCTCCATCTCTTTGCAGTTGTGTCATGGTTGCAGGTTTGCTGCCTGTCCCAGGCATTGCTATTTAACAATATGCTTAAAGGGGTGAGGACGAGGAAAGAGCAAGGTGCCTGTGAAGTCATGAGGGAGTCATTTTCATGTGATTGAAAGACCTTTTTCTCCCTTTTTCTGATTCTTCCCTACATTTTATGGACTGTTTTAATCTTTCATTTGTTTATTAATGGTGATGGCCATTGCCACTTAAAACAGAAAGAAGAAACACCTACACTTCATATGAAATTAAGCAAAAGCAATGATTCAGTGTTCATATATTTTAATATTGCTGTTTAAAGCAGTATATGTGGATATTTGTTTATAAGCTATTGTGAATATTTTGAAAACCATTTTTCTTCATCCTAGCTACTTTATGATGGCTTTTATTTATTCTTCATCTATCACTGCACTGATGTTGAGCTTCCACTTTTATTTCTAGAAAATCTAGTAGAGTGCTATTCTGTTTACTTGGAGAAAAGCAGTACATTTCTGACTAATAGGCTGAAATCAAGCAGTAAAGAACCGGTGTCACAAACATTCATAAAAGCGAGGTTTTTCAGCTGGGGAAAGAGGTACTGATGCTTTACTCGGTGTTTCTGAATTGTTAGGGTTGACTCCTGGCTTCAGCACTGTGGTTTGGATTAATACGCTGTTTCTGATGTTAGCTAGATGCTGGTGTCTCAGGAAGGCATGAGACATGCTGTTGTGAGTAATTACTGGATAACCAGCCCCAAAGGAAGGTTTTCCTCGTCTCTGTTGGACAAATATGTGCTTTTTATATTTTTTTAATATATCTCCTACTTAATAACACTGTAATGGGGAACATTTCACATTCAATGTAAATGAGTCTGTGTTTTTACTCTTAACAGTGAGCTGTAGGAATACAGTGTTTTGTGAGACTGAATTTGGAGTTCAGTGATTTTTTTTTTTTTTTAAACAAAACAGCATCTTCTCATTTTATGGTCGTTTCACTGACCCTGTCCATTTTCTGTTAAAATAGAATAAAGAGTGGCATCTTCTTTAACTTCTTTGTAGCCTTTATTAATATGTATTTCTAGTGTGTGCCCTCTTAATTTTTTACTCTCATTTCGGCCTTTCGTTGGCATGTAATGGGGGAACAAGCCTAAAATGGTTTCAAGAGACCATTGCTTCATGTTAAGGCTCTCCAGGGCTGTCAGAAATAACTTACAATTAATGCAAGTACCATTTTAATGCTTCTTTGGAGTTGTGAGTCACTCTGATGCTTGTAGCATGAATTTGTAATACAAGAAAATAGGCAGCATGTGCTTGGTGCTATACAGCTTCAGGTTTGAAGAACCATAAGGGAGATCTGAAGTGGGTGAAACCCAGGAGGAGGTAGTAAATAAAACAAGACTGAATGCTAATGGGTGTTTGGTGTGAGAGAATTAAGCTGAGTAATCTGAGGAGGTGTTGAAGCACAGGAAAACAAAAACAAAGTCAAATGTATGCTTGAGACCATATGTGAAGGTTGATGGTTATTTGGTTTGAAATGTATTATGAAAGCAAGCAGAGATGAATCTGTGGTTACAACTGAAAATAAAGCAGATAAAAGTGGCTGAGGCAGGGCAGAATAACGAACCTCCAGCTTCCTTAAGCTGCATAAAATAAACAACTTGTAGATAAATTTGAAGTTGCGATACTTTCCTGTTTTAGGAACAGTAGCTTATAAAAGTGAAAATGATTATGTTCACTGTTTATTGATTGCTTGGCTGAAGAAGAATGGCTGGATTTTGCTCTCAGATCGTAAAGCTGCATTATGTGAAGAGCTGGTTACCCTGAAATTAGGGGAGGGAGATAACTAAGTGGTACAAAGCACAAGAGTTTCATACTCTGGGAATGAGTGCGATAATGAAAATATTCAGGAAACTGCTTTGACTTCTAGACAGTGTTTTTAGAAAGAAGTATAGACTCACATGCTGCAACAACAGTGGAAAAAATGAAAAGCACCAAGGCTGAGAGCTCAACTGCAGTAGATGGAGCTATACCAGTGCAGGATTTGTTCTCCAGATTTCCTGTTCTGTACTTACTAGAACAATAGGGAAACTTACTTCAATAATATAGTGCACTGGTGGTTTTGGGAGTTCATTCTCAAACAATGTGCTAATTGGCACTGAAGTAGTGTGGTGCATGTGGTGCCCCTTGTGATTTGGAGTTATGGGTGATTGTATATATTAGAGGCTACAGAAATTAAACCTCTCGTGTATGTTTTGACTGTGCTTCTGTAAGGACTGAGTGAATAAACACATCACACTTTGGAGCATGGAGCTGAGAGAGATTTTACCGTGCAGTAAGGTTGCTGGACATCTTAGACATGCAGCAGAGCTTTCCTTTCAGACTGTAGTAGTAAGGTTTTTGGAGCAGTAAGATTGGATTGCAAAGATGCAATATAAGGCACAAGAAAAATCCTGGTCTAATTTTGCAACAAACTAGAAACCATTTAGCAGCTTCTAATTGAAAAACAAGATATATAATTAGAAAGAGGAGTGCAGGGTGTAAACAGATGCCTGAAACTTATTTTATGAACTGAGTTGCATTTCATATAGTCTTTCTGCATATTCTGTTGCCAAGATGCTATGCTTTTATATTGACACTGCTTAACAACATTGTTGAATTTTGGAAGAGGAGCTGGAAAGAATCTGAACTTTTTATAGCTTAGTAAAGGACAGTCAGCACTTCAGCAGTTTGGAATTTAAATTGAAAATTTAAACTGGATGTTCCTAAGAACATCATCAGGGACACAAAATTGATTAAGACCTCCCTGCCTCCTTGTTTAGGTCTCCGAATCAACTTGATTAGATGAACTGCTCAGTTCTTCACTTTTCAGATTTGTTCAGACTGTCTCCAGAGTAAGGAGGATGATATTGCACTGGATTTCATTTGGTTCATATCAGTGATTTCTCAACTGTGAGAGGAGGAGGAAATGTGTTCTGTTTTCAAATTAGAGCTTATGTTTTGGTGAGGTTGTGCACTCCAGGAGCGATTTCTCCAGCAATTTCTACGGTGAGCAAAAGCCTAATGCGTGATTGCATGCGCTCTGAAACCTGCAAAGATCAGTTGTTGCATCCCTGCTGCTGAAAGTCTCCTGCCTCGGGACTCAAGTCATTGCTGGGCTGACTCTATCATGAGAGACATCAAGAGTGTAAAACTGGTGGGTAATTAGATGTTTTACTGATGAATATTGATTCGATTGTATAACTTAGCTATAATGTCTGCAAACAGGAGTGAAATGCAGAGGGAAAGAGGCATTGTAGGCCCGTATCTGTGAAACATGAATTAATTCTAACAATGTAGAGAACATGGGAGACTTCTGTAGTATTTTTTGAGTGCTATATGTGCCTCACTTTAATTGCTTGATGCTGTTTTGCCAAACTGCATGAAATTAAATGAAAGGAAACTATTACAATGGAACAAACATGAAATGAAATAATAAGTAGGGTAGGATGCCTGTAGAGAGAATAGCAAGGGATTTACAGTAATATTGGAGAAGTTATTGGATGTGAGAGTCCCGCCTGTGTGCTCCAGAAGCTTTGTTTTTCTCACACCCGTATAAAATGCATCATGGAGGGTGGGACAGGCTGTGTGCATGAGCAGCAGGGGCTGGAAGCAGAGGCTGTCAGAGTGGGACACAGAGTGTTGTGTTACGCCTCTTCCTTCCCTCTTTCTGTGCCCCTCACTCCAGTGACTTTGGGTTGGAGTGGGCGTAACCACAATAGACAAAAAAAAAAACACCATAAGTTGTGAATAACCAGGCCGACAAAGCCTGGTTTCCTATAGTATTGCTCTCTTTAGCTGTCAACCCAAGTTGACATCCATCATCCCCACTCCCCAGCTGTCTGTGTCCTTGTACTCCGGTACCTCTGATTTTCCTTGGGTTCCCCGGCATTACTTGCAGTTTCCCCACACATCCCTGAGACCACTCCGCAGTACGCCTGGCTCTTCCTCCACGCATGCTTTGAGCCCGGTGCCACAGACAGTTGAAACTCTTGTCAGGCTAAGCATTTATGAGGGCAGCACAAACTGCCAGGCCGCGTGGTCTGGTTGCAGTCATCTGACGTTAGTACGGGGGGTGCCGGTTTTGGCTAACGTGGTAGCTCGTGGGTAAGCTCTTCGTGCTGGGCAGTCACCATCAGCAATAAAGGCTGCCTGGGTTCTCTCTGCTGTGAGGTGCGGGTGTCACTGTCACCGTTAGGGCTTCTTCAGCTGTTCCCCCCAGTGCTGCCTCACCTCTAGGCTTGCTGTCAAAAATGGAAGCACCGGCATAGGCTAGTTTGCTGTCACTGTTACTGTGACACTGCCTGGCCCTGGTCACATGGGAGAAATTTGTCTCCTCATAAATTGAATTTTAGTATAAGCAGGAATCACCTTGCCTTGGTCCTTCCAAAATGTACTGGCTTTGCCGTGCCACGGTTTGGTTAGGGCGGCACGTTCAGTGTGTGACTGTGACCTGCAACATACAGAGAGAACCAATCTACTTGGTACCAGCCTGGCACATACTGTTAGTCACTTCTCTGAACACAGTTGTATGTTAAGCATTATGTTTATATCCTAGTCAGTGTGCCTTTTTTTTCTTTATTTATTTTTAATGCAAAAGAGTTAGCATTTCTGCTGACTGCAGCTCCCCCTGGAGCTGATTGAGCTGGTATTTCTGTTCTGTAAGCCTCCTGTTTATGGTTTTCGTAAAGTTGAAAGTAGTTTTTGGTGCTGATTGTGTTTTTTCTAGCCTAAAATTTCATCCCAATTTCATCTGTACTAGACAACCCTTCTTGAGTTTACCTCATTGTTTCCAAAAGTAAAAAGAAAGCCCTGTCTGTGAAGTTTTCTGAATTCTAAATGGTCTCTGATACTTCTGCTACAGTAAATACTTTTTGCTCTGCTTTTTGGAGTGAGTGTTTAATAGGGGACTCAAAACATCAAAAACATTTGGCTGATTGAACTGTAAGATGAGAATGCTTGTTTTCTATCAGGCCTGTAAGCTCCTTCCTGCTAAACTCCAGTAAACTCTTAAGCACTGGGATTGTTTTTTTTTTTATGCCAGCTGCCTTTTTTGTTTGCTGTCTCATCGAAATGTTTAGAGTTCTTTTTTAAGAAAAAAATTGTGGAAAAAATGTATTGTTTTGTCAGTTGCATAAACCCCTTCAACTACAGCATCATGGGCTTTGCAGAGTAGATTTGGCAGGAGTCTGCATTTTTAAAGGATTTTTTTTTTTTCTGCTTCTATTTAATTCTTGCCAAGTTTGGAAGTCTTTGAAAAGTATGTGCCAGTAATGAAATTCTGAAAGCTTACCTGTCATCTCTGTGCAATTAGACAGCTGATGTCCCATCCTTGCTGAGCAAGCAAGAAAGTTGCATCCCAGGGCTACTGGGAGCTCAGACTTTCCTGAACAGTTCCCTCTTGCTGCAGGCTGCGATAAATTGCGCCCTGAAACAGAAACTGGAGCTTCTCCTTCGGAAGCACAAAGTGACCACCGCTGCTCCTGCAGCGTGGCAAGGGGAGCGTTGCCTAAATGCAGGCGAAATACAGCCGGGCTGCCTCAGGAGGTGGGGAGAGAGAGGGCCGAGGCGGCAGGGACTGGGCCGCGGGCCGTGGTGACTCAAGGTGGGAAGGGGAGGGAGGCTGCCTGGGGAGGCAGGAACGCGGCTGGAGGATGCTGCGGCTGCTCGGAGAGCCTGGGGGCCGAGACGTGCCAAAGCGCCTGGGCTGTGCGGTAAGATTTGCTGCTGGGGGAACGGGAACGCCTGGGAGCGGCCCCTGCGAGGCAGAGCGAGGACTCGGGCTGCTGAGCGCTCTCACCTGTGGGTAAGCCCAGTTTGGGTAGCGTGGCGTGGGTGCTCGTCTCTCTCTTCTGTTATTTCCCCTTGTAAGAGGTCAGAGCCAAGACCCCCGAGCAGACGCAGGCACCTTTCTGTTTTTGTGGTCTATGGTTCGATGTTGAGCTCCCCTGCTCCTTAGCGTTTGCTTTGGCCATGGGAGGTTTCTGAAGCTCTTTTTCTTTTAGGTCCGCAACCCTCATCTCTCTCTGGTTTCTACAAGGAGCTACACAAGTGTGACAGAGGGATCCCTGGGAGACCCTAAATTCTGCCTGCGGAGCAGGGGCTGAGTACCAGGTTTTGCACTTTGATTTCTACTTGTCTGCATAACACGAGCGCTGCTACTGCATTTGCACTTTGAGTTCTTTCACGCAGAGATAAGTGTCTGTTGGCACTGAAGTGGAGAGAGTGTTTATACTTTTTGTCTGGTAAAATGTTCATGTGTACCTTATTTGAGCTCTGATTATATTTATTTTTTACTCTGTTCTTGCAGTTTTGGGAAAACATGTTATTATTAGCAGACGTGCACCTGAGACATGATTTAATTGGGATCAAAGTTATCCAAAACAAGAACGTTTAAGGTACAGATTAGTCTTGAGGGTTTTTTTTTTAATTTCTTCAAAGGGTTTTGATTAAAATTTTATTTTATGGATTTTATAGTATGGGTTTTGCTAGTTCCATACAGAAGGCAACAAATACAAATTGTGTGATCTGAAAGCTCAGCCAGTTGCAATTCCAGTTGAGCTACCACATGAGACAACAGTTTCATCGATCTCATGCATCGATCCTGCCGACCTCTTAAACGCCACTGCTTTATCCACTGCAGCATCATTTCAAACTATCTTTGGTAAAGCCTCAAGGCTTTGTTGGGGCTTTTGTTACGAACCATAGATACACCTAAAAAATCATGGTTCTGGAGGGTTTGCCATCTGAACTGAGACAGGCACAGCAGTGACTTAACACACGTGAGTGGAGGGAAAAGAAGAGAACAGGGTGGCATGGTTTAGTGTTGCATTTCATGGTCTGGGCTGCCCTGTCACTGAGTTCAGTCTTCTGCTAACAGATAGGCGTGCCATACATTCCTCTACAGGTGAAGCTTCTCCTCAGAAACAACTTAGCTTCATCCCAGCATCAGTCAAATGATTTGCTCTGGTAACTTTCACTGAAAAGCTGCTCAAGAACCAAGCTCTTTACCAGTTAAACCCCTGTAATTTTGAGTTTATATTTTTCATGCCCATATTAGTGACAGGACAAGGGACAATGGTTTTAAACTGAAGGAGGGTGGATTTAAATTGGATATAAGGAAGAAATTCTTTACTCTGAGGGTGGTGAGGCACTGGCACAGGTTGCCCAGAGAAGCTGTGGATGCCCCATCCCTGGAAGTGCTCAAGGCCAGGCTGGATGGGGCTTTGGGCAACCTGGTCTGTTGGGAGGTGTCCCTGCCCATGGCAGGGGGTTGGAACCAGATGGTCTTTAAGGTTCCTTCCAACCCAACACTGTGTGATTCTGTGATTAACAAATGCTCATGTATTCTTTGTTCTCCAGTTTAAAGGACTATTTTTTTCTCATTTTGGCTTAGACAGCTCCTGGTGTTTTTGCATGAAAAAGCAAAGCTTTTAGCTTTTGAGCATGTTTTACAGTAGAGTTGTTGTTGCAAGTGTGCCTCTGTAGACACACCTGAAATACCTTTGAGCTCACTAGCTGACAGGCTGTTAGCAGCACAGTAACCACAGTGTAAGGGTCAGTGCAAGGTAACCAGTGTAAAGCTCAAGTAGTTTTTTGGGTAGAATTTGCTGTTCGTGCTGTGTGCTATGCTTGCCTCGCTGCACTGCCAGCTGCGCCCAGGTTGTTGAGATTCTTCCCCCCCAAAGAGCCCCCACGGTCATGTGAGTATCCTAGTGTTTCTCTGCACTTGTCTGAGTTCATTTCCTCTGAGTGGGCTGACCATCATCATTCACACTGTCCATAATTAAAGCATTCCATGTGCCTGGATGATGTTGCTGATGTTATCCTGTCGCTGCCTGTGACGTACAGCGTTTGGTTTTCGTCTGCTTGCCTCCATCAAGTGGCTTTGAGAAGCCCGGACAAGGATCCCAGCCTGCTGAAGACGGGGGGCAGGCTGCTCCTTTGCTAGGAGCTGTGCTCGTGGCCAGGCGGAGGAGCTGCTCTGTGAGAGGCTGCCTGTAGCTGAAGCAGGAGGAGACTGTAGTGGGCATAGAGACTGTCTGTGAAAGGGACTGTGTAGAGTTTGTTGCAGTCCAGAAAGTCACTGAAGAATCCACTCCGGAAGAGGAGACCTGCCCTTGGAAGGAGGGGTTCAGTGGGCAAGGGGAGCCTAGGGTATAGGCCCTTTCTATTTCTGTTTTCTTCCCTACTCTGAGTCTTCTAGTTTTTTTGTTGTTGTTGTTTATTTGTTTGTTTGTTTTTCTGATAGAACCTAGCCTTCTTGAGCTTGAAGACTTAAGTCTTCTGAAGAAAACTTGTTGTTCTTTAGAAGGCTTGTTTTAACATGATCCACCTCAAAGCTCTGGCCAACCTCAGGGGCCTTCTCCAAAACAGTTCTGAAAGCATCATCAGTTCTCATGACTGCACTTTCCCGGTTTTGTGACTGTACCATGTTAATAGTTTGGAAACACCCTGCACTGTAGCAGTTCTTACAGGCACCATATCTCATGCTGTTAAACCTTGTCTTATGTACATTGTCATGCTCTTTGTCCTGTATGATGCTCAACTCCATGTTCTTGAAGACCATTCTGAAGGAACATCTTCAGTAAGTAGCTTTCTGCCTGTTAATTTCCACTTTTGTTTCCCCTTTAGCTAGTTTATCTGATTTATAATTTTATACTTTTGCTGACTTTTTCCACTTTTTCCAGAGTAGCCTATTTAGTGCTTTGGCAAATGGTTTATTAAAATCCAGATTGTATTTAAAGCATTTTTCATGGGAATAAAATAGATAAGAAAGGTTTTGGACTCTTGTGACGTGATCTGTCTTCTGTAATTCATTTGATCTCCTTTTGTTTTTCTGTTCTTTCTTGAAGATTTGTGTGAAGGTTTTGTGTATTATCTGTAGATGACTGATGGGTCGATACTTCCAAAATCACTTTCTTCCCTCTGTCTTTCTTCTCGAGTGTAGGCACCATATTTGGTTTTCTTCAGTCATGTGGTACTCCCTCAATTGATGGATTTATTTAATATCCATGCTATCAGACTTGCAATTTCATGTACCAGTTCTTTCGGTGTTCTGTGATTAAGATTATTCTGCTACCTAGACTTGACAGCAATAAGCTCTTTGGATTTTACTTCCATCTCAGTAATTTCTGTCTCTGAGAACTCATTCTTATTAACTGTCATGTGTCTGGTCCACTGTTCAGTATCAGTTTCTTTCTTTTTTTTTTTTTTTTTGAAAATGAGTGGAAATACTAATTTATTCTGGGATCTATAGCTGCATCTCATGTGAATTCTACCCTGCTGTTGTTAAAAACTTCGTGCTTCTTTCATGTGTTTTTTGTTTGTTTGTTTTTGTTTTTAAATATGGCTAAAGGACTGTTTCATACTCTCTGTATTCTTTTTACAGTCTTTCTGGTTCATTTTCTGCAGTACTGCCTTCACCTCTGTATCTCTTGAACTCTGAGGACATAGGTGCTTGTGAGTTTTAGGACAGCAGGACAAATTCAGCATTTGCCTTCTTCCGTGCATAAGTTCTCTTCCAGAACCTTCTCTTATAAGACTTTCTTCCTTTGGATTGAGTAGCTCTGGCACTGCTTCCTTCAAGAAATTCAACTTGACTTCACATACTTCATGGATATCTCCACTTTTTTAGTGAATTTGTGGCAGTAAAGGAAATGATTGTGGGAGAGCAGACAGATGATGTGGGTTATCTTGTAAATAACAAAAAAAATGATGAGAGCAAGTGCATGTACCTCTGTAAAAAGTACTGTGGACTGCAGACAGATCGTTTCATTAATCTGAAGCTATATACTTCTGTTAGCATTGGCCCTTTTGTGACCTACGGGGGTAGAGTCCCAATATTTCAGAAATACTCCAGAGCAGCTCCTCGTGGTGCAGATCACAAAATAAAACCAGAATTTTAGAGTGTTTCTGTGGAAGAATGTGAATGCATTGATCTACCTTTCCGAGTCTTTTTTAGAAGTCTAGCAATTAGAGGCTTTGCAGACTTTCAGTGTCAGCTTTTTCTTTCTGAGGAAACTTCATATGCAAAGAATGATCTGATCTTGGAGTGGGTGCAGAAGAAGCATGCCTTTTCAAAAATGTTAGCCGGCTCTAATTGCTTCATGCCAAGGACCCAGCTATACAGCGAGAGCTGAATTACTCCAAACTGCACAGGTCTAATTTTGTGTGGACAACTCATGGACCCTTTGTTACCTTCTGCAAGCAAATTAAAACTGCAAAGCAGCAGGGAGATGTTTTCAGTTTCCATGTGGTGTTTCTGTGGAAACGCAGAAATTAAGAACGGGTACCTTGCTTAAAAGGGCACAGAAACAATTGCAAGTGGGATGCTGCAGTTGCTAGCTTTACTGAGGAGAGGTCTGTGTCTGCCGCTGTGTGTGAGATGTGTTCCCTGTGAACCATCCACGCGACAAACTGCAGCACACTGGAAGCCGCAGCAGCTTGTGCCTTGAGGAAGAGGATGAGGGCTTTATTGTACCAGCCTGGTCATGAGCCAGCTCTCCACCCTGGTCTGGTGTTTCCAGCATCCTGCAGGGTCCACCAGTTGGCCTTTCTTCTCCTTCAGAGAGGGCCAGAGGAAGGTGATAACTGGAGGTGTGCAGTTGCTGCTTATCGTGAGAGAAGGTTGGGAGACAGTGCTGAGCCATGCGAGGAAGGTGACTGTGTCGTGTGTCCAGGCGTAGGAATACAGTTAGGCTTCAGCTGTCAGTGTGTGATTTGTTTGGACTACGAAACAGGATGGCAGGGCTGGCCTTGTGAACTGCTCCGTTCTGGCGGGGCTTGCTAGCTCCGCTGCTCTGCGATTCAGACTCAGCTACGCCGTGCCCGAGTCACCCCAGCAGTGCTGCAGTTTCCAGACATCGCCTGACCTTGTGGGCCCTGATGGTGCTGAGTTGGTTCTACGAAGTGCTGCTTGAGTTTGCAGGGAGTTTCTCAGGTTGGAGCACCTGAAACAAGTCCAGATTTTCATGCTCTGCTAATACTGAGTTAACCAGTCTTCCCAGGACTGGAGTGCTGGAGAATTCAGTGCAGATCCACCTTTGTCTTTGCAAGCATCAGTACTGGTCTGATAGGACCAAATCAGGGCAGGAGATTAGCCCTGTGAACCTGAGATGACTCCACGTGCATTGTGGTTTTGCTCAGAAAAGTACACCATTTTCCATAATACCTATGAAGGTTCAAGTATCTTAACCTCAATTTTATTGCAGAAAATGGAGATTAGTTCCAAAAGTAACTGGCTGAGGAAAGCAGTGTTCCCAGACCAAACAACACATGCTGTAACACAAAGGCAAGTTGAATTAGCTGAGCTGCATCTGCAGTAGGTGGCTGTTTTGTCTCACCAAGATTCAGTGTTTGTGTGTGATTTTTTTTTTTTTTTTTTAGATGACATTCAATATGTTTATGGAAGAAGTCTTTTGACAGGTAGAGGTGAGCCTGTAGCAAGAGCTTTAAGATACATGTTTTTAGCTGTCTGTTTTCTTAGGATTCAGGAAAGGAATAGTTTGGTTATGTGTGTCTGTACCGTGATCATGTTATACAAATACAAGGTAGTCTTTAAGCATTCTGCTGCTTACTTATGGATAGCTTGCAGAACTTAATGGAATTTCTCCTTTTTTTCCTCTGTAGATACAATCTACTTTCTTCTTATTTTCAGGATTGTCTGAGAAAGCAAATCTAGCTCCCTGCTGTTGCAGGTACCCTGTACCCGTTGACAGTACCCTTGATCTCTGACTCTTCTGTTTCACACTAGATTTATGTCTTGTATTGTTCTGCTTTACATCTGAATATTGTTGTGGGACAACAGGAAGGTTTGCATCTGTGATAAACGTGAGCATGAAGAATAGGTGATCTGTGAATGCAAAAAGAATGCAGCTACTAGTTTTCTATTTAATCATTAAAACACTGTCTCAGCATGTAATACACACTTGAGGCATACCCCTCTAAACATGAGTTGGAGTCATTGCTAAATTTTTATATCTGTTTTCTTCTGTTCTATCAATATTGACTCAGCTTCACGTGGACTTAATTTTAGCCACCCTGCTTAGCAATTAGCTGTTCCCCTGGACGATTCAGTCAGACATGTAAGGGAGAACATGATAAGAAATTGCCAGTGAGAGTGTTGTAGCACACTTCTTCTTCATGTATGCATTGACAGAAATGGATGTCCAGGAAGAATTCTCCCTGTAAGAGCTCTCAGCTGAAAATGTTTCCTTTACAGGTGCCTGTAACTGTCACTTGCTGTGAAGAGAGGGATATGAAGCAGCTGCAATGCTGTCAATTTTAGAGACTTAAAATATGGAAATGGAAGACAACTACTAGATTTTGAAATCGGTATTGTTGCCTTTTTTTTTCTTTTTTTTTTTTTCCCCTGTTGTTTGGAGGAAATGGTGGAGCAGTTTTGCAAACACTACTAGGTCTCAGTTTCTGCAGTGGCTTGGATTTGATAAAACCCATATCAGAAATCCTACAGTTAACTGCGAGATTCAATAGAACTGTGAAGCTGATTATGTAAAAGATATCTAACAGGCTGGAAAGGATGGGCAACAATGTTTGTTCTCTTTCATTAAAAACGAATCAACAGCAGGATGCAGAACTTAGTGTTTTGCAATTTAGAAGTTTTAGGCTATGCTAACAAATTAGAAGATCAAATTACAGGAGTACTTTGATTAAAAAAAATCAACTAAGAAGAGAAGGTACTGTAAGATATTATAATTTCCTTAGTCTGAAAATATCACTTTGATATATGTGGTATAATTTATGAATGAGAAGCTGCCGAGTTGTATTTATATTAGTGTGAGAATTTCATTTCTCTTCCAATTTTGTTTACTGGAGGCCATCGTAGTTTGTGCAAGCAGTTCCGTGTGTGTGTGATAATGACTAATAAGGTGACTGTTATTGGTAGATGTATATGGAATCTCTTAGTTTGAATGCTTTAGGTTTATTATTAAACATGTAGAATTAGGTTTTAGCTTAAATAGATAGCATAACCTCAAGGAAATAAAATGTTTTACAATGTATTAGTATCTTATGGATGCTTAAAGTGAAACTTGTGAAGAAGCTTTTCTTTCTTTTTTTTTTAATCTGATTTGCTCTTAGTTAAGTCTCTGCTCTGTAATGTTTAGATTGCCAGAGACCATGGGGAATATCTTTTTCCGTTGCAATTAAAATTGAATAGGGACAAGTTTATGTTATGTCTTTGAAAGCCTGTCTTTGAAAGCATGCAAGAGAGGCCCCTTCAGCAAGGGATATGCTATAGGCAAGTGTAGCATATATTGATACAAGAACATGTTTTTTAACAAAGAAAGCGTATAGACCAAAGTTTGACAACAGCAAAGACAACTGAAATTACAATTTCTTAGGCAAACGCACTAACCTAAAATCTGTATAATTGATCATGACATAAACACAATAAAGGTAAAGAATTGCAAAATCTCATCAACCAAATGTTCTGAAAGGGTTGGAGGGAAAAGGGGTTGTGTGGAGCAGAGTGGGTCGTTATTCAGACATCTGTGATCTCTCCAGCACAAACGCTGGTCTGTGCTGCCATTGAGGTCAGCATTGCTTAGCCTTTTACAGTCTCACTGCTGCAAACGCACTTGAGAAATTTCTGGTTACATTGCAAAGGTGACCAGGTTATAAGTTCATTAAGTGCAAGTTCACCCCCTGCCTATCCCTAAGAGCTAAAACCGAGGGTTTTCTTTCTGGCACTAATTTAGGAGAGCTGATTCTGTTCTGCTGCTCCTTAACATGCCCAAAGCTCTGTGTTGCTGTTGCATGAGCAATTTTTCTTTCTTGCCCTGCTCTAATTCCTCATGGGTGATGCCCACACCACTTAACTTCTGCCCAAGATTTGAGAGTCTGGATGCTGTTCAGTCTGGTTTCTTTCCAAAACTCTGTGGTGTTCTTGCACCTGCGGTGGGTTCTGCATTGCGATGGGTATCCACAGCAAGGGTTTGTTGTGCTGGGAGTGCTGCAGCGGTGGCCTCTGAGAAGAGGTTGGGACCGTCCCTTGCTGGGCACAGCTGGATCCAGCCAGCTCCAGTGGTCCCACTACAGGGGCCCCTCAGCCACTGGTGTAGTGCTTCTGTAAAAGCGCATTTAAAAAGAGCAAAAAATGCCGGACAGAGAGAGGAGGAGGGAAAAAGAGTGAGGAACAGTAGAGAGAAAACCAAGGTTGCAGAAGAAGAAGGAGGAGGAGATGCTTCGTGGTGCCTGAGCAGATAGTCGCTGCAGCCGGTGGAGGAGCCCATGCTGGAGCCCAAATGGTTCCTGAAGGACGGCAGCCCGTGGGGGGGCCCACGCCAGGGCAGGGAAGGGGTGAGAGGGAAGGAGCCACAGAGAGGAGCCACTGCGTACTGCCTGCAACACCCTGCTGTTCCCCCTGCACCCCTCGGGGTGGTGGGGCAGAGGGGCCTAGAGTGAAGTGGAGACTGGGGAAGGACGGAAGAAAGGTGTTGCTTTAATGTTTGCTTTCCTTGCCAATAAATTGAATGAATTTTCCCCAAGTCGAGTCTGTCGTGCTTGTAATTGGTACATTTTGTTGGTTTGTGAGAAAGGACCTCTAGCAGTTAAAAATGTCTGTTTTAACATTGCGCTGACTTCAGTGAGCTTATGGATGGCATTAGCTGTACAAGTATCTGTTTGCATGATTTGGGCTTTGATTTTAAGTGCTATTTCTCATAGTTTTAGTATAAAGCAGGATGAGACATTAGGGATGTTTGCAACACGAAACAGATGGCTGTTGCTTTGGAGGAAGCTAGTCAGAGAATTGCAACTCAGTCTAATTAAGCAGTTGACAGGTTGAGTCTCTCATCTTTTCTGAGCAGTCTGCAGCAAAATTTAAAACCTTAATCCTGGAAATAGTTAATTATAAGCATCATTTTGGCCATGCAGGTTGCTTCATTGAACTGAATGGGATTTCTCCAGTGAGCAGTCACTTGTGCTGAAGTGTTTCCAGGTTTTGCATCTTTAATCTGTAAAGATCTAGTGTTAGGTATTTGAACCTCAGGCATGTCAAAGCTGTAGTCCTGAGAGAGATGGAGGCACTTACTTAACCCCCCCCAGACTTCAGCAGCCCAAGCCCACTTTGATGCTAGCATCTATCTTGGCTGTGCACCACAGAGGGCTGGTCAGCAGGCCTCTGCTGAATATACAGGTTTTTCAAAAGTATTTCTGGTTCTAGCAGGACTTCCAGAGGCACCAGGACAGGTCAGTTATCTAACCACAAGGTATTTGAAAAGAGGATAAGCATTTCAGTTACTAAAAATGCTTTTAATATCCACAAGGTGCCTCTGCATCTTGTGAGTTCAGTTGAAAGTTTGAAATGAGATTAAACCTAGGTAACTTTCAGCATTTTAGGGTGTTTGACAAAGATTTTGACACAACCCTGAAAATGTTTGTTTAGTTGGATGTGTTGCTTCAGTTTGGGGCAGGGGAAGGTGGTTTGTTCGGATGGGGGAGCAGTTACAGTATAGAAGAAAGATGAAAAGACATGAACTTGTCTTTTCTGTTCTCCCTTGCCTTTGAACAGCGTAGGTGTATCTATTAAAATACATCAGGTTTTATCTTCCTCATTTTGAAACCTACGAATTTGAAGTAGTGGCACTTAAACCTTTTGCTCCTAGTTTCAGTTCTAGAAATACTTGTTTGAAGGACCATGTACTTGTATCTCTTTCTCCTTCATGTTTCTGAGAAGGACAGAATGACAGTAACACTTAACATTTTCCATCTATATGAGGAAACTTCAGCATTTCTATCCCTCATACTATGGATGATCATAAAGAATAAAGTGGAGGTTGAAGTTTGCTGAATTATAAAACATAGCTTGCATAAATTTGTTGGTCTGTAGTGGATCAAAAGTGGTTGGATTTGTAGTGGATCAAAAAAGGGCCATTTTTCATTGTTGTGTGCTTTCATGGAAAAGATACTGTGGTACAGTTTGTGTGCCATTGCTCTGAAAAGTATGGGGAAAACCGTGGGTTTTCTGTCCTCTCGCAGTATGTGTAAAATAAAAACGAACCGTTAAAATTAGCCTGTAGCAATATATATTCTAATTTACGTAAAGGTTTTGTTTTGAAGAGGTGCAGTTCAAATTGTCTCTAAGAACAGAAAAGCTTTTAATATGTGGTTTCTATTCACCTGTGTTGATTTTCATTAACAGGTTGTTGCTTAACACTATAATTCGTACTTCATTTGTATAACGCTGTCAAATGTTCTGCAGTGCTTTGCACAGTTTAACAAAAGAAAATTTAAGATATTGCTAAAGGACTGGTATCTGTCTCTAGAGCAAGTAGGTGAGAATTGCTGCATAGATGTATCTCTTCAAAATACTCAACCTTCTTGCTGAACTGAGGATAGATTTGATAAAATTACACATTTCTTCACCTTACTTTTGTTTTTATGAATGTCTGTTCCTTGCTGGTTAGGTTTTCTAAATGTAAGATGTAGGAAATTGAACAGATGTTTGGAGAACTACTTACCTATCTCATGGAAGAAATGCATAAAGTGGTATTTTCATTGTTATAATGAAACTATCATTACATTTGCTTGTGAGGTTTGAATTGGGTTCTTAGCAGAAGCATGTTCAACAGGCAAAAAATATTAAATGGCATAAAACATCATGTGATGTTCGGATAATGAAAAATGTATCACTTAACAGTGTTTGCATTATTCAGAGTTATACACATACAAGTGTCTGCTCTAATCCCTCGCCAGTATGTTGTCTTGGTAACCAGTTACCTGCACACCTGCTCAGCTTCTGCAAGTAAGAGAAAATGGATGGTTATTGGCCCCAAATATATTGAAATGGAATATAGAAATCTAGCACAGTATTAATATTTAATAAGGCTGTGCCTTCTAACTTTAGTTTTTAGTCTCTAGCAGCAAGTTTTATATTTGAACAAAAAGAGATTTGACATCATTTGTGTTACTTCTTTCTGCAAAGCAGGGAGAAGTCAAATTCGAATTCCCATCTAAAGTTCCTATACCACAAAGGAAGAATATCAGCAGTGTGTGTATTAAAATAGTAGTGCGCTATCTTAGTGACAGTCTGCTGAGTGAATATTTTTGAGCAATTAATAACTGTTGTGGAATTTGTCCCTTTTCAAAACAATTGCTGTTTATTAGTGAACTAAATTATAGGTCTGTTCCATAAAGGTACTGACCTGAGAACCAGAAACTGGAGGACTGGGGTTGGGGGGAGAAGGAAAAATGCTGGTAGGTGTGGCCCAGAAAATGCCTTCTGCTTTGGCTGAACTTCACTGACAGATCTTTACCTTAACTTGAAATAATTTCTCCAGGTGTAAATACTACACTCACCTGAATCCCAAGAACACTGGGACTTCAGGAGGTGGTAAAGAAGGCATAAAGGCTTGCATGGGCTTTTTGTTCTTTAAATTTCAACTTTATGAATAACTGCTGGAAAAACGTGATTTTTGACTGACCAGTATTTCATAACTAGATCTAGAAAAATCTAAAGAAAGCAAAAAGATGAGTAGAATACCTAGAAAGGTGAGAATAGATACCCAAACAGTCTCTATGGACAGAAGGACCTGGTGCACAATAGCAGCCAGAAGTAAGCCAGAGAAGCTATGGGATGGCGATATGTATGATGCTGCATGCAAACTGAGTATACCCTTCTAAGAAATTTCTTCCTAATGCATGGACGGAGTGAGCTTTCACTTACTGCTGTGGCTGTAAACCTTTGTTGATAAGTATATATACATATACATGTCTATAGCCACAGATGACAAATTAAACATCATCAAAATGCTGAAAAGGGCAACTACCTGAAGTTAGCGAGAATGCTTATTTAGATTACATACTGTCTACTGGCTATGGTAATGCATGACACTTCCTAACTTGAGGATACTCTAGACATCCATTGATATGGTATTTATTATATACAGTTCTGGACCTATAGAGGAGGCCTGGGAAAGATTTTGATGCACGGGACTGCATTACTTTAGAACAATTTCTTCTCATGGTACAAAAATGGGATGCGTTTATGCACTTGTTTATTGTTTCAGTTTTGTTCTAAAATACTAATCATTATGAAATGAAAAATGACATGGAGTTAGAAGACCAGCTTTTTTCAAAAGGCAGACTGAACCTGTATTTGTGTTAAGGTGCAAGTCAGCAGGTGGCTCGAAAAATGCCCTTTACGTCATTTGGTTTTGTAATGCAGGATCTTGCGTAAGTTTCTGGTACAAAGAATTGAACTGTGTGATCTGTAAACTGGAATTCAGCTTCCAAAAAAAGAGGCAGGATATTTATTTTCTAAATTATATGTAAACATCTTGCATTCAAAGCTGGTTTTAGTATTATTGTTTCTGTTCATATTTCAGTAGCCTTGACAGCATGCTAGATACTGCCCACGCAGAGGAAGACAGTTCCATTGCGCTAATGTATAGATCCCATTGTTTTTGCCATGTATCTTGTGCAAATGAATCACCAAAAAAGAGTTTCAAACTTTATATTTACTTCTGTGCTTGCTCAGAAGTTTTTACAGAATCTGTGATCTAAGATGAGCTGGATCTTTTTTTAGGACTGTGTGTGTGGGTATGTGTAATTTCTATACATAAACAAATATAAAAGCTGAGTCTTGTAGATTCCACGTTACAAAGGCTAGCTGTTAATGCAAGTCTCAAAGGGTGAATTTAATGTTATTGTATTGGCAGTTCTGAAGGCTGGGGGTCGTAATAGTTGTATATGAATTGTGATATTCTTTCCTTTTGTAATTCTCTTATACTGTAGAAATGTACTTGTTATGATATACTGCTTTTGGCATTAGCTTGATAGGTTCGGACAACTGAAAGGACAGTTTTGATTGTGTTGTGCTTTATGGGTTTTGTGGTAACAAGCACAAGGATTCTGTTAAATTTCAGGTTTATACCTCAGGATAATCGGATTGAAGTGTTTTTTGCTTTCACAGGAATGTGAACTTAATAAAATGACAATATTTTGAAGTATAAATTCAAACCCTGTAGTTCAGAAGTATGAGAAAGCATTGCTCTTGCTTTCAGATTGGTTATACCATCTCAGCCATGTGGGAAAGGTATGTGCGACAGTGAATCTAGTTAACATTATGTGCTTACTCATCCTGCTCTGTCCTCTTACATCTCTTACTCTGTTGGGGATGCTGGAATAATGGAGTTAGTGTGTCAAATGCTAAATAAAATATCTGTGAGTCTTGGGGAATTTAATTCTGTTTCTTACGACTTTAAAATGATTAAAGCTGTGGATTTTAAAATCAGAAGAATTATTTTGTATTGCTTAAGGTATAAACTGGGAGGAGCGGCTGACGGGCCCGGTGGGGGCACGGCCGTCCAGAGGCGCCGGGGCGGGAACCACCGCAGGCAGCGGCGCGGGCTGGGAGCAGCTCTGCAGAGAAGGCCCCGGGCTCCCGATGGACGAGCCGACCAGAGCCGGCAGCGTGCCCTCGTGGCCAAAAGGCCGGCAGGCTCCTGGGCTGCAGGTGGCCAGCAGGCGGAGCGAGGTGAGCCTTCCCCTGCTCAGCCCTGGGGAGGCGCGGCTGGGGTGCTGAGGCTCCCCGGTACAACTGGCATGGACGTACAGGACTGAGTCCTGGGAAGGGCCACAAAGATGATGAAGGGCTTGCAGCATCCGACATACAAGCAGAGGCTGAGAGAGCTGGGAGTGTTCAGCCTAGAGAAGAGAAGCTCGGGGGCTGTTGCATAAATGTGTGTAAGACCTGATGGGGGGATCAAAGAAGATGGAGCCAGGCTCTTCTGAGTAGGGCCCAGTGACAGCATGAGAGGTAACGGGCACTAACTGTAGTACAGGAAATTCTGTTGGAAAGCAAGACAAATTTGTTTTCTAAGGGTAATTGAACATTGGTCCAGGCTGTTCAAAGAGTTTGTGGCGCCTCCATCCTTGGAGATACTCAAAACACAACTGGAGACAGCCCTGAGCAACCTGCTGTAGCTGACCCTGCTTTGAGCAGGTTTGTTGGACTACGTGACCTCCAGGGGTCCCTTCCAGCATCAGTGTTTTTGTGAAATTAGTCAGAATTGGTAAATGGTAAATTGGTAAATGTTTGTATCAGTTCTGTTTACTCCTTCATCTTGTCGAAGTGTAAGCAGTTTATCGCTCATGTAAATGAACTGATGGCAGTCACTGTTAATGTAACACTGGTGTCCAAAGGTTACGTTTAAAGACGTGCATGTACATTAAGCAAGTGCCTGTTTCCAAAATGTATTTGGATGATGCGCCTAGACTCCAAGGTCCTTTCGTTCCTGAAAGATGAATGTATACTTGCTTTGTTGCTAGGTAAGGGCCTCAAAAACAAATTCTTTAGCATGCTGAAATGAATTCCTTCTCATGCACTTCTGTGGCACACAAAAAGCCCAGCAGTGTAGCATGTGGCTAATTGGGGAACAGCTGTGTGTCTAATGCCCTCAGCTTTGGAAAATTCTAGCTGTTGTCATTAGAGGACATTATAAATTCCCTTCAACCAGCACTCTGCCTGTCTGGTGCATGAAGTAGGTAGGCAGGGTTTCAGAGACAGCCAGCCCAAGGATGGGAGGAGAAGGTCTGAGGGGCTTTTTTATCATATTCTC
>VXAA01002712.1:975050-1063193 GCA_013399115.1 Anseranas semipalmata | reverse complement strand
TTTTTTTTTTTTTTTTGCCTGTATCTCTAATTCAAATGTGAAAGCTTGTAAAAATGTTTGTCAGTTATAAACCGCTTATGACAAGAGTCAGATAAAAAGATAAAGTGAAATAAAGTGAAGTATTTAAGAGATGTATTTTCAGAACTAGCCTCTGTGTGTATGTTTCATCTTGAACCTGTAATCATCACCAGCTGTGAGGGACAGGGGATATGAACATTATTATTTAAGTGTACAAACCTAGTTCTGAATAAATGCTTTCTTGCAGATGTGTTTCTGGGCACAAGAAGAAAATCTCATTGTGAAATGTTAAGCACCATTTTATTATGCAGGATTGTTGTTGACAGTGCACTATGAAAAGGAGCAATTTGCTTGTGTAACAGTAGAATAAAGTGCCTTCAAGTTTAAAAACAACACCACCACCAAAACAAAACAAAACAAAAAAACAAGAAAAACAAAAAATCAACAACAAAACTCAAGTCATAACAAAAGTCAAAGTACACTGTCTAGAATGCTGCTTATGACAAAAAATAAGTAATTGCATGGTGTGATGGAAGTCAGTTGTCCAGCTTTAAGAGGAAAGCTTATTTTCACTACAGTAGTTTTTGAAGTACCAGGGTAAATGTAGAAGTGACTAACAACTCCAAGTGGTCACTTTTGGCAAATCAAGATTAACTTGCTTCACACATCTCATTGCATTGCTGAGGATGACTTCCTGTATGGTTTTGCTCAGAGTTTAGAGCATGTTGTGATTATTTGAGCATTTTACTCGATCGATTTCTGGACTTCTGAGCATATAACCTCTAGAAGTAACTTCAGATGCACATTGGTCCAGAAGAGAACTTCCAAAGTGATGTATAATGAGGACAAGTGTATCAGCATTACTTCTTCTGATTACATCTTTGTTCTGTGGTTGTACCTGCATTAGTAGCATGATGGAGGTGTTGGCAATTTCTGGTAGGTTTCCTGTATGCTTTGTATTGAAAGCTTTACCTGTAAAGAAGTTTCTAATCATGCTCTAGCATAAAGTCTTCCTGAAACAAGTAAGGCTAAACTACTGTCCTTAAATTTATTTTAATCCATGTGATAATATTTCTATTAGAACTCTGAAGATGAAATTTGGTGGCGGTGCATGGAAAACTGAGATACAGGAAGGGGAGGAACTGCTGAGAAGCAGCTGAGGTCAGATTTGACAGAACGGCTTCCATACATTGGAGTAATTCATGTGAAGCAAATGTCAGCAACACATTTAGTCACATATTTAGGTTTCTTTCCATTACTAAGACATCGGAGAGATCGGTGGTAACTAGCAAATCAAAACGGCTTTTGTGGTGGTTGTACATCAATTGATTCCTGCACTGGATGCTGGAACAACATGTTCCCTCAGTGTGCAGCCGTGGTCTTCTCCCTTTTGACTGAATGCTCCTCTGGCTTTGGGAACTTCCACCCCAAATCCAGGTAAGTGAGGGTGAAGCTGGTTTGGATCACAAAATCACAGAACCACAGAATAGCTGAGGTTGGAAGTGACCTCTGGTGACCTCTGATCCAACCGCTTGCTCAAGCAGGGACACCCAGAGCAGGTTGCCCAGGACCACGTCCAGGCAGCTTTTGAAGATCTCCAAGGAGGGAGACTCTACAACCTCTCTGGGCAGCCTGTGCCAGTGCTCCGTCACCTGCACAGTAGAGAAGTGCTTCCTGATGTTCAGACAGAACCTCTTGTGTTCCAGTTTGTGTCCATTGCCTCTTGTCCTGTCACTGGGCACCACTGAAAAGAGCCTGGCTCCATCTTCTTTGCATCCTCCCTTCAGGTATTCATAGACATTGATGAGATCCCCCTGAGCCTCCTCTGAGGCTGAACAGGCCCAGCTCTCAGCCTCTCCTCACAGGAGAGGTGCTCCAGTCCCTTGATCATCTAGATGGCCCACTATGGGACTCTCTCCAGTAAGTTCAGATCTCTCTTGTATTGGGGAGCCTGGAGCCAGACACAGTACTCCAGGAGAGGCCTCACCAGTGCTGAGTAGAGGGGAAGGAAGGATCACTTCTCTTGACCTTCTGATGATGTTAATAAAGTCCTAGTTAAAGGATTGTCAGTGTATATGCATAAGGCTGGTGACTTAAATTTGACATTGCTGCCTGAAGAATGTTTATCTTCTTTGAGAAGTGCTTTTGAAAAAATAGTTTTGTTTTTCAAATATGAGATCATGACTGATAGAACAAAATATGTTGCAGTTACTTTTCCACTTCTTATACTGATAAGCTATCTGTTTTTTTGGTCATCACTATGGTAAATTTGTTAGGATTAGAAATGAAATAGGCTGTTAAAAGAGTAAAGACAATAATGGGTTGGTGTGAATCTTTGAGCAGTGTGAGTAGAATGTTGAAGATGAATCAGATTTATACTGTTAATTCTAGGAGATCTTCAGGCTGATTTTAAGACAAAGCTAGACTTAGATTTTAGTGACACATCTTGAAAGCAGGCAGCACAGATAAAGCCTTTCTGAGTTGGTCTACTTATTTTACTGTAGTTGTGTTTTTCTCTGTGTCCATTTCTCCCTTCTCTACATCCATTTGGAAAACAGTTGGTATAAGGTCACATGAAGGAAACAGGAATGGCATTTTCAAATTAAATTTAAATGTTTCAAAATGTTCATAGTTTGTCGAAGCCCTGTGTTTAGTGGTACAAGGATATACTCAATTATAAATGTTAGTTATATTGATCTAATTTAGTATTTTATGGGATATGCAGTCTTTATTAGCAGACCTTGAGAAAGCATGAAACAAAATAACCCACTTTCAGATTAGCATATAGTTAAAATCTAATTAAGGCAGTACCCATTATACATTGTTATAATTTACAATTTAAAACAATTGCCTTGTAAATCAACTAAATATGCATTAAAACAAACAAAAAACCTTAGCTATTCTTGACCTTTTAAAATCGGAGTAATCAATCCAGGCTTGTTCTCTGCTTTAATGCATACTGGCACCTAAAGTTTAAATGCCAAATGGTGTTTCTTTTCTCTCATGTGGGTCTGAGGACATTTGTTGTAGAAGTTAAGCAGAATGACAGCTTGCTTTGTCTGATGGGTAGAGTTCTTGACTGTGCTGGTTTTGCTTTGTTCCATAGGAAGTCGTTAATAGAAATTCGCTGGCCTGCAGGGCAGAGTTAATTTGTCACAAATATTAGGTTGATGTAACAGGAATAGAATGCAGAAGAACAATAGGGAGAGATTTTTTTGGATGTGGGCTCTTTTTGACTCGGTGATGCCAAACATTTACCAATAAAGAAGTTCTATCTAAACATAGTGCAATTTCCTTGCTTTTAAGTAATTGTGCTTTGTATAGTTTTTGTATGCTCACTGCTGTATATTTGAACAAAGAGGAAGTTTGGAGATATTGTCCTTATGTTTTTGTATCATATATTCAAATATTTCAATGCTGTTGAATTTTTTTCTTTCTTCTTCTTTTTTTTTTTTTTTTTTGCATATGAATCAGTGTTTCATAAGAGTTGCTATTAAAGAAGTATGTATTCTGAAAGGAAATAGCTTTATTTTTTCTTGTTGTTTCCCAGTTAGAAAATGTGATATTCTTTTTCAGGATTTAAATTACCCAGGTTTCATTCTCAAGGTGCTTTTTCCTCATTTGGAGTAGTCTAATGCTATCATTTTCAAAACCAGAAAATGCTCATAAAAGGAATAATTTTGAATAAAAAAGGTAAGGGATGTAAATACCATAATACAAAAATTGCTAAGCAAGACTAGGACCCATAGCAGTTTCTAAAGAGAGCTTATATTGGTCTTACATGCAACAAGTAAGTTATTTCCAACCTTGCTCCCCTGGCTTACTTTTAGATCCTGCATTGTTTTTTTAATTGGCTAAGTGAAGGAACCCCAATTATTTTCTGAGTTGCTACAGTAATGTAAGCTGCCAGAGCATCCACTGTTGATATACTGATATATATATATATATATATATTGAAATTCCATATAGGACTTTGCCATTTTGTAAAGATGAAATCCTTGTTTCTGTCATGCTGATGAGATAGGCATTTTTTAACCTCACCCTGTTAAAAAGAAAAATATTCTGTTGCTGTTGTTGTCTGGGGAGTTGTCATCTTTCATCTCATGCTTCTGTCATTCAAACACTTAAGATGTTGTTTGAAAAACTTTTTATATACCTTAGCACAAAGGTTTTATTTGTGATGTGTGGTTAGAAAGCTAGACTGTCTGCTCTAAAATGGCGGAGAGTGTGTTTAGTGCTCAGACTTTCTCACATATGAGGCCAGACCTTAAGTGGTTATCAAGGAAATGGCCGCATGTTTTCTGCCACCTTCGTTCCAACCTGTATTCATTGATAGGAAGTAGGAATGCGTTTTTAGTTTCTAGGACTGTGTGTGAGGTAGCAACATAATCTAAAGTGAGGTGTAGGTTCCTTGGATAAAGGCATTGACTGGTTATTGTGAAACTGAGCTTGAATTTATTGCCTGTACTTAGCATTTAACAGACTTTCCAGCCTCCCTGAAATGAAGATGAAATGGAAGAGGAGATCTGGCTGGAAATCCTAGGAACTGCTCAAGTTGATCAAATGGTGGTGAAAGTTTGTTGTAAGATAGTGTTTTGTGTTGCTTATAAAATCAAAGAAAGAAGCAAGCTTGGTCTTTCAAACATAAATTACTATTTCTGTAAAGCAGAAGTGCCTGTTTTCAGGGTGGTGAATTGTGAAGAAAAAATGGTGCCGCCTTCTTAGTACCACCATGTAAGTGAGGACGTGGTATGTACCAAGCTTCTGCTTACATTAACAAAATGTCCTTGTGAATATTTTCAGTTGGCACTCGCTTACATCTCTTAGGATCTCAGCCCAAGGTGGGAACAAAAAGACAAGTGGACAGTAAATTTGACTTCAGAATGGTATTAACAGAAAGCAAATCATGTGGCTTGATACTGCTTGCACATATATAAAATTCTGCTGCATTGTACATTTCAATTAGAAGAGAGAAAGAGAAAATTTCTTTTCAAGAAGGTGTACCTCGATGGTTGAAGTGTTTAGAAAATATTTCTAGCACCACAGTGACCATTACAGGTTTTGATAGCACTTGAAATATTCCCCTAACTATGCTTTTGTTAGTTGCTTATAATAATCTGTGTTCTTGATGGTAATTCTGTAAGACAGAAGCAGAAGATGACCTGCCTTCCTACTGTTTGACATAAATCCCAGATGATACAAAACGAGTTAAGCTGCAGTGAACTTAAATGCTAATGCTAAAGACATCAGGCAACCTGCTGTTCAGTATCAGAAAGTTTTAACTTTGGCTTACTCCCACATCTTCCCTGTTCAAATATAAATTACATTGGTGCCTCACCATCAGTAATGGCAAAAAGCTGTTCCAATTTGCAAACAAGGAAGCTGTATGTTCAAAAAAGAGTTACTAATAACAGGCATTGCACCAAATCAGTGCATGTGATTGTGCAGGCTTCAGTCAGCTGATGAATAATCCCAGTCCTGGTTAAAGAAAGAATTAAAAAATTATCGAATACTTTTGGCTGTATGGTGGTGACATTCTGTCTTTAAGAGAATCAGTCAGAATTTTTCTTGGGTTCATAACTTGTATAATGTCAGAATGTATTCTAAATATAATATTCAATATTATATTAAGTAATTATTCTCTAAAATATGTATTTATCTTTTCATGAATTACTTTTCCCCTGAAAATAATGACCTTTCATTGACTGATAAAGTATCTATGCTTCCTTCCTTTCTCCATTCCATGAACTTTTATGTAATGAACTGAAGTAAATGATAATTAGTCTTTCATTTAAGCTTTTCAGAGGCTTAAATGGCCTAGGTTGTTCTCCTAGTTTCATCCAATCAACTGAAGAAAATTTTGATGTCTTACTTTCCTGCTAGGAGTCTGATCTTGTTGAATAATTCTGTGGCTAAGTAATACAAGAAACGCGCTTCTGAGGTGGTGCAGGTGCAGCTCATTCATAGCAAACTGCCTTAAGTCCCTTCCACCTGTGGAATGAGGGGGTTCTGATCTGCATCTGTCTCCACAGGCACTGAAAGAAAATTCTGAAATCGGGCAGTGGATGGGGTGGGGGAAGTTCAGGTGTCCTAATGGAGAAGATGAGCAAGGGCAAAGGAAACATGAATTTGTGCTTCATATCCAGTGGGGGTATTCTGCAGCTCTTGATTTGAAGCTGTTATCTTGTTCTTTAACTACACAAAACAGCTATACTTAGACCTTGGAAAGCATTGCCTGTCTGCTCGTCCTCAATACTTATTACTTTATCCTTTTTATTGTTGAGATACTGAGTTGGTAACAAGACTGAAGGCATTGTATTGTAAGTCCTCCATCCCCTCTTTCCTACAGCCTGTTTTTCTGTCAGTTGCTCCTAAATCCCACTGCTTAGAGTTTGTAGGCTTATGTGGAGTTGTGTGTTATGCAGAGCCCATCACATGATGATCATTTGCTCAAAGATAATACATGGTTCAAACTTTGAGCAGGAAAAAGAAGGTCCATCTCTTCCAAGAAGGAGATTATTTAAATGTATTGACAAGTTTGTGGTGTGCTTCTCAGTTGATTTGAAAGAGCTAATTATAGTCCTTTGGCTAAACTGGTTGCAAGGATGATAGGATGATTTATTTACGTTTCTCTTGTTTGTCTAATAGGGCACTAATTTAATATTAAAATGATATTCTTTGTTTATGTTGGCATTTACTTTCAAGAGAGAGTGAGAAGTGGAAATGGAAGTATAGTGAGAATCTCCTATCTGTTCCATCTTTCCTACTTTTTCTTGGGTTTTACATCAGTGAGTTATATTGACTGATGTTTTTTTTTTTTTAATATTATTTTGGTGGTGCTGACAGACAATAGTATTCTAAAGGTGATCCTACAAAATGTGTAACTGTAATTTTAACTAAGGTTTTCTGACATGTTCGTAGCTGGGTCCTAGCAAAAGTCTCAACTTGGGAAAAGAAGCTTTACCACTTGCATTGGTTGTGATTTAATAGCTGCTATTCTGAAGTATTATGGAAAGGGTAAGAGAAAGACTTTCTCAGTCAAAATCTCGGTAAAGTACCTTGTTTTGTGATTGACATTTTTTTTTGCTAAGGAAGAATGGAAAGTGTGTATATTTTCATATTCTGTGCATTGATGTAGCACTAAACTTTTTTTTAAACAAAGATGAATTTTATTGCTGAAATTCTATATCTTGTGTTATACATATAGATGGTATCTTGGGCTGTTGGCATCATAGTTCAAGCAGGTTACTGTAGTTACTATGGTTTATGAAATTAATTTGAGCAAACTGATTTGTTTGGCCTTTTTGGATCTGCTTTCAGCTCGTGGGATAATGCAGTTCAGCTTTGTTTTGTTGTTGCAAGAATTGGAAACACTTGCATGAAACTGGGAGAACGTGATGAACAACAAAAATACAATGTACAGAAAAAGATCTGTACAATTTTCTAAATGCAGATGTAGGGGTTTTGTTAATCTGTTTCCAGAGGCTAATAGATTGAATGGCTGGAAAGGAATTGTCTAGTTTCATTTCTACTTTGATGTTATCTGCAAAATGGAAGGCATAGCAAACTTTTTGTTTAGGAATATTTTGTTGTTAGGAATATTTCTATGTCCTTTCTCTGCCAAATTTAATTGTTAGTTGTTAATGTGGTAATAGTTTTTACTATGTTGGAATGGATGGATATATGATGCATACTAATATTCAAACTGTGGTATTTTCCTTCTATTTATAACCTTTCTTTGGTCACTGGATCCTTGATTTGAATATATTATTTATTTTTGAGATGTTTGTAAAGAACATCTCCAGAGACTGTTAACATTTGTCAGCTCTTGGAATGACAGTTCCAGTCACTATAGAAGACAAGTAATTTTCCTCTTGAAGAAAAGGGATGCTAATCTCCACCTACAGTAACATGTTTTGAGAAACATAATGCACTAAGAAAATGTACCAATTACTTGGCTGAAAATTGCTTCCCTTCTGCAAGATAGACAATCATAACATTTTGGAACTTTTTTTTTACCAGTTTCATAACATCACTCCCTCTTTTGCAAAGTAAAACTTCATGTTTCAAAGAAGAGATGAATGTTCTATCAACTACTTGAGCAGCATTGTACTGTGGTGTGGTATTTCAGCTTTCAGTCGAGGTTATGACCCTTGTCCAGGCTTTGTAACTGGAAAACAAATATGCTTTGCCTTAAGGGAGTGAATAGGTAATGAATCATTATGGCGTGCACGTGCGCCCTTTTGTTTTACTTACACAGCTGTAAGGGTAGTTCTTACTCTGTTGCTCATGATTGGCAGCTTGTATTGGTGGGAAGCTGGTTTTTACCTGTAGTTTCTTAGTTGGCTTTCAGAAGCCATTTACTGATTTCTACCTACAAGCAATGTAGGGATGTTAAGTGGAAAGGCTATGTATGTGCATGCATGCTTGTATATCTCAATGTAATTATTTGCATATGCTAAATATACTAAGCCAGAAGAGTGAGGAAAATTGCAATTATATTAATGAAGTTGCTTAATTGCGTATAATGAAATTTTTAATTTACTGCAACCTACTGAAACTATCATTGACCTAATAAAGATTATACCCTTTTACTTGTATTGTTTCCTGTTTAAATCAGCAGGAGCATATTAAAACAAACTGCTTAATTGTTGAGAAATTAGATAATTTGAGATGTAGAAGGAAAACAAAAACATTGTAATATAAAAATTGACTCTATTTAATAAGCAGTTAGACAAAACTATCTTTTTTAAAATGTTTTGTGCCACAGGCTTATGACATTAGCAAATGAGTCATATCAAGTCACTTTACTTGGAAACATTTCTAATATTTCAGCTGGAAGCCATTCACAGTCATTTCTGCTAAAAATAAAGAGTTCTGCTAGTTTCACCCCTGGCCTCATGGGCAGCCTCTTAAGGGGCAGGAAGATGCACAGCAAACAGTCTTTAAGGGTAAAGGAAAGAAAAGGCTTAATTACAGTTCATTCTTAAGACTTATTCTGTAACTGACAGGCCATTAACCTATGCTGATGAGTAGTTCCTTCCCAAGGCAATATCTTTTGTTTTGTTTTTTTTTGGGGTGGTCTAGGTGTAAACAGGGTAGGTAGAGATGTATCTGGTCCCTTTCTACCATGCACTTCCTCCCATCCCACCACTTTGTGTTCTGGTGCCCAGACCCTCCGTGTAACATGTTCCTCCACCCCCTGCGGCTGTGGCTTCCGTAGCCTTGCCTCCTCGCCTTCTTGAGAGACCCCGCTGCCTCTAGCGATGTGCCTTCGTTAACAGCGTAGCTGCTAGAGGGCAACAGAGGTAGGGAATTGACAAAAGGAACCGCCGAGGTGGAAGGAGATGAGAAAAGTTTTGGCTAAAGGTTGAGTCCTGTGCAGAGTCGCAGGAACAACAGGCTCCTAGCAGGACGTAATTGAGGCAATTAGGAAAAAAGTCATGCTAACATAGAGGCTGGAACATCTGTTTAATGGTTTAGAAGAAGTTTAACGTTCGACTTCACTAATGGCACTGAAACTTTTTATCATTAATGTTCACTAAGGAATGACTCACTCTCTGATGTCTAACGACTTTTTAAGAAGTTATCCTCCAGCTGGAGCTCTGC
Organism: Anseranas semipalmata; assembly: GCA_013399115.1. Taxonomy (NCBI): domain Eukaryota; kingdom Metazoa; phylum Chordata; class Aves; order Anseriformes; family Anseranatidae; genus Anseranas; species Anseranas semipalmata. The sequence goes on along the minus strand of VXAA01002712.1, from coordinate 1,053,566 downwards.
AACTGTTGCATTTGAAGTCATAACGCTCCTGGAGAATTCCAGCAGGACAAAACCTATTTTTGGGCAGTTTGTTATGCATATTTTTGGCTTCTGACTAATCCAGTTCAATTTCTTATTATTGGTGTGTCTGTGTTAGTGCTATGTGCTGGTGCATAGCTCCAGCCTGAGAAATGAAACATCTCAAATGCTAAAGAAAAGTTTTATTTAAATTCTCTTGGTTTAAACAGGGGGAAGTACACAGCTGACATAAAGACTTTCTGTGTAAGTATTGTTTTATTGACTGTAAGCCTGGCAATCCAATTAACTATTCAACAATTTGAATATTTTTTTTTCCAGAAATACGCTTATTTTTTTCACCCCTCTTAGCAATTTTTATCATCCTTCTGTTACTTTGAAGCTAGCTGTATCTTTGGAAAAGTAATAAAAGCTTATTTCTTCTATAACTTGGTTTGTATATTCCTGGCTGTCACATTAACCCAGTATTACTACTAGATTTTAATAAAAGGCTACACAGCAAGAAGAAAGAGGCTTGCTGATAGTAGAGAATATTCTGTATAACTTAGCTTATTATTTTTAATATGAATGTTTTTTGTATATTGGACTTTGCCAAATATCTTTTATAAAAAAAAAAAAGAAAACAAACAGACCTCCCACCAATCCCCCCCTTCCCTCCCCTGATACAATAATCATGCAGTGCTAAGGCTGTGACAGAAAAAAACTGAAATGAAAGAAATCCACAACAGTCACCTTTTACCCTGCTGTGGGATTCAGGGAATGGAAGAGAGTATCAACAGTGAAGCTATGCTATTTACTGTGAATTGCACCTTATTCTCCATTCTGAGTTCTGACGAAGTTTTGTGTATTTGGCAGAGTTAACATAAAACAGCATTTGGGAATGGATTTGCAGGGTGTCAGAGTTCACCTGGAGTGTTTATATGGGGCGTGCTTGTATAATTAATTACCACTCTGGTTCTGTGTCCCATGGTGTAGAGGCAATTTGATGGCCTTCTGCTTCTTGGTAAACAAATTTATCTCTTTAGGGTGCTTTTGGCCTATGGAGATAACGTTCTGCTTGTCTCATTTTTAAGATGACATACATTTTGGTGGGTGAGGTGGTACTACTTCAAACAAACATCCAATTCACATATGTGCTGCTTTTGCTGGGGAGAAGGATCTGGCTATTGGTAATTCCTAAAAGTTACTGCCGTTGCCTTAGTTGGCATCCATCATGTAAGCTGTCATGTCTTTTTGCTAAACTACAATATTATAGTTTTAATAAAAATGAGGAGGAACCCTCCTGCCCTTCCCAAAGAACTGTTAAAATCAGTATCTTCATGTGCAAACTTAATTTAGTATCTATTGTTGGGGAAGGAGAAGAAGGAAGGGGAACATGAGAAGAAATTCAGTTTTCAGTTGAATTTCCTGTGCAACTGCTCATCAGCTAACAAATCTTCTAAACCCTGCTACTACTGGATGCTCAAATTTAATCTGGCTCCTAAAGATCCATGTGTTAACAGTGCCTGTTATGCTGACCACCCCAAATCCCACTGAAGCCAGTGGTTTTTGAGAATCACAGCACCTCTTGAAATTGAGCTGAAGAGAATAGCTAAACTCATACCATGAGCAGAAATCTGGACTTGTGATACAGTGAGATTGGAGACTGCAGGCAGCGCAGAGACTTCTCCCCTACTCACCAAGCTGTTTTTTTTTTTTTTTTTTCATACTTTCCACAGGCACAGTCATCTGTACAAGTTTACAAAAGGATGAGCTTGGACATGCAGTAAAGATACACAACAGGGTATGGGTGAGAACAATGACTATTGCTATAATTCTCAGCAATATAGTTCATGTACAACAACATGAGATGGGAATCTGTGTGTACATATGCATACTCTTAATGTCTCTAGTTAGTGTTGTTTTTGTGGATACTTATTCTAGAATGTATATATGCTTTTTGTGTTAGAAATAGCTGTTGTCACTGTATATACGTTGCTTTTAGATCTGAGAAGAATTGGCTCCTACTAGTGCCCATAGTTTATTCTGCAAATGTAGTTTGTGAAGTAGTGTAGGAAAATAATGCGAAGTCATAACTACAGTTATAGTAAGCTCTACATGTTTCTAAAAGTCAATAGTAAAGTCTAGAGTTGGGAAATATATATATTATATATATTTATATATTTATTATTATTTTTTTCAACAGGTTTAATTTGAGCAAGGTTCCTTGGAACCTAGCTCCTTGGAAGTATCAAGGTTGAAAACCCAGAGCTCTACTTTTCTTTTCTTGTATCTCTTTTAACAGCAAGAATAGACAGGTGGTTTAGTTTTTCCAATATATCATAGGACTTAAAGTCAAAATAGTGTTGATTATATTCTTGATTTGAGAGAGATTTACTTTAGAATTGCATTTGGAGTTTAGGAGATCTCAGTATACTTTGCAAAATGACTGGTAACGTATACTTCCAATGGAAAATATTTCTGTCCATTTATGTTTGAGAGAATGCACCAAACGTAGTTTGTTTGACTGGGAACCCTAAAGGAAAAGGGTTCTTGTATGTGGGGGAGGTGAAGCAGGGTGAAGGCATCACTAGATATGGTGTGCCTATGTCCTTTCTCGGAGATGATAACCTCCTTTGGTTGATCAGAGGCAGGTTGTGCTGTGGGGGGACTCTGCTTTTAATAGCTAGATTCATACTTGGATTGTCCAGCTGCCTTTGTCTCTGGGGATGCTGTCATTAAAATCTAGTTCGATAGTGAGCAAAAACGACACTGATTATGGATTGCTTTGAATTAGTGGTTGTTAGGTTGTAAATGTGTCTTTTATCTCATCTGGAAAACTTGATCTGAGAGGCAATGAGGTGTTGTAAAAATGGCATAATGATGTTAGAGAAGTATATATCATTGGTAACCTCAGGATTACTTGGAGTAGTTCGTGATTGATAGGTGCATGGGAGAGAGGGGAGGAAAAAGCAGCAGTCTTCAGCCCATCTTAAATTTCCAAATACTATACAAGATGCGCAAGAAATAAAGAGGAAGAACTGAAGTTCTTAATAGGTAGTCAAAATCATATGCTGTAACAAATTTGGTGAGGTGATCCAGAGGCTCAAATATTTTTATTGCCTTACTAATAGGAATGACATTGGTTTATTAAGGTAGTACAGGCTTGCTCTTGAGGTCTAGATTGCAGTAGAAGACAAGTATGGAAGTCCACGAGTAATGATTAAAAGGAGGAAAGAAGGGATTTAAAGGTCATCCTGCCTCAGTTGGTGCACTTTACTTTAACAGCACTCCTTTATGGTTTGGGTGACAGAGCACTGGAACAGGCTGCCCAGAGAGGTTGTGGAGTCTTCTTCTCTTGGTTGAGAGGAACTCCTGTCAAAGCATTCTAATTCAGTTTTTTGAAAGTGGCAGGCCTTGTAGATGGCAGAGAAGCTAGATGAGGTGCATCTTGCCTTAAACACCTGGCCACTGTTTTGCATGCTGCATTGATCAATGAGCAAAAGAAATACATCGTAGATGAAACAGCTGCAAGCTGAATCAACTGGTAGTTAGGAAACTTTGTACAGTAATTGTGTGAAACATCTGCAGTTGAATAGGGGACTGAATACTTCTGGAGGGTTTAGTTTGGGTCTGCTCAGAATACTGCTTACTTTGCAGGTGATAGCAAGGAATAAGCAGCAAAAGGTCTTTGGAGGACAGGATTAGGATGAACATGCTAGAGAAGTAGTCTGTAAAAAAATTGGATTAAATTTAGTAAGGACTATTGCAGTGTGCTACACTTTGGAATAATTAACTGCACAAATACAAGATGGAGGGACACCTGCTTAGAACCAAAAAAAAGTTTATGATAGCTATATTGGATAACACATTAAATGTGAATCAATACTGTTCTGTTGTAAAAAAATAAAATAGAAAAAAAATTGTATCAACAGCATTACATGATATGTAAAAGGATCTTGGCTAGACTGATATATCAAGCTTGGGGCACTGGAATTCAAGAAAGATGGGATAAACAGCAGAATCAGGAAAGTAAGAATGTTAGTGCTAGAAAACATGACATAATGGAAGAGATTCAGATAGGAGATAGCTCTTGGTTTTGTTTTGTGTGTGTTTTTTTTTTTTTTTAGCTGAGATAAAAAGTGAAGTGACAGGGAACCTAAATTTATAAGAAGGTGTTGCAGAGGGGAAATGGAGTGATTTTAATGCCAATTACAACTAGCAGACTGGGAGAAGCAGTGGGTTAAATTGCAGTGAGAGAGATTCAGGTCAGATTATATGAAACGACTTCTGTGATAGTGAGCAAGTGAAGTAACATCATCCAAGGCCTGGCAGGTCTATGGGATCTCTGCTGCTGGAAATCTTAGTAGCAGAAGTTACGCTGATGTATGTGGCAGGAGAGACTGATCCTACCTTTGGACAGGGGTGGATTAAATGACCTTTTGAGACCACCTTGATACGCTTGTTTTCTGGAATTTTTTTTTCTAAAGGGCAAAATAAATAAAAACGAGTCACCAAAAATGTCATAGAGCAGTATTCCTCAGTAATATCCAATGCTGCCTTTTAATGACATTGTTGCTGGGATTTCTCACTCATCTTTTTACCAAGTACTATCAATATCTTAATTGTTTTTATTTTTCCCCAGTGAAAAACAGAACAGAAAAACACCCTAAATCATGAAGATTTCTTAATACAAAAGAAATGTCAAAAATGCCATTCATTTGGGAAATTTAATTGCTAAGTCCTTTGCTTGTGTTTTTTTTTTTGTTTTGTTTTCTGTTTTTCTGCAATATAGCAGGAAAAGCAATATAACATTTCACTCTAGTCTTGCAGAAAACAGTATAAAATAACAAAGTGTATATGATGTTAGTTTTTTTTTTTTTCTTTTAGGAATTGGTATTTTAGGTCATTTACATGGTAGGAACTTTTTTTTTTTTAATCTCACTGGTTACTTTATTTCTGCTATCTAGTTAAATATGACAGTTTTTTTTTTTTTTTAACTAGCGGCATAGTGTTGGGATGTGTATCACTATGCTTAAAAAAGCTTTTTGGGGTATTTTCTTCCTTTGTGTGCCTTTTTTCAAAAGGAGTGCATTAGGGGAAGAAGGTTGTAAATTTTTCAATGTTAGACAGCACATGGCAGTGACATGAGCTTTTTTTTTTTTTTTTTTTGCAAAATGCATCCTTTTATCTAATTTTTTGCCTGCCTGCTTAAGGAAATGAGGCATATGCAATTACTCCATCTCTATCTGGACTCTAATAGCTTATGGATCTGTTGGCCAATTCCAAGCAAGATCTTTAAGTTACTGAGATCTTAGATGTTGTGTGCAAACTGGTGGCATGGAGTAGAGACCCTTGTTAATGCCCCCATTGTGAAGAAGGAAGGGAGAGCTCAGCTCTCATCCCATTTGTTTTTGTATGTATTGCTAGAAGGAGTGATTTATCACTGTTGGGGAGAAAAGGGAACGAGATAAGAGTACTGTGGTGGCAAGTCTAGGAATAAACTTGGATATATAGTGGTAGGCTCTAGAGATATTGGGATGATATATGCAACTGCTAGGAATATGAAAAGAAACTGAAGATTGCAAGGGACATGGGGCATCAGGCTTATCAGTTCAGCTGCTGAAAGAACTGTGAGTTTAAGAACTTTTATTTCTTCTTCTGTTTCTGAATTTATCCCTTCTGTTGACTGAAAGTCAGTCACGGATGACCAGACATCAACTGGAAATTAATCCAGAAAAGCCTAAGGTAATGTTTATGAGCCTCTGATCATGCTTTCGTTGTATTAAAGAAACTTTCATAATACAGTGTGAAAAACTTTGTGCCTTGCGTTCCAGTTCACTTCTGAAATTATTCCAGGACACTATGGCACTTCTGCAGTTGCAATTCCCATTTGTTCTAGCCTTCCCTTTAAGAAATGTTAATAGTCACTCACTCAGTCTTCCATAACAAACATTGAAGAACACCTGGAAAAAAAAAATAAATAAAGGCATATGTTTGCAATCACATCGGTCGTATAATTGCCCAGCCTTACAAACCCACAGACAAAATGATGGCTAGAAATAAGACATAACACATTATTATCTATATCCAGCACATGGTATTAGGCAAATTGCACATCTGATCTCACTGGCTAGCAACCCTTACATTACAGGAATTTATATTCCTAAGAATATTCTAGGTGAAAATAACTATTCTTACAAAAATTACTTGGAGGAGGGAGGAGGTCTTAGATGAAAGAGGAGATCTAAGATATGCCTCATATTTGCATATTTTTTCCATTCTATGTCTTAAATATTAGCTGAGATATCCTAAAAGTAGTAACAAGTGATCCACATTTGAATGAACACCTAAGATATTTTATACATCAGTATGTCAAGTGTTTAAACTTCATTTCATATGTGACTTAACAGAACTTCATCATAGTACAGTTTCCTCACTTTTCTCCAAGATCAGTATGGTTCTACCCATTTACTGGATGGAGGAACAGGTATGGAGATGCCAACTGCTATATCCATGATGAATTGTTACAAGCTCTGCAACTCATCTGAATCTTAAGTTTTTTTGTTTGTTTGTTTTGTTGTGTAGTAGTTGTTAATACCCTCAGATTTTGAAGTATTGTAGTATCAGCTTGATGCAAGGAGTAGAAATATTGTTAATTATTTCCTGTGATACCATGTTGAGAAATATGTGTGATTGCATGTAGCTGAAAGAGGTTTGGTGCAGACAGATAATGCAAATTTCAGGCAAGAGATAATGCAAAAAGCTTTGGTAGAAGAGAGGTTCATGAGATGTAGGCAAAGTTACTGTTCAGGTTTAGTTTCTCCAACAGATCTGTGATAAATGCTGTGGTGGTTGTTGCAACTTCAATCCAAACCTTGTACTTAAGACCATGAGTGGTCCTTAATGAACTATTTGACTAGTTGATGCCCTGTGTTAAACTAGAAGAACTTATCAGAGACTTGCTTCTCTCTGATTTAAAAACAAGCAAACAGAAAGCTCTTACATGGAAGGGAAATATAGAGTCAACAACTAAATAAATCATTGGAAAGAGCATCCTTGGCTTCATCGATATGCTGTACTTGGAGTTTATTATGTGAGCAATAACAATTTCATATTATAGTCCCTGAGGAACCATGATTGCTAAGGAGGCCTCAGCTTCATTTCCAGCTGTATGAAAAGCTGGCAGGCAAAAGCATTTTGGACAGATAACAAGAAGTGCAAAGTAAAATGATATACATCTCATAGGGAACTGGACCTATGATAGTCATGTAAAACTGCAGAATAAATTACAGAATAGATCTGTCCTGTCAGTAGGGAAATATAGGTGAATCTGAAAGAATAGATCATGTGTCAAACTGGTATCAGAGCCATGAACACAACCCTGTCTTTAGGCATTCAGCCTGGAGTGCAACTTGAATAGATCATGATGTCTCACTTTGATTAAACTTACAGCAAGCCTGAAGGCTATGTGCATTTTGTGAAAATCTAAGTGCTCTTCAGCATTGTCTGTTTTTTCTAACTTTCAGGATATTGGCTTGACCTTTAAGGCTCAGTTGACCTGTCATTCAGCATTTGAAATACTTGAATACTCGATTCAGCTTTATATGGTGCTCATTTTGATTCTAGAGCATAGATACAAGCACAAAATTGTTTTAATTAAAATGTTATGGTGTGTTTTAAAGATAGGTTGGTAGTGTTCTCCAGCTTGCCTGATTGTGTCAGACTGCAGAAGCAAAGTCTTGAAAGTGAATGCTCTTTTCCCTTCTTTCCCCTGACTGCTGTTTACAAGTGCTGCAAATGGTTCATGTTTTCAGTGTGTGAAATGCAGGTCCCTTTGATCTTATCCTAGAAGATGGACCTAGGAAAATATTAATAAATAAATAAAAACTTAATGTTCAATTAAAGTCTTACATATTTTTTTTTAAAGCTCTGCCTTTCACTGTGGTGAAAAACTTCCAAAGTTTCAGAATTCTGAAGTTTGCAAGCAAACGTCGAGCAGGTTTTGGGGAGCATGACGTGGGAGACAAACCTCCATGAAGTGTGGTCCTTTTAACTTTTTTTCTTTTTTTCCTCTCTGTTTCCCATATGAATTAAACTGTTTCTTCTTGTGCTAGAAGCGCCCCCAGTACGAACAGCCTGGGGCTGTTTTTGTTTGTTTTTGTTTTGAAAAGTACTGCCACCTCTGAAAATGTTTTGATAGTGTGTTCCTTGGCATACAGCTCTTGTTTGTGCCAGAAACTTTCATGTATTTGTCCAATTGTCTTTAGAAAAAAGCCTGGTGCCTTTCCAGGCATAAGGTGTCCTTTCTGGAATACTAGGTACCACAGGTTAATGTCCTATATGTGAATGCCACTAAGTTGTCAAATCAGTGATTCATGCAAGTGTAGTACTGTGACGTAGGTGCTGTTAACACAAGGGACACTCAGTATTGAATGTCAGGAACTAGAAGGCTGTTACTTCAGAAATATGAGGTGTTTGTAACCATGGAACTGATAGGTGAAGATTGTGAGTTTGGTTTGGTATTTACCAGCTTGAAATGTACTTCACTGGGGCAGCATTGCATAGGAAGAGTGCCTATAGTGAAGGGAAAATGGTGGTCTTTGCTGGAAGCCAGAAGAAAAGATTTGACAAGGACCATTTCATGTTTGCAATATTTCTTACAGTCTTTCTCTGAGCATTGGTTTTCTGCTGACTTACTGGTTAGGTGGCCTCTTGCTCTGACCCAGAACAGAACGTTTCCTGAATGATTTTTGGGAGGTTCATTACCTGTATTAGGCCTGCTGTCTTGACCAGGACCTGATCTAAGTGCTGGGTCTCAAGTATGTAGAACCCTGACAGATCACAGGCATATTGTTGCTGCTGTTTTTATTGGTCAGGCTGTAACCTGTTACGAGGTTGGGCTTCCAGCCTTTCTCATCTTGGCATCTAGGAGCATGGCCTCTGAGCTGGACATTAATCTCCTGGGAACATGTTGCTCTAACTTCAGGGCATCGCCACTTAAAAGGTACAGCATGACAACAGTCCTGGAGCTAGTCATTAGTGTTCAGGTCACCTCTCATGTATTGGGTAGGTAAACTGGTAAACTGATGGAGTGCTTTAGACTGGGCAGTGCACACTTCCAGGATTAGGCCAGGTTGGTCTAATGAAGCCATGTGGCTTCAGGGCCATGCGCTTCCTCATGCAGTCCAGCTGCACTGCCTTTAAGCATGGGGCCGGTCATATCATTCTTTCTTTCCTGTTCTGCCACAGTAGCAACCTGCTCAAATGCTGTTAAATGAAACTAGTGTTACCACTCCACTTACTAAGGGTGAAGCTCTGAGTCAGAGATGTTCTACCAGGTAGACTTACATTTGCTGTAGACTGGTGGTTGTGCCTGGGCTGCAGAAGCTGTGCTAGCAGAAGCTCTCCTTGCAGAAGCTTTCCTAGGGCATACCTGGTAGCTGTGCCTCTTGAAATTGGCAACTGCTCTATACCAGATGTGCAGGACTAACCAGAGGGTCTCCTCAGTAGCTTCTCATATTGGAGACTGGGTAGCACAGAATATTTAAAGAAATTCAAAATGTGAGCAAGGCAAGCACCTTCCCTTTGATACTGTCTCACCTAAGGAGCAGGCTTAGTGAAAGTCAGTGGGACTTTACCTTGGGAAACTGGTTCAAAACTCCCATCTTCAAATGTAGTATGTAATACTCAGATTCTAGGAGAGACCCACCACCTGCATGGTTAATAGCAGGCTAACAATCAAAGTTGTTGCTGGGTTTTGNTTTTTTTTTTTTTTTAATACTAGCTTTCAGCTTGTTGTTCGTAGGGGTAGAACAAGCAGCAAGTAGAGAATCTATAGCTAAGTGGTTATTTATTTGAATCTGGTTGTGCTTGTCAGTTATTGTGCAAAACAGAATGTAAGGAAATGAGGATGAGGGCAGACTTTTTCATTAACTGTCCATTGAACCTCCTCAGACAATCCTTCTCCTTCCTGACTTTGTGAGGAAGAAAAATAAAATAATTGTTCTTTCAGCTAAGTCAGTAGAAATAATTAAGAATTTAGATGAAGAGCAATTGAAACTCATTCTGACTTAGTTCTGTGCCTATTTCTTCTAGGTCTGGTTTTCTGCTTTGTCTTCTGTAGCAAAACAAATCTTTAAGCTTCCCCTCCTTCTCTTTCCCCAACACCCTCATGACCCACCCCCACTCTGCCTCTGGGTATTTTCTTGGTAACACATATTTTTTAGTTCGCTTTTGAAATGCGATCACAGGTTTGGCAAAATTGACCGAGCACATAATTAAAAAGCCTACAGTGGCTAGGCTTTGTGGTTCACATTATGAAAACAATCTACAAAGATCACCAGCTAGCTAAAGTAGCTGTGAAGTATTCCTCTAAGACGTTTAAAATTTACTTAAAAAGCCTTGTATGATTGAGTTTCAAATCAGTGCAGCCTCCTAGTCACAACTGATAATAGAAACGGGGGTCAGAATTGACCAGTGGATTTCCATGCTCCTTGGTACCTCAACTATGTATATTTCAAGCCTAACATGTTTGAAGATCACTTTAAAGTTATGGTATCAACATGCATATTTTTAACTGAGTGAGTTTTGGAGTAGGTCGTGGCGCACAGAGATAAGCTATGAGCTGGAGTTGCCATTTTTTCCAGAGTTGGTACTTTATTTTTTTTTCCAGTTTGAATGTTTTCATGGCACTCTTCCAAAATATTTATTAGCTGATTATGATTATTCTTTCTCTTCAAACAATTTGGTGGATAAGGCTTTCTAATATTATTCATTTTGTATGCAACAGCATATGTAAAAATGTATATTCAGACAAAATGTACTTGAATTTTAATTAAATTCAAAGATTTCTGTCTTTCCTCTAATTGTACTTCTTGTTAATGAGATAGATGAGTCTGCTTGGAGTCACAAATCTGTTTAGGAGCAGTGGGAAGTTTCAGACATAAAAGTAGCTCATTCTCAAGACCCAGCAGGTTACTGTACTTGTTTTTAATGACATTTTTTTCTGAAAGTTCTGCTTCATTTGGATATGAAGAGTTAGGCAAAAAACATTGCTAGAACACGTGAAGAAAGGGTGATGTACATCCTTATCTCATTTTGTAGCCAAACCACCTATAGTTGTTGTCTTACTGTGGTTTCAGCAATTCATCATAAAAGCAGCCATGAATTTTGTACACCTTTTAGCTGTGTTTTGTTGTTGTTGTTGATCTTCAACAGTATGAATATAAATTAATCTCCTCCTAATGTGAACATCATCCTCAGGGAAGAATTCTTCACATACAATCTTAAGTTTGAACAGCTGTTTGAAAAGCTTTGATTAAGCTGCATGGGTGCCAATATCTTTTAGAATCGTCCTTTCAGGTCATTTGCTGAAATGCAAGACTCATATTTTCCAAGGTATCTGTTATTACTGTAAGAGCAAGGGGAAGTGAGCAGGCTGTCCTGAGGGTTGTGGCTCTCTAGCAGGTACAACCATTTTCCCCAAAGAGAAGGGCTTTAACCTTGGTTCACAAGGAAATGGAGACCAAAGCCCAAAGAAAAGTAGAGGAACAAGGGACAGAGTAGTAGCACTTGGGTGGCAGCTTTATAAGCGAGCCTTTCACTCTCCCTGTTGGTCCACCTCAAGTGCCTGTACAGAAGCAGATAGTGCATGGGGCAATAAGTCCATGTGTGGTCACATTTCTGTTACCTTGTTGGGGTTACAGAGATGTGGTGGGATGGTTCACACAGCTGGTGTGCTTCAGTGGATGAATACAGGCTCTTTATGAAGTAAGATGGAAGAAAGGCTTGTACTCCACTCCAAATAGTGGCTTAAATTCAAAAAGCCAAATTTGCTTTGGAAGGAGCAACAAGCTGGTCAAGATCAGAGAGGCCAACATGAATGCATCTCAGTGAGCATCGCTGCAGACTGCTTGATGAAGAAAAGGAATTGTATGAAGCATTCTTCACACAACTGGAAGAAGTTTCATCACTGAAAATGCTGTTTCTTGTGAGCTACTGTCACCTGCTAACATCTGCTTGAAAAATAATGTGACATGGCACAAGCAATCAAGAAGATCTCTGGAATGTGTTGAGGATGTTTTTTTGATGCATGTGCTGTCCCTGCAAATCAAAGGATATTGTCTGCTGGATCTCCTGCTCATGAGTAAGAAGGACCTAGTGAAGAATATGAAGGTCTGTGGTAGCACTATCTGCACAACCATGAGATGATAGAGTTTAAGATCGTGAGGGAAGTGAGGAAAGTGAATAGCACAATTAGAACCCTGGACTTTGGGAGAGGAGACATGGCCTTCCCTAATATGTTGGTAGCTAAACTGATGAGATACTGTTTGGTTATAAGATAGGTGGAAAACTGGCTTGACCACTGGACTCAGAGGCTTGGGGTCAGTGGTTTAAAGACCAGCTGGTCACCAGTTTTCCTGGTGACCTAGTAGCTCCTTAGTGCTCAGTGCTAGAGTCAGTACTGCTTAACATCTTCATAATAGACTGTATGATGAGATGGCATGCAATATCAGTAATTTTGCCCAACGTTACTCTTTTGGAGGGAAATGATTGATTTGCTGGAGCACAGGTCTTCCATTCAGAGTGCTCTCAACAGGCTCTAAAAATTGGCTCAGAAGAACTTTCTGAAGTTCAGGAAAGACAAATGCAAGTTCCTGAAGTTAGAATGGAATAACCCTATGCAAAGCTACACACTGAGGACTTCCTAGACAGAAAGCAGGTTTGCAGAACAGGACCTCGGAGGGGAGTCCTGGTGGACAAGTTGAATGGAAGTGGGCAGTGTACTCTCTTGGAATGAAAGCTAGCTATATACAGGACTGCATTAGCAAGGACATTCCCTTAGCAGTCTGAGGGAAATGATTATTCCCCTCTTATTGGTACTTGAGACCATATCTGGAGTAGTGTGTACAGTTTTGAATTCCCAAGTGCAAGAAAGATATTGAGAAACTGGACCAAGTCCTGTGGAGGGCCACCAAGATGAAAGGAGAGCTGAAGCACAAAAATCTGAGGGCTATATTTTGCTCAGTGTAGAGAACAGAAGACTGAAGGGGAAATCATCTGAGGGGCAACTCTAGTTGCTGTCTTCAACTGTCTAAAATGGGGCTATAGAGAAGATGGAGCAAGACTCTTCTTGGAAGTACTCATTAAAAGAAGAGGTAACAGCCACAAGCTACAGCAAGGGAATTTTGATCAGGAATAAAAAAAAGAAGGAAGAGGCTGTTAGGTTATGGTACCTCCACTCTGGAGATGCTAAGAAGATAACAAGGCTCTCAGCAAGTTGATCTAGTGTCAGAGTTGGCCCTGTTTTGAATGAGGAGTTGTAACTTCCTGAGGTCTCTTTCAACCCAACTTATTGTATAATTCTAGTATTTCTCAGTTCATCTACTGAGTCTTCTCTAAGAACTAGTTATTTGGGATTTTGTCTTGGGGCTGGTGTTGTTTTGTTTTAATCCTCTCTGCTTCTTTTGGGAAACTGTTTCATGTAGATGGACTGCATTAAGTCAGATGAGATCTGCTAAGCTCAGTACTATCTCCATTGGTGGCCTATAGTAGGTGTCTGGAGCAGACTGACTATACGAAAGCCCTGTATTTGTATTTCCACCGGTCAGTCTCTTAGCCTTCTGTAATTTGCAGCTTAGGATTGTTATGTGTTAGAGGAGAAAGAGTCTTTGTAATAAAGTTTAACAGAAGTGCTCTATGTAGGCTTTTCCTTGTTGTTCTTAATACTTTGTCAACACCTATAAATTTAGCATATCCAAGGAAAGGCAAAAACAAGTTGTGACAGCAAAGGCATGGATAAAAATTTAAGGACTGACATTTTTGCAGACACACAATTCCTTTTGAAAACTGAAATCTGTTAAAGAAATTGAGAACGTCATATTTGTTAATCAGCATTGTGTTGTCACTCTCCATATTTATTATGAAACACATTTTTATAACCATGAAATAAATGAGTAAACGAATAAATAAAAGAGAACTTGGCTGTTGATGAGTAATCAAAGCAATTCAACTAGCTGATCCATACCAGATGTCATCAGATTTTTATTTCAAACCATGTGTAAGGCTTTTTGAAATTTATCTTTACTTTTCAGATACTCTGGGTGAATCTATCTGCTCTTACTCTTTCTGCTTCATTTGCCAAGGATCCGAATCAAGGTTATAAAATTGGAAAAGGAACAGAGGCTTTTCATTTCTCTTGTGGTGGCATATTGACATGTACTGGAAGTGGGCACAGTCAGCACTAGAGTAGAATCAGAGTTAAAGGACAGCATTGTCTATCAGTTTCTTGCTCATTTCTTCATTGCTTAAATCTGGTTTTCTGACATTGGATAAAAGGTTCTGACATTGGATAAAAGGCATCTAAAAGAAATGACGACATCCTTTTCCAGAGAACTTTCTGCTTCAGAAGAACGTTTCACAGGCAGACTACATTTTGAAGATATTTTAGGTGCTAGATTGTACACCTGTATGTCCAAAGACAATCATTAAACAAGCAGTACACTGCAAGTGGGGTTCTGCATAGAAATCCACTTTTATTTTAGTCTAAATAATATTGGTAGTATGAGTTAAACAATTCTGCACTCAAAACTGTTCATGTGCCATTATCTTGTTCCTTCATTTGTTTCTTGGGTTAGTTTTACAAGAGAATAAGGTGGAGTTTTTACTCTCACTGTAGCCTATGCTGAGACTTACTGAATGAGTTGTCCTTTAGATAGATTTTTGTAAATCCCATTAGTTGATACAGTGGGGACAATAACACAGTCACAGTATTTTTCCTAGGGGTGCAGTGATTCCTGCTTCATCTCACAGCACTTCAGCCATACATAGTGCTCTGAGGCAAAAATGACAGGTCTTGTGCCAAAGCATGCCACTCAGTGAGCACGCTTGTGTGTTTTAACTCCAGTGATCACAGATGCACATCTGTAAAGGGGGAGCCTGCTGACTACGAGCTGCACTGCTAACGTTCCTGAGGGCTTCAAGGTCTTTGTGCTCGGCTGAGAATGCAGGTGAATGGTTGAGATGCAGGTGAGAATAGATGAGACCTATACAAGTCCAGTGGCATTTAAGTGATGTTGAGTTTATTTCATTTTTATATACAACAAATGGTGATTTTTTTTTAACTGTTCTGTGTGCTTGGGCATTGCTCTCCGACGTTAGTTGGTGTCTTTGACAGTGCTGGAAGATGATGCAATATGATTTTTGAAAGGGTGTACCAGAGTTTTCTCCAGCCTGCTTCATCCTTCCCTTGTGGTGCTGCAGGGGTTTGGGCTGCCAGGCTCATCGCAGGACGAGTGCTTTCAGGCAGATGAAGCCAACTGTTGAGGGATGATGGACAAAAAGCGAGGCTGCAGTTACAGAAGAGAGTTAAAGATAGAACTGATAGCATTCAGCAACTTCTTGAGTGCTTGCGGAGAGCTGCACCATAGCTTATTTAATACAGCAGACCTCAATGTTGAATAAAATTGGGAATTAAAGTAAAAAAAAAATATCCAGGTGTTTCAGTCATTACTAAACACTACAACTTCCAGTACGTCGTTATGGAAGATGTTTGAAATGCCATGAAAGTGAGATTAACAGGCAGTGTGACAAAATTTGAGAATACAGTTGATGTAAATGAAGGCAATGAAGACTGGTGTCTTTTAAGTTGTCTCAAAGATTTCAAGTTTCCCACTTTGTTTGCATCTCACTATTTAGATTTAAAAAGACCTTAGTGCCAAGCAGAGCTTCACTCAGACATGCTATCTGCTTTCCGTCTTACCGAAAAAAATCACTTCCCAAATTGGTAGCTGAAGAGCAGATATAAGCTTGGTGTATTTGCAGAGATGTTGGCTCTTGTTCCATTGATGAAGAGCACTAAGGCATTGCTTTCTAGGGAGCACATCTTCACTCTGCCTTAATGCCTAAGTGACCGGTTCTGGCAGCTCATGGCAGATAACGTTTTGCAGCTGTTGTCCTATGTCTCTTTCCTGGTTTATTAAACATGTTCACTTCTTAAATACAAGTACTTTAGAGGACAACAGTAAAAAAATAAATAAATAAAAAAAAAAATTGTTTTGTATATGCTGGTGCCTGTATTTGTACTGGGGAATTACTCAAGTGCCATGGTCCCCTTAAGTTGTATTCCTTCTTGTAAGTGCTTGTATATGGGCTTCCTACCTTGAAATCCTTTTGGCCCATGACTGGAATATTGAGTGCTTGAAAATGAAAATTTTACCTGTAAGTTGGAGGTACCAAAGTTGTATTAACTTTAGTTTGGGGTGTTTCTTAGTGGGTTACAGTATTATGTGCATTTTTGGCTTTGCATAAATAATTGGCATGACTGTATTCTAGACTGGAACATCCCAGAGGAGCTGTGGATGCTCAAGGCCAGGCTGGATGGGGCTTTGGGCAACCTGGTCTGGTGGGAGCTGTCCCTGCCCATGGCAGGGGGGTTGGAACCATATGGTCTTTAAGGTCCCCTCCAACCCAAACCTTTCCATGATTCTATGATCCCCATTGAGGTAGTCTCCCCACCTCTGTTTACAGCCTGAGTTGGTTAAATTAACTTCCCTTTGATTATTAGTTCTAATTATAGTGCTAATTATATTTTGTTTTAAGATTTGTCTTTCAAGAGCAGATACATAGCAAAAATAGGTGCAGAAGTGCTTGGCATTATAATAATTTCTTGCTGAATTTTATTTGCATTTCTGTTTAGCTGTTCAGGATCTTGCTAATTTCTACCTCCTTAAAGCATATGTCATTGCTGATTCCAAAAACTTTCAGTGAATGTTTTTGTCATTCTACATGTTTCTGAACAGACACTGCATTAGTGACTGAGGGTGGGCTGGCTAGTGCATGAATGCAAGTTAATTACGTGAGCAGGGACTGCATTTCTTTGTTTTTATTCAGAAAATGTCATTTTTTGACAAAGAGAAAAATTTTGTTTTGAAGCAGCAGTCAAGGTGTGGATAGACTTTCTATTGTGTGTGTATTTATACACTGCAGTTTATAGGCTACATGCAGCTTTTCTCACTTAAAAATGTAATGTCTTGCATTAGACATGAAGCCTTGTAATCCACATATGCTCTTCTGAAATCCTTGGTACAGAACTATATTGAGCAGTAAACTTAGTTTTTGTGGATGTCTTGCAAAACTAATCTTGTCAACATAAATTAGCTAAACATTAATTTTTCAGTAGTTTTTTTTACTGAGATTTTCTCAGATGACTGGTTTGTTAAATTTTGTAGCAGTTCTGAAATAAAAATATCCACTGCATTTTCTTAATTAGTTATGGAAAATGGGTACAATGTGATGTAATGCTCTAAAGAAGACACACCTGGGAACAACAGCTAACCCCAAGCAGCGGTCTGATGGAAACCAAACATTTTGAAAACAACTTAATGTTATGGGAAGAGAAATTATGCTCAGCACAGTTCCTTTTGCCATGTTGACTGGCATCTGCTCTGTGGGGAGCAATTTGCCTGTCCTGCCAAGGAGAAAAAAGTATGGTAACGCACTGGCAGCTGTTAACAGCAGTGACTCAGCCCGCGAAGAGATGTGGAGAGAAAACACATCTATTCTATGTGCAGAATTATATAAAAGCTCCTTTCCTTTTAGTTAGAGATCTTATCCTTTCTGGTGTTGAAGTGCTCAGAATCGGAAGACACAGGTAGTGATATTCTGCTATTGTTTTGCTGGTGTCTCCTGTTTCTGAATCTAAATAGGTATTGCAAGCACAACTGAAGAGCAAGCTAGCTGACATTTAAGCAGAGCTTATATTGACCACTGGTTTTCCTTTTCTATTGCTGCTTCACTGAAATATTGCTCTGCTGCATTGTCTGAGGGAAAAGATTTAAATATCAATTTATACCGTTCATGTCTTTGGCTGCAAGTTTTTGAAGTCAATTGAATTGATAGTTATCTCTTGCTAACTTTTATCTCTCTGACTTGTATTTGAACACTGTGTGGTCATAATGAGGAGAAGGTGATAAGGCCATTGCCAGGCAGACACCATCTCCGTGAATTTTAACAGAGCTAAGATTTGCTGCTGCTGCTGGTATTATTGTGTGATTTTTTTTTTTAATTTTTTTCCTTCCTCTCTTCCTCATTGTTCCTCTGTGGCCTGCCATGACTCAGGTGCTGTTAACACTCTGGATTTATGAGCCAGCCAGCTTAGTGTGTAGAATGTTCCTGGCAAGAATTAGATGTATAAAGGGTCCTGGATTATCACTCAGTGCTGTTGTAGTCATGAAAAGCATGTGGTTGCATTGTAGGGACTGATTATTTCTAAAGAAGTCCATTCACTAGCAAGGAAATACTGAGGAAATACTAGGAAAAAAAAAAGAAAAATATTAACAATGGTGATTTTTCAGTCAAACTTCAGAGAATTACAGTACTACCGTATGACCCACCCAAATCCAAAAAGTACCCCAAAAATAAACCCAAAGTAACAACAGAAAAAAAATTTATTGCCTCTGAATATTTATTCAGTTTGAATTCTAGCTCATTTATGCCTGGCTAATCCTGGGGATCACTTGAGCAATGTCAAAGGGAGCATGACAGAATACAGCATTAGTGCGTGGTTCTTATAGTGATGTTTTTATCGGGTGTTTTAGCCTATGCTTGACTCTTTTGAATAATTCCGTGTTGTATTGAAAACTAGAATATTCTTCTGGTAACTTATCTGTGTGTTTTTGTGTGTTATTTTTGTGACACAATAAAATAGGCCTTTTTCTGAGCATGTTGTACAATGGCAGCACAGAATGTTACAACTCTGTCTGCTCGGCAAAATGTGTTGCTGAGATATAAATAGATTTCTAATGACTGTCAGGCTCTGTGCCTAAGAAATTTCCTTGTAGATATCTCATTATAGAACTAACATCATTAATAAAATAGCTGAAATATTTTGCAAATGCAGGAATATTTTTTACATCAGTAACTGCAAAGAAAATACCCACCATATGCATAATTTGAGGCTGATTTAAAAACTGTAATTTATCATAATTATCTACATATTATAATGGCAAAACACACTTAATTGCTTTTGACTGGACTGGTATTATGATGGGAAGGAAAGTTAACAGCAGATGGCCCTACTGTCAAAACTGTAGTCTCTTAACCCAAAATGAAGTAGCAGACTGAACATAACATGTTTCTGGCTCCTTTTTCTGCTTTTCAGCAGTAAGTGTGAGCTAGCATTTGGTGGGGTTATGAATGTTTACAGAGCAACAGAAATAATCTTGCATGGGGACAAAAATAGCATTGACTAGATAGGTTTCCTCATCACACTATGACTTAGTCTTACTAAGGGATACCAAGTTGTTTAAAATACTGAACTGGACTGAAAAGCAAATTATTTCCTAAAACTTAGAATCTATTATAACACTTCTTTCTGCCCTTTTACCACCACATGTGCATCTTCAACTTCCATACAGCAACGGGGAAAAAAAAAGTGCTTAATCTTCTCTACCTGTCTGGCTGTGAACAAATAAATTAGCCAGCAGTTGAAAAACTGATAATTTTGCTGTGCTTCAGATAAGTTCAGCTTTACTGAATCAGTTGCAATATGCCTGAAGGATTTGTCTTATATTAATCACAATGTGCATGCACAGATGTGGCGCTGTAAAAATCCCAACATTTCCACTCACAGAATGCCTAAGAGAATTGAAGAATTTAAGATTACATTTGTACAAAGTTAAATTACAGAATGAGGGAGAAAAAGGATTTTTTTTTTTTATAAATTTATTATTTTTAATGTATAGCCAGAGAAAAAAACAAAAAGCAGGTGGTACATTATACTCCTGGATGGTCAATGAAAGTAAATTAGCTGCTTCAGTTGACAGAAAAGAAATGCTGGTCCTATCAGCTTAAATAAAGGTGACATGTTACTTGTGAAATAATGTGAATACCAGAATGTGGTTTAACCCCAAAGTTTGTTTGTATATATGTATGTGCATTTCGTGTGTGCTTCATATCATAGATTTTATAACATTCAATCTACTAGACTAAAATAATGGGTGAATTTATTACAAAGCAAAACTCATTATAGGGAGAAATGTATTATTTGCATCTTGTCAGAATAGATCTTGTTCAGATGTGCCCATGGATGGAACAACATAATTGCTCACGGTGGTAACAATAAGTGAAGGGAAAACAGTGGGACAAAGGTATTTTGAGCTTGAACATTTTCCACTTCCGTAATACAAACATAATGGAAAGATTTTAGAAGACATCCTATTGTTTTTAAGGGCTAAGTGAAATAAATTAGTAGATTTGTTAGAAATGGGCCAGTAGCAAACTCTTTTAGAATAATTATTAACCCTGAGATGGTGTGTATTTTGGAATAGATCTATTTGGACCAATTTTCTATATGTTAATGTTTTAATTTTTTTTTCAATACATCATCATTTGGTATTGTTGTTTCTGAAAACTGTCAGCCAGTTGCCAGTTACAATTTATCTTTTGCCTGTTTCAGGAGACAGTTTTTTAATGTATATGTTTGTCCCTTAGGCTGTATAATCTAGGCCTTTGCTTCAGCCTACACAGCATAATAATATCACTTACAATGTTACGTAGGTATACAGGGATGAGTTTCTCAGTCTTTCTATGATCTTTTAAAACCTAAAAATGTTACAGGATATACTTTGAATAATTCATTACATGTACTAATAAGCTGTATGCAATAAGTATATAATTTTTGTCTAGCCTACCATATCCTGGCAGATGCTAAAATATATACTCCTGCCTATTCTTCAAATCAGTTGTAGAAAAGCTTGTCATAAATTTTCAGTTCTTTATTTTTCCTTGGAATCATCCTTGTTTTTGTAGGAGGCTCTCAAGATATATTTTCTTTGAACTTCTAGTAATCTGATATTTTGGTTTTACCACATGCTGGTGTTCTGAGCATCCTCTAAGAAGGTTTCTGTGATCCAAAGTGAAGTTCTGAGTTCAAATTAATTAAAATATTTCATTATTTAAATCTAATTCATGTACTGTAGGGGTTGTTTGGGACTCTTTAATGAATAAAGTTGGAATTGAAAAGATAATTCTTAATGATTCATTTATCTTCTGGTAATATTTCCCTCCATTCCCTTACGAAATAGTAATGTAGTACACAGGGGCATTGGAAATAGGTTGAAGAACAGAATTTAACTAAAGTTTCTAAGCGTTTACCTGTTAAAATAAAAGTTGTAAATATTTCTTAATAGATACCTTATGCAATTTTGGCAGCATTCTGACTGCTGATAGAGAAATTTTTCTTGTTCCTTTTGTCCGGTTTTGCTGCACTCTTTAGCACTCTCCTAAACCTAAGCAGAAGTTGAAATACACTTGCAAAAAAATAATTCATTTTGACGGTTTAAAATTTTGCCTACAATGTTTGTATTTTTCCTCTGCCTTCATCTTTTGTGTTACTTTTTTACCTCTATTTAACTTTTAATTTACTTTTATTTATTATTGATCATAACATAGTGCTTTGTCATTCATGAAGCCTGTATTCGCTATATGTTTGAGTCAACAGAGGAGAGAATTGTGGAATGTGGTAACTCTCAGGGTTCTGAAAACCTTTCTGTAAAAACCAGTGAATTTATAGCAGATTGACAATTGAATGCTTGATGAGTGAAAGCAGAGCAGAACATTGGGAAAGGAATTAAAGACTAGATATACAAACATATAGATATATTGATTATGCCAATGAAGCAATGAGTAGGTCATTATAGTAAAATTAAAATAGTAAAGTCTCTTGAAAACTATGCTTTGACACTTTTAGTCCAGTAAAATGATTTTGCAATAATGGCATTGGTCTAGAGCAAAAGAGTAATAATCCCCATCAGTCTGCATTTATAGGGAAGTCTTCTTCATGTAACTAGTTAGAATTAAATATCCCCATGTTTAGCTTCTTAAAGTATGTACAGGCACATTTACTCTTTCAGCCCAAATGTAAGTCAGCTCTCTTCCTCTATAGAATTGCTGTTCTTGCTTCAAATATGAAATCATGATGTAATTGTGTAAGAATGAACTGGCTGTTTTTTACTGTTGCAGGATGATTATATTTTTCTGTTGCTTATACCTGAAAACAAGTGTAAGGGCAAAAATGAAAATAATATTTATTCAAATAATACTCCTAATATTATTCAAATACTCCTAAGCTCTGGAAGGTTTGGAGTTTGGTACTGTGGTGTTGCACATGGCAGCAAACCAGCAGGTTTTGGCGATACAGACAAAACACGCTGCCTCTAACGTTTTTTTGTCTTTCTCCTGCTGGAACAGTAACGCTCCAAAGGCCTGCACTGACAGGTAATGAGAGCTAATAAGCACGGGGGGAAGGGGTGGGTGGGAATAAAAGAATAAGGGAATATCCATATTCATTATTTAATCAAATAAAATTCTCTTGGAGGATTCTGGGAATTCTCAATCCTTGCTTCAAAAGCTTCTCTGTGATAGCTGTAAACAAATTACCTTTCGAATAACTTCTTAATCAGGGAAGAGTAGAGCTGTTCTCTACTTGATCTCTCCCTTTGGGTGGTCCCAGCCAGGGAGCAGCAGCCTTTCTCCTGACGGCTTGGCTTCAGAAAAGCTATACAGCATTATGCTGACAGCTGTAGACCTCTTTTTGTTGGGGATAACAAACATCCTGTGCTGAGGACAGCATCAAGCCCAGCTTGCAGTATGCCCAATTAGAGAAGCTAAAATCTCATTTGTTTCACCATGGGAGTCTCTGAAAGCACACCGTTTTGGCCTCATTACAGTATTTTTAACTTTACAAAAACAATTTCATTATGGAAATTAAAGAAGCTCAATTAGTCTTAGCATTTATGCTGCACTTAATAAATTCTACAAGTATATCAGCTGCCCTAGTGTGCAGGCTTTTTCTTAATCTCAGTAAAAATTTGTCTTAAAAAGTATTTGCAGAGACTGTTTCATGAAAAAATGTGCCATTTTGATATGCTGGTTATTTATTATTAACATAACTACATTTCTGTGCTCCCTGGTAGGTCTCTTTCCTTCATTGGACAGCCAAACATTGACCAGTGTTCGCTGTTCTGACACTCACATAAATCCTCCAGGTACTAGAGAAATGTGTTTATTTGTGATGTTCTAAAATACAATTTGTTTTATATGAATGCTAAAATCTTTCATGGTTCAATACAAATGACAAAAAGTGGAGTAGTACTTTCCTAGGATTGTATTTGAGAGGTAAGGGTCTTGGTTCAAAGCTGTGTAGAAAAATCCTACCAAGAATTTTAAAATAGGTATGGATATATCTTCTGTATGTATCTTGCTAGACCTTTTCTGCTTCTCTGAAATGTGAAGACAGGAAGAGAACAGGTAAAAAAAACCTGTCCTTAATTTATCTTCTGGTTTGAGACAGTGGTACAGATTCAAGATTAGTGTTTTATGATATTGGTTTATAAATTTATTTGATAAACCAAATTTTACTACTTTTCCATAATGTGTTGTAGAAAGAAAAGTGAAATAGAGATGCTGAGAACATTTAGATTGTCTACAAATGTTTACTGATGAGAAAGTAGAGAGGCCACAGAGACTATTTTGTATTTTTTTTCAGTCCACATTCAAAAATAATTGCCAACATTGTAAAATGAATAATCAACATAGGAAATTGTGCAAATTTGCTACAGGGTGTTATGTAAATAATTTGGTTTGTCATAATGTGGTGAGCGTAGAAGGAGAAATGTTAGGTGACAGACTGGGTTCTTGATTTCTCATAATTTTTAACTACCCTTTTAGTTTTTGAGTCTTCCCAATGGAAAGAAGAGAGCTAAGTCTATGGTTATGTTATTCTTTGTGATGGTTTACCTTCATTAAAGTAGTAGTAAAGGACATGATCAACATAAAAAAGCCAACGGATCTGAGGTCAGATACTCTAACTAGAATTGCTTTATTATAGCTTTTCACAAACTGGGACATGTCTTACATAAAACAAGCAGAGGTGTGGGGCAAGAGTTGTGAGCATCAGAGTAGTTATGTGCTTTTGAGCAGGATGAAAGTGTGAACAGAAATTTTAGCTTGAATGAAAACTATGGGGCAGAGTAGTTAGGTGAGGAGGATATATATGCATGCATGTATCATGAGGATGCAAATGTTCTCAGTATATCTGTGTGGAGCTGGTCAAGTGATATTTCCAAACAGACCAGCAGGGAGGCATGGAGGGAGGCTAATGTGAAAGCTTACTGCATGTGTAAGCTGTGCCATATTGTCTGAGCACATTTTGATCAAAGTAACATGAGCCTTCATGAAAATCATGATAAATATATCTTAATTAAATAGTCTTAATTAGGTATCCAACTTGGAAGGAATGCAGGCTTACATGTAGAAAAGCTCCATCACTCATTTCCATTTTTTCCCAAGTCATGCTCTGAAACTTCAGAACCTTCAGAAACCTCAACTTTTTTTTTTTTTTTTTTCCTTCCAGACTCAGGGTGTGATAATGAAACGTACCCTTTGGAATACAGAAGTATCTGGAAGAGTTGAGTTTTTAGTATGATTTCATACAGGACCCTCTGCTGTACTTTTCCACATAAGTTAATGAAGAGCTGTCAGATGTAGTCCCTATTAATGCGGGCTAGGGATTGGAAGCCTTGAAATACAGGTGAAAAGGCTGTTTATCCCATTAACTATATGTGAAACATTTTAGTCCCTGTGAAACATTTCTTAAAGGTGAAATAAATCAATAAAAGGAGGTTGCCATAACTGTGCAGTTATTATATAGTTCTGAAAACAAACTACACTGATTGTAAGCATCTGCTTTTATATATTTTTCTCCCTTGGAATATGCCCCAGTGGCTTGTTCTTTGTTAGAATGATCCCGTTTGCTTAATAACCTATAAATATGTTGAGCTCAAGTCAACAAAGGTGTTTTCAACATACGCAGCATTATAAATAAACCAAATCTTTTCTTATGTCTCTTAGGAGCAGCAGTAGGAGAAAGGTAATCAGTATCAGTGTGGCATCTGAGACTTTTCTGGTCTCAGGTGCCAAATTCTTCTTCCTTGCTGCCAGTGCTGGCACTGTCGCTACTGTTCCATATTTTTTTTCTTGCCTTTGTAGGCAGGGGCTGGAAGGAAATAAGAGTAAATGAGATAGAGGCAACCTCATTCCACTCCTACTTCATCTTTCCTCTGCTGTCACTGGAATGATCCCATCAGCTTCCTCAAATTCCCTGTCTTAAGATTTATTTAGACTGGTGAGATGTCTGCATACAGCTTAACTAGCTGAGTCATTTTTCAGAGAAGTAGTATCTGTCTAGCTAGCTTTGAAAGTGGTGTTTAGCAGCCATAATCATCTGTTTCTTCTGTAGCTTGCTTCTGCAGTGAAGCTGTAGCATTTTCCATAGTCAGAACATGTGCTATCTTAACTTCATCTTAGTTAACAAACAAACAAAAAGTTAAGTGATGCAAAAGGCTGTAAGAATGCTCTATTTCCCTTAAAACTCTATTCCAGTTCCTCAAAGGTGTTTTTTTTTTTTTTTTTTTCCCCTGAAGCCCCAAGTCCTTATGTTATTGAGAGCTGAGGTGGTGATTTCATCATTTTCCTCTATTTTTGGCTCTTCTGCAATGTGATATGAAGTAGAAGCTAGTTTTTCTACTGGCTCTTCAAATAAGTGAGCATAAATAAAAATAGTAAAATTGAGGAGAGGTGCAAATGGCTAGCCTGCAGTTAGCATGCACCAGGTATTACGATTCTCCAGATGCACATTCTCAATCTCTCTTTGGAGTTTCTTTGGAGATATTCAAAACATGGCCCTGAGCGACCTGATGTAGCATCAAAGTTGGCCTGATGTTGAGTAAGGACTTGGTCAAGGTCCTTGCTTCAAGGTCCCTTCCAATCCTAATTGTGCTATGATTCAACGTCATGGCAGGGAAGGACTAGTAGGTGCCAGGCATCCAGGTCCAGTGGCTAGTGTAACAGACAGGATGTATAATTCTTTGCTAAAACTTGCATCAGACAGGTTGGAGAAGCAGAGCCACAAATAAGCCATGACCTGAAACTGCAGACTCCTCATGGTCCTGAGCTGGCACTGCCACCAAAAGCACAGCAGTGCTTCTTTTCCCCTCTCTCTCTCTTTCCCTTTTCTGCTTTTCTCTGCAGACTTTCCATATCCTTACCAGGTTAAGGCACCAGTTATCATGTAGCTTCACTGTGAACAGATCAGGAGACTTATCTAGCTGAAAAATGTATTTTTAATGGGCTGAGTTTGTTGGATTGTTTTTTCTCAACTTCTGAGACATAACTTGTCTGAACTGCAAAATGTGTGAGGGCATGGATGTCTTGGGAACAAACTGAACTGGGAAATTTGTAATATTTTGATCTTATTATATATGTAATAAAACAAGTTATACAAGGAGATAGTAGAATCGATTTTTATTTATTCATACAAATCTAAAGAAGAGAGTGGCGCTCCTGTTGAGTCTGAATAATGGCAGTCTTCAGTCATTCAGAGTCCTCTGAGACTCTACTTTTGTTCACTATGTCAAATGTCATTTTATGTGTTAGAAAACATCAAGACTCCATCTTGGATAAACTATATAAAAATGCCAATTTTTTTAGCTTTCTTTAGAAGCCAATTAAAGTGTAAAGCTGAAATAATACAATGTGGTTAAATTATAGATCAAGCAGTTGTGCAGATGTATCCTTGAACTGTACTCAGTCCACTTTATGCTATTATAAACTACTGAAACAGTGTGTTTACTTCCTTTATAAATCAAGCAAATCTTGTTTTTATTGCAGAGAGTGGGAGGTGAGGTAATAGTGGAGTGGGAGGATAATTTAGAATAGAGGTACCTGCAACATGCAGATACAAAGCTCCTGAGTATTAGGATATGTTATGTTCCTTTTGAAAAGTTGTTTGTAATGATGGTTAATAGCATCCCACAAGAGGAAGCAGACTGTAAGTATGCTGAAATCCAATGAAAGGTAAGATATAAAGTTCAGGATCGTTTATATCAGATGAGAATCTTAATAGGAGGGCAATCAACAATTTTGTCAGGAGCTCAGTCCGTAATCCTTCAATTTCTTGAAAGATAGTGGTGTGATCTGGCTATTTTCTACAAGAACTGTATATCTGGTAGTTATCAGAAACTGAAAGAGAGGTAATGTAGAAAAAGAGCTGGAGAAAAGATAGTAATTCGAACTGGTAATGAAGCAATGTGTTCCAGCCAGAATTTCTTTTCCACATGGCATATAACAAAATGAAGAAAAATGCAGAGTAAACATTTAACCTCCATCTTCTTTTTCTTCCTAATTAGGAAGTGCTCTTGTGGTATAATACAGTTGTCATCTTTAACCCAACTCTACCTACACAGTAAATGAGGTTTTACCACTGCCACTGTTTCTTCTGTATCAGTTAATTCATCTTCAGGAAAGAAAATCACCTACTCAGGACAGACTCCTTAGTATGCATATATGCATCTGATACAATAGGATAACTACTGTTCACAGAATCATAGAATATATTTTTTCTAGAGCTAAACAAGCTGCTGTTTGGGGTCAATGAGTTATCAGCCAAAGGAAGCTTTGAAAATTTGAAGGATAGATTTTGGCAAAAGAGAGTAAATGAGAATAACAGAGCTCTGTCCTCTGAAAAATCTCTTTGCAAGAAGTTTTTATAAGAATCTGAAAACCTACCTATCAAAACAAATGGTGTCTTTTGAGAAATGGCTTCAAGACACACCTCTCTTATTTTAACAGCTGCTGTTTTGATGACTTTGTGTGTGTATGTATATATACCTGACATCTGATGGCAGCACCATCAAATATTAAAATATATCAAGCTAAATCAATTTTACTACAGTAGACTTTGATTAGGACACCCTAATGTACACAAATTTCTTATCATATGAGGTCTCAGCAGATCCAATTTCCTATCAGTGAAAGGACGCTGACCGGCAAATGTAACCATCTTTCATACAAGACATTGAAGTCTCTTGTAAATAGAAGTAAACAAATTCAGTAGAAGCTTTGACCCAAACGGATCATTAGTTGCAGCCTACAGATGCTTTTTCAAATCATTAACTGCATCTCACAGTGTCTTGATAAGAAAGAAGTGGAGGCTACTGCTTAATGAGTCTTTCTTTAAAATAGATCAGACAGCCTAGCTTCTTACAATTGGCCAATTTAAGAGTTAGAAAATGGTTTAATTTAATTCAGCCTCTAGAGCTTTAAACATATACATATGTATACGTGAGCTACATGCAATAGAAAAATTGTCAGATGTGTTACATACTCCGTTTACTGTAAACTCCCAGCTGTCCTACCTATATGTTGCTCATTAATCTGTTTTGGATTTTAACACTTCAAATGCGTATTTCCAAACAGCCCAAACAATTAATGTTTTATCTATCAAAATGATCTTTTTGTAGAAATAATTCCTTTTTTTTTTTTTTTTTAAATATCCAGTGATGGATTTCTGTTTGTGTAATTTATAGTGCTGTTGAGCATGGATAGCCACACAAATACGAATACACTTTTACTCCCACCTGTTGTCAAATCCAGGCTAGTATTTTGTTCTGAGCTCATGACAGATTTCTGGTCTGTATCTCTTGGTATACTAGGTTTAAAAATGAAAAATTTATACTATTTCTATATTTAGAAATACAAGGAAGTGGGTGTATTCTATAAATCAGTACTTGGTTTTTATATTAATGTTGATAGATTTGCCTTTAAACAGGCAGCATTAAAACATCGCTACGAGAATTGCTATTTTTTTTTCTCCCAGATACATGCTGATACAAATTTGCAATCCCATATGTTTTCTTGGCTTTCTCAGGATTTATTTTTAAGTAAAATCCTTGAAAAATCTCCTTTTTTTTTTTTTAATCAATAAAGCCACCATGCAATTAACATATAATCAAAGGAGAAATTAGGAAAAAAATGACTTTTCAGTATTACTTAATTTAATGTATAGACTTGCAGGAGAGCAGGACACAATTTGTTTTGGGAAGGCTAGAAGGATGGCGTGACCCATTCTAGCACATCCTATGGCGCTGATGAAGGTAAAGTTTATTATTCATGTAAATGTTGGGGTCTCAGGGACGGAGGAGGAGGATGGATCAGGTGTGGATGGGAGTGCGGTCAAGGTTGTACCCGCTGTGCCTGGGGAGTCAGCACGGTGTGAGCTCTGCACAACCTCAGGGGTGTTGTAGGTGCAGAAGTTGCTATAGGACAATGGGCTGACCAAGGTCCCATGCTTGCATGGGGCAGCGTCCATCCCTTTTTCCGTAAGTTGAGTTATGACCAGGCAGCAATCCAGCCCTGACAGTGCAGGTGCCAGCTTCTGCTAGAACCTTCTGAATGCAGCTTTGTGCAGCCTGTGATCCGTGCAGCAGAAAAGCTACAAATAAGCTTTCTTTCTGTGCCCTGTTCTACTGCTTGTTTATTACCTTTGCCTTCTCTTCTTTCCTTTTTGCAGTCAAAATACAAATTGTCTCACAGAAAGCAAATTCTCCACTTGAATGTGACGTCTCCCTCTCCAGGAGAGGCCAAAGTAGATGCTTAGATGGAAGAAATAAGCAGAACAAACTTAGAGTGATTTCCATTTCTTTATCCTCCCTCCTTCCAGCAGTCAGATAGTGGATACCTTCGTAGCTGTGTTGCCCTAAGAAGAAAAGAAAGAGAGAGACAGAGGTATTTATTTATTTATGTAGCTTCCTTAAATGCTGCCCTGATGCTCAAGTCATCAGACAGTCTTTTAACTCATCAGTTCTTTGGGGCAGAGTTTTTCATATGTTAAGCTCATCTGTATTTTTAGTTTGATTAATCTACTACTACTAATAAGGGCGACAATAAGAAACTTTGAATGCATATGTTTCGTTAGTTAATTTTCCCATTCCATTATTAGATATTTTTCCCCTCTAGTTTTTTTGAACTTCCTGATAAGATTTAAATAAGATGTTATTACTGATTGTTCAGTTGTGTAATTTTAACTCACATTTATTTGATGTCTTTTGTATGATATTATCAATTCTCACATACAATTATTAAACATGTAATTTAAAATTATGGAGAATTATAGAACAATGATAGAGTGTAGAAGTCTTGCGTTTTATCATTATTTTACACTTCAGCTTGAATTAACAGCAATGTAAACCTGGAAATATTTTGTCATTTCATTTTTTTTTTTCCCTTTGGCTGATTGAAAAGTTATTTTACTTTGAATGGCATTTTTGTGCGAGTCTCTGGTACTGTAATTCTGGAAGCAATGGTCAATCTGAAAACTTTAAGGTCTGTTTCAGGCATTTCTGGGTAGATAGAATTTTGTTTATTTTGGTGATGGCTGGAGGAGCAGCTGCACCATCAGCTTCACTATCTGTTTATGTTGGTAGAACTTAAACCAGTCTGTGGTTACCTTGAAAGAATGGCTACCTCTCAGTTTAAAAGCATCGCTTATACCCTTTCTGGTTTTAAAATGTTAACTCATGTAAAGATTTGCTTCTCAATCTGCAAGAAAAGAATGATTTGGCACTATGAAGAGGTGATTCAGGTGTACATTCCTCCTCATAGGGGATGAAAAAGGGGGCCAGGCTTCTGGTGTGACAGGTGGGTAATGACAGTATGGACGAGGTGGAGGAGGAAATGGGGGAGATTTGGGGCCTCCTCATTACAGTGAGGGAAAAGCAATGGTATGTGTGGTTGGGAGGAAGAAGGTTCCTGAATGATCTTCAGGTAGAAAGGAGGGAGTATATGCTGCAGAGCACAAGAAAGCAGAGGAATCCTTGGGCACATGAACTGTCATCATCTAGTTTTATTTTGAACAAGGAGTAGGACATAATGTAGGAAATAAGGCTGGTGGAAGACAGTAGACTTCAACCTGAAATACTTCTGAAGAATAATTTATTGGCTTTTGAGACACTTTAGGTGGTTGAAATAAATGAGTTTTGGCCATTTCTTAAAAACAGGGATCTGGAAATCTCTTACTCTGGTGTAAAAGCAGATGCTGCTGCTGAGATCCAACTGTGGCAACGCCACTTGGAAGAGACCTACTGAGATGCTCATTGTTTGTCCCTTTGGATTTGATGACACTGCTCAACTCCAAAATATTTTTTAGCCCTTGTAGAAGCTGGGGTATTTTACCTGTTTCTGTTCTTAAAGAAGTCTTGTGGCTCTGTCTGATATTTGGGGCCTGTGATGTTTGTGAGCACAGGGTTTGTCTGACAGCAAAACAGGTATTTCTACTTTCAGTTGTATGTTAGAGCTTTGTAGTTGTTTTTTATTATGAAGCATAGGTCTATACTTCAATGTCTTAGGGTTTGCATTTTCTGCCATCTGAAAACTGTCTGAAGCCCTTACTTTTATTGATTCCCTACATCTTTTAAAGCATCAAGTGGGTCTCACAGATTTTTTTTTGAACCTCTTGGAAAATGCTTTAGCCTTTACAGGATGCAGTAACTTCATGAAAAATTTCATGTGTGAACTCAGAGTTTACAAGGAAAGGGACACAGAAATATTTCTTGATACTTTTTGGAATAAAATTGTGTTCATGTCATTTTGAAGGATCAGACAACTTTAAAGAAATATGTGTAGGCTCTTCCAAATCAGTATAATGTTCCTAAAACTTATCTGTAGAATGTCTTTGTACTCTAAAATTAAAAGGGGTAATTGAAGCTTGCAGAAAGGAATCAGGAAAACACTAACTGTAGGTGCTGCTGGTGGCTGTGTGTACGGGATCATTTTTAATGATCTATAGCTTGCAAGAAGTTGGAAAATTTTCTCTTTTACTTCACTGAAAAGAACAGCTTGAAGCAATTGTAAAATGTATCTATTGCTGCAAGTGCACATTTGCACAGCCAGAATGGGAAGCCTGATAGTTTTACTGTTAGCAAAGCTGGCCTCTGGAGGATTTTATTAGAGGAATTTTTTTTTTTTTTTTTTTTTTTTTTTTGAGCTGAATAGAAGAAAAAAAATCTCTCGTGAGACAGAGGCAACTCATTGTGTTGCTAACCGGTTTCCTGCAAAACTTCAGGAACTTCTACAAGAAACCAGTGTCATTTAGGTTTCTGTGCAATGTTATTTGACAGAACTGAATACTGTTGCCTTTGTACTGAATGCAGTATGAATTAATAACACAACTCTTTCTCTTTTGGTTTGTGGATGTAGTTTTCTTTCTTACATGGTGGTAGTTATGACTTATGCATTGAAGTGGACAGTTTGTAGTGTTCTCAGTCTTTACAAGTTGGGAAACAAATGTCATGACCTGGCATAAGTAAAGAGGCACCTGTCAGGGGTAGAGAACTTGTTTTAAGGAAAAAGATGCTTTGGTTTTCCACATTTTGTGTGTGTATGTATGTGTATATATATGTGTGTGTATATGTGTATGTGTGTGTGTATATATAAATATATATATATATATTTTTTTCCCCTCTAATATCCTAATGTATTTTAAAATACAGGAGTTTGTACAGTATGGCATTTTTGCCAAGCTTTTTTGTCAATATATATTCCTGTGACAGGATATAGGAATAGCATTAGGATAGGAATAAGGTTTTTATCTTTAAAACAAAGAAACAACCCCCCAACACTAAAATCTAAAATGCTTTAAAAAAGTAAATAAAATCCTCATTTTAATATTATGTTTGGCTTTTTGTATGGTTGAAAAACAGCATGTGTTATACAGCAATCAGTAGTTATGTATACTCGAGACAAATTTTTTTAACTGAAAAATATAAATATTAAAAGTTACTGGATAGACGCAGAACATGAAATGGTTTTTGGAGTAGAATCAAAAGAGATTTTCAATAAAATATGAACGTTAGTTTTAGTTAAGCTATCTTTTAAATTATTGAAACCTCCTTTTTAGTTCCTGAAAAGACTGAAACTCTCTAAATGAGTACTTCGTAGGTACCTCATACAGCACATTTTACCTTACCTAGGAAGCCCTCAAGCACACTCACTGAAGTTCAATGCCACTTTAGTAGAATAGGGTGAAGGGTGTCCTTCCATCTCCTATACCAGAAGATTAAGTTTCAGGTATATTATGAAACTGGAAAAGAACTTCTATGAAGTCTATGGATTTTGAAGTGTTTCTAGGTCATGCTCTTTAAAAATATTTATATATAAATGTATATGTTGTTTCCTGGAAATTCAGAAGTATCTAAACCGAAATACGTGGAGGAAAGCGTTGCCTGCATGTTGTCTGTACTTCATAGAGTTCTAATGCAGATAGGTAAGTTATAGTTCACAAATAATGGCTATTATTTCCAGATCCACTAATTCCCTGTGCTTTGCTCCAACCCCGATGTGTATAAATACATGACTGGTAAGAAGTAAAGCTAGAATCTTCTCAATAGTTCCCAGTGACATGACAGGAGGCAATGGGTACAAATTCAAATAAGGAAATTCCACTTAAACATAAGAAGAAACTTTATTACCTTGAGAATGGTCAAAGATTAAACCAGGCTGCCCAGGGACCTTATGGCATCTCCGTCTTTGGAGACATTTAAAACACGACTGGACATGCCCTGAGCAGCCTGCTGTAGTTGACCTTGCTTTGAGCAGGGGTATTGGACTTGGTGACCTTCAGGCATCCCTTCCAATGTCAGCTATTCTCTGTGTGATTCTCCTTTTTCATTTTACTTTGAACAAGTTGTTATCTGTATTTCTTTGATTCACATATTTCAACATTGTCTTTTCGGACAGACTCAACAGAAATCTCTGTGCATACTGAGAAGCTGCACTGTTAAGGGGACTAGCATTGCTGCTTTGATATAGAGTAGTTAAAAGTTGCCATTCATTGAGAAATATCGTATAGCAGCATGGGGATTTAACTATAATTTTTGGAAGTTTGGGAGTCATAACTAACCATTCAGCTGTCCATTTCATATGTTATGCTACAAGCATGGCTAAACTTTCATGTTAATATTTTGTGCAGATCACATTTTTTTCTCTTTTAAGGGTTTGCTGGATGTTTTTGATCTATTAGCCAGCAAAAGAATTTTAAAATATCAGTTCTATTCATTCAGCTGAAGAATAGATTCATGTTGACAGTCTACACTTCTTTCCAGATAGTGTCTATTTTAGCAATCCTTAAGGAAAGTGCAACTTCACTGTTTAATCCATTATCAAAAAAGGAAGGCAACACATGTTTGAAAGTCTATCTAATTTTTAACATAGGGAATGAGAGGATCATTACTGCTAAGGTAATATGCTGTACCAAACTGATGCAATTGATGTTAAATATTGTGCAGACAGTAAGAGCTGTTTAAACAGTAGGATCCATTAGTGTCTATTGCAAAGGGTTGGTATATTCCCCTTGACAATGCTGTGTCATCTGGAAAGATTTGAAATAGAATGCATTATGATCTTAGTGAAGCCTCAAGAAGTTGGGAAGACTTCAAAATGATAATAGCTGGCTAGGTAAAATACATCACTGAATCAGAACTTAAGTAACAATTGTATTATCTGTTTGAGGGAGAGAAAAATAATTTACTGAATATACATGAGCACAATAGGTCACTCCATGCCCTCTGAGTTTGCTCTCTCATTCAACCTTCTGCTTTGTATTCCTTTCGCAGTACACATATATATAAAAGGAGAGGCACCTTGAAGGAAGGTTTGGATGAGGCCTGTGAAGTTTCTGTCCTTAGCCTAATCAACAAATCTATTTCATTTTTACAGCTGGAAAATGGTAAAGCTGTTTTTGCATCCCTAAAGTCCCATCCTGACACCTTGTTCTATGGCATATACATATTATAAAGATTTTGCTTTGGGCCTTTCACACTTCTTTATTTTGTATGTTAGGTAAAAGTCTCTGTGTTTAGTCCTTTCCCAATTCTTAAAATTTGGGAGGCTGAATACCTTCTGTGCATTTCTCTTGAACAACAGAACCAAATATTGTCTCACGACAAAAGCTGATAAATCCTGTTCTGTTGGCAGTTCAGTTTTGCTTTGAAATGGAATGGCTTGCTGCAGCATTTTAACAAGAAGATTGGATACACTTGGATTGGATTTAATGTGTTTCAGTAGGGACAGGGATAGAGAGGTGGAAGGAAAGACTCTGCTGAGGTAGAGCATGCATCCGTCTTGCAATGACAGGGCCCTCAACCTTCATATGCTGGTTTATCTTGCAGCAGATAGCCTTGTCTTTCAGGGCTCTGGCATAAGTGAAGCAACTGTCGGTGTTGTGGTGGTTTTACTGTTCCTGACAGTTCCCTCATGCAACAGTACAGACTGTGTATGCGCAGTGTGGAAAACAGTTCTGCAGAAAAGGGCCTGAGTGTTGTTGTTGACAAGCTGAACACAAGTCAGCAGTGCACTTTTGTGGCATGAAGACCAACCACAGGGGAAATGCATTTTATTATTTATTTATTTATTTATTTATTTAATGGTAATGATTAAGCACTAAAGAAATGTCCAGAGAAGTCATGGCATAGCTGTCACTGGGGATGCTCAAAATTTGACTGAGTATTACTGATTCATAAGCAACGTGATCTAACTTTGAAGTTGAATTTGGCAACAGGTTTGAAGAAGAGTTTGGGGTAAATGACTTCTAGAAAATACCTTCCAACCTCAATTATTCTCCTATTCTATCAACGGCGTGGGCCACCAAAAGCTGGGCCTGCTCTTTTGGAATTACCCAGCAAACATTTCCCTATCCCAGACAGTGTCACACATCCTGAATACATCTCAAGCTCTTTTCTGTCACTGTTTTTTGTGGTATCAACAGATGGGTTGCCAAACAATTGCTGTCTTTTTGTGGTTATTCTTTACAGCACCTATTTTTCCAAGATGCATGACACAGGGGCATGCAAATCTATATGCTAGTGGAAATTTTAGTCAGAATATATGGAGTGGACTTCTAAAGTAAGAGCAGAGCTTATGATGTTTTGTGGAGCAAAGAAAAATTTAGAAATGGAATAGAGGAAAAAGCTTTCTGCTGCAACCCCCTGCTATTACCAAGTAACACTACCTTCATCCAAAACATTTATAGTTTTCTGTGCTCATGCAACTAGTGTCTTTTTTTCCCTTCACAGGCACAGAATAGTTTGAGTTTCTGTTCCTGCACGTTCTCCATGAATGACCAAAGAAGACAATTCTTGTCATGATTCAATGCTCTTTCTTCTTTATAAATGTATAGATTTTTCAGACTTAATCATATTTAATGATTTTATGATATTTAATCATAGGTAGATAAATTTGTAAATGGAATAATTCCTATAAAAGAAATCATTTATAGAATGTTGTATGCTAAGTGCTGATCCATTTTCAATAACATAGGAGTGAATACAGTTTCTTTCTCACCACGTGAAGCCCCTTTTGCCCATCAAATGTAAGTCATGTTCTTGCTTTTGGTGTTTCTTTATCTGTCTTCTTCCAAAATATGACATGAGAAGGGTATATGGATATGCACAGAAAACATTGGTTGGTTGTTTAATAGCTTCTAGCTTAGTTCAGGCTTTCCATTTCTTTGTGAAGACACTACTTTATCCTACTTCTCTGGAATGTGTCTGTCACGTGCTTTCAGATCAATTGCAGATGGGAATAAAGAATCGATTACCATCATAATTTATGCAAGAATAAATGTTAATCAATTCTTTTAGCATCCCCAAGCTAATCAGAGGAACAAGCCCTCACTAAAATCCAGCATACAAAAGTAGGTTTGAGCTTTCTAGGCTAAATCAATTTAGGATGACTTTTAAAAAGTAAACAAAGTTCCTGAAGTGGTATTTCTCCTTCCCCCACTCGTGTTTTTTCAGAGAAGGGGGTGGAAAAAAGTAGTATATTCCATGCTGTCTTAATTAAATTTCCTTGTTCAGCATTTTTTTTTCTGTGAAAGCTGAGAGCAATGACTAAGAATGTCTCTAGGTCGATATAGAGTTTGCAAAACTGGCATAATGGAGGGAAGCAACCTCTGCTTATCAGGAAGGACCTAATACATCCCCCCAGTAAGGCAGACAATTGCACACAGAACTCTTCATGGTTCTAGGGAAAATTAAGAATCCAAAATGTGGCATCTGACATTTGTTGTCTTTGTGCAAGTCCCCACTTTTTTTTCTGCCTTATCCATACTCTTTAAAGAGAATCATGAGGATTTTGAAATATTGGCTATAAAAATGAATAATTTGTTTTTGAAGAGCTTGAAATCTGCATTCCATAAGCATTTCAGATTTCAGGGATTTCAGACTGTCCCGATGTGCATTGCTTTCGACACACTAACAATATTTTTCTTCATGCCTTTGAGGAGCAGAACCGATGAAGCCTTGTTCTTTACAGACTTTGTATTGTGTATAATGTTGAACTCCAGCCACCTTTTCTCAGCAGAGGAGTATCTGATTGTCTCCACTTCACTATTCAGAAACTTTGGCATCTTAGGAGCTGTAATTTCTTTCAGTTATGCTAAAAATTGACTAATGGGCACACAAGCTGTAGTGTGGAGAAGTAGGAATATACATGCACAGTCATCTAAGCCCTTTTTCCTGACAATAATAGGTAAAGGAGAAGAAGGAGGTAATGCTTGTCCTTGAGAAGACTTTGTTTGTGTTATAACCTAACTTGGTTGTGACGGTAGTCAGTGGACGTGATCTTTGTTACCCTAAAGTGGGTGCTCTTAAAGGCAGTGGAAGAGCTTTGTTTTGCTGGGGTAAAGCAGGATTAACCAGAATTAAGGCCCCAGTCTGTGAAGCATCTAGTCCGAGCAGTTAGTTCCTGCCACAAGTAGGGTGTGAGTCCTGTGGCATGAATGCACCCATCAAACTGTGGCCCTGGCGGGGACATGCCAGAGCCTGCATGGAAGTAGCTCATGAAGCTTTTCCCTTCATCTGTGGTGAGCTTCGTAAATGATTAACTGAACAGTATTTCTGTGAAGCAAATCTGTCCGGTGCCCTTGCCTGCCGTGACTAAGGAATTTGGCTGTTATCTATGCCGTGCCCTCGATGATGGCACAAATGTCTGGAGACATTTGAGCTGATGGCTGCTGAAAGAACCAAGCATGAGGGAGAGGGGCCTGCTGGTGCAGAGGTGGGGCCTGGTGGGGCCGGGGTTTCTGTGACAGATAGATTAATGGTTTCTGGAGTCTAAAATTGCCTGTAGAAGTGGGAGTGTGCCTGGAAACAGGGGGAGGGAGAATTTTCCTTTGTAAACTCACCAGAGACAGAGGATGTGGCTGAGCTGTCAATTGACTTTTAACAGCTGAAAAAGCCTAATTTATCAAGCTGTTAAATATTGACAGCTTCTTCCGTTTTGCCTGTGCTGTTAGCCCTTCAGTACTCAGTTTCTCCTCTTTGTGTCTTTTGCATTTTCTCTCACTGTCTAATTTGTGAGGCAACCTCTTCTAACTCCAGTGATATCCTCTCCCTCCCTCCCCTGCATCCCTCTGCTGGTTATCTCTGACACGATGCCTGTGAAGACTTGCCAGTTGGGCCACGTTAAGCCAGGAGACAAAATGACAAAATGTGACTTGGAAAGCTGTTCAGTGCACACGGTTCTATTTAATAAACTATTGCTTTCCTTTGCCCACCTCTGTTTCTTTCACCTGTTCCTTTTGGCCCCAGAAAAAGGCTGCAAGGTCTTAAAACATACTCTGTTTCAGTTTTATGTCTGCCCAAGAGAAGTGTGGCTTGGGCTGCCAAGTGCTCTCCTCATGCTGGTGGTGAATCAGGAGTAGCACATCAAAGAGGTCTAGGGTAGGCTGTTCTCCATGCCTGCTACACATGGCTCATTATCAAGCATAACGTATTTTCTGGATGCATACGTTACCATCAGCCAGTCTCACAAAAAGCCAAGTGAGGCTCTTGCAGGATGGCTGGTCCCAAACAAGAAATCAGCCAGGAGGCATTCGGGTAATTCTGAGACTTACTGAGCAGCTGCACAGAGAGTGAGAGGCACCTGCAGGAGGTGCATCGCTGTGGTGTCTGCTGCTGCCCCTGAAGGCTGTGTCAGGGAGATGGGAGGTTTGGAGCTGACAGGAGAAGAGGAAGATGTTCCCTTCCCCAAGCATGCAGCTTGAAAGAAAAAAAAAAAAGAGCACCAAACAAACAAAAAACATGTAATGGAATTAGTTACACCTTTAATATAGTCAAATGAATATAAAAAAAAAAAGCATGAATTGAAGTGGAGGTGCTAAAGCCAGTGTTTACCGTGGGCTTAGGAGGTCTATAAAGTTTCTGTAGAATCTTCTAAAATGGCTGTATTGTAAGTAAGGAACAAAATCTAGCAATATGGTTTAAAAAAAAACAAATAAACCTGCATTCTAAACTAAACAATTGAAATCTGTGCATAGGCAGATGCAACTGGAAATTCTGTTTATTATGTGAACATAAAGCCTTTGTTTCAGTACCCCATCAGCTGCCTTTAACATACTTTTCTGCTTCTGTTTCAGTTAAAATTGTCAGGGAGCAGCAAGGGCTGGCTGGTCCCTAAGAGACAGGGAGCTGAGGGTGACCCCAGCACAGGCTGTGCTCTCACCCATGGGGCAGTCCCATGGAGTCTGTGCTTGGTGGGCAAAGCAGGTTCCATCCACAGCCCCAGACAAGGTGATTGATGACTCAGGTCCAGGGTACATCCAAAGAGCCCAGCGTGGAGCAAAAGGAGACAGGACCAGGAACAGGAATGGAGACAACAGACTGAGGTAGCCTACGCAGAGGACAGGTCCAAGGTCCATCTAGGAGGCAGAACCAGAGACAGCGCTGGAGACCGGTGCTGTTGTGGTGTCACAGGGGACCGATGGGGAGGCTGAAAAGGGGTCCTGAGCCATGGGCAGGGTGAGGGGAGGCTGGTCAGGGATGGCAAGAACTATTTAGTAGTGCTCACAGTGTCCTGACAAAAATAAGCAAAACTTCTCAGTTCTGGTGTTTGTATTCTAAAGCTTGTTAGTGTCAGTGTTTTTGACAGTCAGTTTATGTTCACGTGCTGTAGGGATACTTCAGATGAACATGCTGATTCTGCTTTTTCTCTTTTTGACCACTGTGCATAGGCTTTTCTCTGCTGAGGTTTGTCAGCCACCGGTCCCAGTAGGCCTTTTAAAAAATTGTTTTGAATACCTACTGTTTTCATATTTTTTCCCAAATATTTGTCATGTTAATATTTCCCCCCCCCAGAACTCTGATTAGTTACATGAACAGAAGTGACTTTGGTATTAATGATGCTATTATATACTACACTGAGTCCATTAATAAATTAATAATGCTGTGTCTTATTTGTTTATAAATGAGGCTCACCAAGGGCTGTTTCAAATGAAAAATACCACTCATTGCTTGTAATCTAATCTAGTGAGTTTTTATGCATGTGAGGCAAAGGCAATTAGCCCTAACTGAGAGAGTTCTAATTCCCAACTAGATTTCAAGTTTAATACAAATAATATAGTTAAAAATAGCAACCTGGAAATATTGAGAAAAAAAACAAAAAAACAAAAAACAAAACCCAAAAAACCTACCAGAGTTCTTCTGGTTTTGAAAGCCACTTTTAATAGTTGTTACTGTTTTGAAATGTGGCTGTCTGTATATCTTCTTCCTGCATGCATGAAGAGAATACTAATTCTTGTATGTATTCCTAAATTTGAAATTTATTTGGATTTTGTTGACTTGTCCTAGCATCAAAATCTGGAATTCTCCTGTAATGCAAGTTAAAATGTTGTTAGGCTGCACAATTTATTCACAAAAGCATGTAAACTGCAAAGTTGTGCAAACCTTTATTTTTTTTTCTTTCTTTGTCAGCTTTTTGCATTGTTGATTGA
Source organism: Anseranas semipalmata (assembly GCA_013399115.1). Lineage (NCBI taxonomy): Eukaryota > Metazoa > Chordata > Aves > Anseriformes > Anseranatidae > Anseranas > Anseranas semipalmata. The sequence goes on along the minus strand of VXAA01002712.1, from coordinate 1,012,909 downwards.
TTTACTGTAGTGCTGCTGTCAGTATTTTACCAATAGTCTGGTAGGATCTCATGACCGGCGTTTTGCCTTTTTAAAAACCATCTCATTGCTACAGTAACAAATTTGAACCTCTAAATCAGCCATCATGGCTGTTAGCCTCCTTTTATTATTATTAATGTGCTCTTGGGAAAGGAATATTGAACAGTAATTAGGAGAAAGTAAAGTACTGGAATAAGCTTGAAAAGGTCAGTTTCTAGGCAAGAGGCCTTTTCATATGTTATCTTTATTTATTTTTACATTCTAATAATTCTTAATATAGTAACACGCATTAATTTATATTGTCAAATAGAGTTTAAAATGCTTCTATAGATCACACTGTTAAAAAATGAGTAATTATTTGGAAACCACAGCAGCATTATTGATACCCACTTTAATTCTTAACTGCTTGATTTTAATGTTGTTACATGTTTTTGCTAAAAGTGGTAAAAATATTCTGAATATTTTTCACATAATTGTAGAAAAAAATGTGATCATATTCTGTACAATCTGTATTAAAAATGTAGATTAAATGCAATTTTATTTTATGCACAGGAAATACTTTAGGAAGAAAAAAATTAAGCACTGGATGATACTGTGGGACATGAAATAGTTTTACAGGATTTTTATACCTTCTGCAGGTAGGTGTATTGTTATGATCAAAGACTAGGAAAGCTGATACAACACTGTAGGTATATCAAGTGATCATGTAAGATTTCTCTCTTTTTAGTCCTGAGTGATAACAAAGTAATGAACTAACTGATATAAAAGCATTTGGTGGTTTATTTCTTTATTTATCTGACAGGAATTCTTTGACTTGTTCTTCTACCGACAACTTGTATGCTAGAGGATCAGACAATACAAAATACTTTTAATTTTTTCACTATGGAATCTTGAAGGTAGATTTTTCCTTCTAGTAGCAATCTGTGTATGCAAGCATTATATATATATTTGTAAGATACTCTTCTTTTTTTTTTCTCCAGAATTTGCACATTCCTCCTGCATTCAACCCTGGAGGTCATTACTGATCTCTGTGGAGATAATAAAGTATCTGGAGTATGTGGACTAATAAAGGATAGAAAAAGTATTAGTTTTAGATCTTTGAAGTCTAATTATTGCAAAAAGGAATTTTTAATTAACTGGTTTTTGTAAAATTATACAAGGGAAAAAATGTTCCAGACAGGAAATTCTATGAGCTGAGAAGGCAGTGATGAGAAATCATTCTTCAACTGAGTGTTTTTTGTCAGAACTCCTAGTGGTTTTTTTTTGTTGTTTGTTTGTTTGTTTTTGATAGTGTGAAATATGTTCTTTGGGCTGTTCCTTAATAGATTTTTAACAAAAGGCATTCCTTTCCTTTTCTTTCTCTATATCTGTAAGTTGCATGTGTGTATTTACATTGTCCAGGTGACAGTTGGTAGCACTTTTTGTTAGAAAATAGCAACAATTATTGTTTATTATCACTGCTTAGCCTTGAATAAATGCTTTCTATTAGAATGTGACAATTGGAAAATATAAGGTTGCTATGTTAAAGAATAATACTGTCTTAATTTTCAACAACTTAATAGTAAATGTAAATGCAAACATATTAAGTATTATTTAGAGGTAGTGTATGTTCTACATCTAATTTATAAATTGTAGGTAGATGTTATGCGATTTCAGAAGAGACACTCTTTTTTATTAAACACTTAAGTATCATTTTGCTAAGAAGTCTGAGAAATCTCAACTACCAAAACTTAATTCAGCACAGCTTTTCTTTTCCAGCATCTAGCAGCATCACCTTGGGGAATCTGAGATGACTGTGTAAATTGAAACAGTAAGTCTACAGGAGGTCATTTCTCTTTAGGAGTATAACCAAGGGAGGTGCAGAAAAAAGTTCTTGGACAGGTAACATTTTAGGAGGTCACTTTATAGTGACCTCTTGATTTCTCTCTCTTCAGAGAGTGTTTATAGTGTTTTTTTTTTTTTTTTTTTCTTTCCCATGGGTGAGATGGAGAGAAGAAACTGTGGAGAAGAGAATTAACAATAATACTTATTTTCATATGCTGTAATTCATGGATGGCAGAGAGAAGTGGTGGATAGCCCAGTTTTCACTGTTGTAGGGTATGTACGTGCAGTATGTGCATTCCACTCCTATATTAACCATAAACTTACATGGAGAAATTTATTTGACACTTAGCCTTAATAGGTGAGTCACGTGCCAACTAGCTTGATGCCCCTTTATGGAATAAACCCTGTAAGCTTTTCTTCAATGGGCATATGTGTCTGGAAAAAACAAAGACATATCCATACAAGCAACAGAAGAAAAATGCTTAGGATTAGTTCAGAATAAAACCCCTTCACAAATTTGTTAGGATTAGGGTTAATTGCCTATGTGTGATTTGGGTTTAAGTATAGTACTTATGTGTATTTGGAGTTTTTTGCACTGCTCAATAGTGCTTACTTTGTATTTTTGTGATAACTTTTTCAGGCAGGTCTCTTTGCAGGAAACTTCCTGCTTAAGTTTTTTGCTTTAATATAGTTTCTGGCCATAATTATTTTAGAAACAAGGGACCATATTTTGCCTTTATTGAGGTGTGGTCAGACCTTAAATAATTGAATTTCAAATACTTTATATGACATGGCATATGCAAGCTTATCTGTGATTTGAAAGTTTTCTATTGTCATGAATTTAGGGGAATTGCATTGCTTAGAGGTGCTGTGTGGGAATTATCCATGTTATCCCAAGTGATGCACTGGGATCTTATATGTATGTTAGTTACTTTTGTAATGCATTGAAATGGCTCATAAGAAGTGCGGTAGTTTGGCCTTTTATAAACGACCTCTCCTCTAACCAGAAACATTACAAGTCTTCAAGTCCATTCAGCTGGGAAATGAAAATCTCTCTTTTTTTTGTTGATAGTAAGATACCCTTTGCAGCCAGAGATGAGAAGACATGAGAGGTGGTAGCTGGGACATGCATGTTTAGAAAAGATGAGAATAGTAAAAATTTTTCTGTTGCAGCAGTGTTGTACATTGCCTGCACCAGCTTAACTGGACCTGCTGTTTGTCCCAGTGAGGCTCTTTGTCTCTGGGATATTTGCAGATCAGAACCTTCTGTGAATACAAATAAGACTATCCAAGATGGATCCATGAGTAGGAAATGCAAAGATACCTGCCTAAATCTTTAGGAAGACTGAATCATGAGCTTTCAGGAGCACACAGGATGTTGTCTTAGTGATAAAAAAAAAAAAATCCATTTCCAGACTTCCTTAACTATCATACACGCTGAGCTGACTTTCAGACGACATAGCCCAGGAGAGGTACTTTAACTGTGTGCTAGTGATAATTTTTTTTTTTTTTTTAATGGTTTGATTCTTGATGGAAATTCCATCTTAGGTGGCCCAAGAGTGAGAACCTCAAGTCTTGTGAGTAGCTTCTCACTTTGTCATCTGCAACAGGTTGTATTTAGCTTGAGTGCAACTACGTGAAGCACTGCTGTGTTTTTTTCCACCTTTCAGTCTTGCTTGAATGGAGTTAGAAATGAAGCTTCTCCACAAAGGGAGAAACAAGTTTGTTTAATAGTTAGGAACGTATGTGTTGAACGCATTGTGTATGCATTATGTGTGTCTCCCGCACTCCAAACATAGGATATTTCAGGTTTTGGAAAATGTTTGAATTCTGAAAATAGCTTTTAAATTTAAAGATATTTGAATGTCTGTTTTAAATGCTTCTGTTTTCTGTACCTTGGCATCCTAATTTGTCCTGCGTTCCCCTTCATGCATTCCTCCTTTTTTTTTTACCAGAAAAGGGTTTCACGGTGCCTCTAGTCAAATGCCAGGAGATGGCATTTCACACTGAAGATGTGTGGGGAGATCTTTTACTAAAGGTCTATTGAAAAATACCTGGAAGAGCTGCAGGAGAGAAGAAACAGTTTTGTCCCAGTCTCACTGCTTTTTTTGACTCGCAGAAATCTAGTTTGGATCTTCAGGGATTTTGGAGAAATTCTGTCAAGAAACAGAAATGGCATATAAAGCCATGAGAATTACTGGTACCCCCTTCACCAAAATATGCTCCTAATGTGAAAAGAACTTGAAGGCAGTTACTTACGGGCAGGCTGGGCCAGCCCAGAGCCCAGGTCATCAGGCAAGCTTGTGGTTACAGGGACAGGCTGAAAAAGTCACCTTCCACATTTCTTTTTGTTCTCACCTGAAAAGCCAGTTCTCCTTCTGAAGAGCCCTGTCCTCCCAATCTTGGCTCTGCATTGGCGCTGGGATAGATAAGCAGCTCTGAAAACTGCTTCTCTGTTGGCTCAGGTGCTTGACTGTGTATTTAAATACCTGATCTTAAACATCTACCTTTAAAATACTACATTTAAAATAAAATTCAGGTGAGAGCCATGAGAGATGTTTGGGAGATAACCACAGTCATCCTTTCCTAGGTGTTAATTCTGGAAGACATAAAATGTGCATGCCTGGAGCAGGTTCTGAGGGCAGAAAACTCAGGGCATTGCACAATACTGTATCTTAGAAACTCGCGCCCTTCTCCTCTCTTCCCCCCAGTGTTCTAGACACTTACAAAATATAACAAAAACAATCTCTAATAAAAGGAAGAGTCCATCATTCTTCCTAATTGGCTTTTCAGTTAAATTTACAGTACATTAAAAAAAAAAAAAAAAAAGGCTGGTTTGAAGCTCAATAGTACCTTCATTTTCCTCATGGTTGCTTCTTTTTGAGCATGTCTCAGTACAATGTAGGTAAAAAGAAATACTTTCTTTTTGAAGCTTGTGGGAATATCTTCTTTTCCTTTTCTCTCCACCAGTTCCAGCAGAGTGAACTTGATATATATTCCCAAGGAATTAAATTCACTGAGAACTGTGGAGTTTACTCTGGAAGAACTTCAGAACATTTCCCCCCCCCCGCTTTTCTTTCTCTAATGAAAAAATACTTCCTTTGTTTTTTTTTTTATAGGCACTAAGGATCAAAGGCAGCCTTTTGTTAAAATGGGAGGTTGTCCTGATGTTTTTAACCAGATTTTTCTTTTCCTTTGCTACTTAGTGTGTCGTTGGCTGACTGCACCTTAACTATCCCCCTCTAGCTACGGAATGTCTGTTTTATACTTTTGCTGTAATGTGTTTATAGTCTTTAGAGTATTCTAGACTCCTTCAGGATAAAAAAAAGAAAATTTAAAAATCTAACATTCACTATTATTTTGCATTCCCTGTATTATTACCATATAAATCTAGTATGCTTTTGTCCTGTATGCATTTAGATTTTATTATATCATAGGTTAGAATTGCATTATCCTTATTGCATATTACCACATGACAGGAATTTCTACTGTATTTGCAGACAGGTTTTTGCCATGTATCTATCTTAAATTGTTTTAGCATAGCTAATAAAAATATTGACTTTTTTGTCCTCTTGACTCCTGGCCTTTTGACATTTAGCAGCAATATACCAGCGAATTTTCTTCATTTTTTTCCTACCTGTAATTAATTTATCATTACGTTGGGGACATCAGGGAACAGGAAGGGCTGGCTGCTCCAGAGGAAAGGTGAGCTGGGAGCGGGGCATGGAAACAGTGCTGGTGGGGAGTGGTGACCTCCCCAGCAAGGAGCCAGGGTGCTGAGCAGTGAGTCAGGGTTGGGATTAGGTCTGGAGGCAGTGACTGGGGTCAGAGACTGCCTGGCAAGCCCACAGTGAGTCGGGGCAGCTCTGAAGCCGAGCCACGGGGTCTGGGCCCAGGTGAAAATCAGGGGGGTGGGAGAGAGCAGGTGCAGACACAGGCCGAGGGGGGAGCCAGCAGTACGGCCACAGCTGGAAACCCGGGGTAGCACCTCTTTTCTTGCTTTCTTCACAGGTCTGATCAGCAACAGAGCTGGATGTGGGCTTAGACAGCTAAACTGGACTTAGCCAGCTTGAACTCCACCAGGGAGATGTGATCAGAGCCCTGGCAGTGACACATGTTTAATTCCTTCTCAGTAGTGCGACTTCCTAGTTACTGAATCACAGAGTGGTTGATGTTGGAAGGGACCTCTGGAGATCATCTAGTCCAGGCTCCTGCTTGAGCAGGGACATGTAGAGCAGGCTGCCCAGGACTGCGTCCAGACGGCTTTTGAATATCTCCAAGGAGGGAGATGAGATATAATTAAAAGCTGAATTAGATCCTGAAGTGTTGGCACCCAAGAGCTAATTAGCCATGTCCAGCTACCAGACTACTGGTTGTTATCTACATTCAGTATAGGCCAATAGTCCCAGCCACTCCTAGACGTAGCTGGAAATGCTGAGCAAAAAATGTGCAGTGGGCAACATTATTTTCTTTCTCTCTTGGCCTAATTCTTTATTTGTTTTCTCCTCTCACTCTTAGCATTGGGATTCAAACAGTTAATATCTGGGTGACTTCCACCTTCCATCCTCTGTTAGGCAACACTAATGTAAGGTTTTATGTGCAGTGATGAGCTCTCGGAGCATCTCATTTCTTCTTAGCTGAGCTAGAAGCCCATGTGATCAAGAAAAATATCGAAAGTCAACTTCATAGTATGGCACTACCCTTGTGTGTTGAATAAGTGTTTCCTTAATTCTCAGGAGACTAGTGTTATCACACATTCAGCTGCATGTTTCTGGTGTTTTCAGTTTTGCTCTTTAGAAGCTGAAAAGAAATATTTGATTACTTCTCTGCTAGACAGGATCCTGTTTGATCTTCATCGTGTTTGTCTGACTGTGTGCATATATTTTTGGAAGGAAATTTTAAATAGGCTTAGTTTTTCTTTGCATCTTGTTATATTTAATCAGGAAATCTGTAAATGAATAAAGTCAACAAGTCACCAAAAGAAATCCTAAACAAACTAGAAACAAAGTGCTCACAAGAGGCTAGAAAATGTCTGGTTCGGAATTTTCCATGTCAAAACATGAGTGGTTTTCCTGAACTTTTTGAAGGAGAAGCATCGATAGTTTTGTGCTGTGAGATTGTAGAGGTGATGGGGTATTGGGCTGGGAATTTAGCTGCCATGGAATTTAAGTGGCTTTTCTTGTACTGTACTGCACTGTATAACATTTATAATCCTAGACATAACATATGTACCAGTTCTACTTAACAAATGTTCTAGTTAAGTCCAGATTCTCCACAGCTGTGAAAAGGTATTTTAATTTTTATCATTTTAGCAGACTCAGATTTCTGAAAAAATAAGAATTATATCTCTTATAAAGCTAACCTAAGGTGGATGAGAATTGATTTTTTGTTTTGTTTTACCAGCTGTTGATGTTCAGATGAAGCCTGGTATAATTTTTTCTTTTTTTCTTTCTTTCTCCTTCAAGACAGGGAATAGTGATATGACAAGATACCAAAAGCCTAGGAACTGAGAGGAGGAAGTATTAGTGCACCTGACATTGCTTTAATTTTACTAGCACCTATTTAACTCCAGTGCCTGAATGAATTTGGAAAAGATTGTGCTTTGTTAAAAGCTCAAACCCACCTGCTGCTTTCATTAATGTATCACTGAGAGTCTGAAAACCTTGAAACTGAGATATGTCATTGATATTTCAAATGTTTTAAAAAATCCCCCAAAACACAGGAAAGATTTTAATGATTTCTTTCTTAAAGAAACCATGTTGAGCAAACTTCTGATTAAATAAAGAAAGCCAGAAAGCTGCAATTTTAATTTAGAAAATGTTTGCTAGATGATGAATTGATATTCATTTAAACAAAACCATGATTTCTTTGGATGCATGTTTGCTTTGGCAAACTGTTTTTCTGTTATGACGGGAACTTCTTAAAAATGATATGTTTCTCAAATGGTATTCTTAAAATATCTGCCAATGACATATGAAGCTATTTTGATGGTAGTTGTTAGCTAATCAAAAACTAATACTTGTGTAGCAGTGAAAGAAAAAAAATTGCATTGATGGTCATTAATGCTGGTATAACTTTAAAATAAAAGAATGTTTGAATGGTATTACTCCACACTGTGAAATGGAATCCCGATATCTTGTTTGTTTGTTTGTTTAATTATACTTAGATTAAATTCGAAACAGCCAGCTGATCTTAGCAGCTGGTAAATATTTACTGCTCATTTGCAAAATTCCTCAGAGCATGGATTTTTGCTTTTTTTTTTTTTTTTTTTTCCTGTGTGCTAATATTTAATGGAGAAGAACTGATGCCTCAAAAATCCCACTTTAGGAAGTAGAGGGAGTGGGGGGGAGCCAAGACATTTTATATAGTCCTCTCGCATATGAAAAATATATGCGGAACTGTTGGGAACATACACAGCACGGAGCTCTTGAATGTTGATCATAAAACACGTCTGCCTTGCAAATGCACCAAGACTTGAGCTAACAGGCTGCTATTATTGGTGTTGATGGAGTGTACCTGTGCCCATGTTTCTTACAGCTTTGTTTTGCACAGCTTCATCAAAAAGGCTTAGTGTTTAAGAATGAATAGGAATATTAGAAGAGATGTGCAAGTTGGATTTGTGTACTGAAGCAGTAGGCTTCAGACTACAATGAAAGCCACCTGACATTTGCTTTAGGAAGTGCAGAGGAAAGACATTTGCTTTTTGAATCATACATCAACCGTTGGGTATGCGGATGTAGCTGTTCTAGTGAGTGATGGAGCACTACCAACCAGTAAAATGTATTAGCTGCTCAGAAAGTGGCAAGGAATATGCTTTGGGCTGTTGTGCAACACAACTCCAGATACGCATGTCCCGTGAAGAAAAAGGTTTTCTGAGAGGTACGTGGCCTATACTGAACAATTTTAGAAGAGAATGTAATTGATTATTAAAGACTGGTATACAATAAAATTGGTCAACATATCCTTTTACATCTGTGGTCTGGTAAGAGACCAGTGCTGACAACTCCAGCAGTTCAGAAATCATTACCCAGAACCGAGCAGCCATGAAAGTGATTCCCATACCGAGTGCTGCACTCTTGTTAGCCTGCTTTGGCTGGTAGTCCTCCCGACTGGCGGCAGGTGCAGTGCTACTGACTGTGCTAGCAGACCATTTTATTCATTTCAGTTGAAGGGGATTTTGCTAGAAGATCCAGCTGAGTTCTGTTTCTTTATATGTTTGCAAAATCCTGCCTGATGGTGTAGAGGCTGTAACCTCTCAAGACTTCCAGTTAAATAAGGCCACATGACTAGCTCTAGAGATGCCTCTGTCCACTCCTTAGGCAATGAATAAGGCATGCCTCTAAACATTTGTGATGTCCGAAGGGAATTACATAACAGTTTTTTTTTTCTTGCCACAGAGTGAAATTAATATACGTAATTTAAACCAAGAAATCCAGATTTCTTCAAGTGGTATGTAGTCAGCTTGTGATCTACTCAGCTGCTGAACAGACGGAATGTTTCATGAACTTGAAATCCATAAACTTGAAAAAAAAAAAGGGCAAAAAACAACCCCCCCAACAAAAAGCAAACAAAAAACCACAATAATTTCAAAGTAGTTGTTGTTATTGCATCTATTTTTAGCATCTCTTTTATTGTTTACTGCATTTTTCCATTTTTTTCACCAATTATTTTGCGTAATTGAAAGTTCTGAGCTTTGGAACTTGATTAGGTGTTTTTCATGCAGGAATCAACTTATTTATAGCCAAATTACAAATTATATGAAATATAGAATCTGAAATGTCTAGATACTTATCTGAAAAGTAGCAGTGTTCCTCCTCCCACCTTCGTTAATATTAGATGCCACTTTTAATAGTGTTGGTTGGCAATGTAAAAAGTCTAGCCTCCTAAACAAAGGGATTTTAAACTTGACAGTGTTTCTTGAAATTCTATAGTGTGTATTTAAGTGGGATGGATCATGGGATGTCTTGCAGTTGTGCATTTAAAGAGAAAGGTAAACAGTTCTCTGACATTAAAGTATGATAAATAATGAACAGAGAGGACAACTGATCTCTCTTTCATGTGGCATTTTCCTCAGTAAGGCAAGCACAAGGTATTTTGAATTATTCATGAACTCTTACATGTTAGTGACTGAGCCCAACCCCCTGTCTTGCAAACTTTTTTTGGTTTCTGTTACCACACGCATCTCCTTTGATAATGAGCTTATTTGGTTTTGCTAGAGCTTGCTTTCGATTCTGGATGGATCTAGCTATTTACGGGAGAGGAATGGTCATGGGAAGTTGAAGGGTTACTGCCTTGGCTTAATATTTCATAGAAAAGTGAATTGCATTATGCCTCTGAGAACATGAAGTTTCAGATTGTGCCTCTCAAAACATTTCAAAAAAGAATCTTTCACCAAAGCATTCATTCATTTTTTTTTCCTTTTCCCTTTTGCCGTTTCTTTCATAATCGTATGTTAATGCTGGTCCTGCTCTCCTGACTGGCACTTCAGTGCCTCGAGGCATCTGGGTATGGGTTGTAACACTAGCAAATTGCCGTGTATATGGAAATTGCCACCAATGCTATATCAGAGAGGCAGCAGGAGGTCCTCACTGCCTTTCACATGTGCTCTAAAGTTAATGCTTTTATTAGCAGGGAATTGTGAAGAGGAATATCAGTTTGTATTCCCAGGCTACCTTGTTGTAAGGTTTGTTGTCAACTTTTGCTGTTTTTTTTTTTTTTTTTTTTTTGGCATAGAATCTCACCATTCAGTTATAGCAAATTAATTAACTTTTGTTTAAAAACTAGTTTTGAAGCCAGGGTACCCTTTTTCATGGCCTATCTGAATTAATGTTGCTTGTAAACATAGTGTTTTCATAAATATATAAGCAATATGTCAGCATGAAAAACCAGGTGTGTTGATTTGCCTGAAGTAAAACACCTTTTGCTTAAGTATTAAGTTGGTGTTGTGCATTGAATTTTGAATGTAGTAACTAATCAATGAGTTTGTTTTTATAACTGTTTTATTCTTTTGTATGTCTTGCTGAAAAAAAAGTTCTTTGAAATTATAATTTGCCAATGTTATACTTAAAAATGTGTACCAAAAAAAAAAAAAAAAACAAATGAACAAACCTCCCCAGGATCTAGATGAGTAATTTAAATTGCCTCAAGTTTTTGTGCAACTTGTGTGATTTTACTTCCTCAGACTAGGACTAGGGAATCGGAGATCAACCTAAAGCACATCATCTATATAAAAATTACAAATAAGCAGTGGCTAGCAATTTATAATAGAAAATATTTTCTTTTATGAAACTTGTATTTACTAGACAGGAAATATGTGATTATGTTGTGCTAATTAGTTTCCAGGTGACAGAATATGGTGCCAAGGAGAAAAAGATCAGTTAGTATATACTATCTTTACTGCCTTCTTATGATGGAGTTTCCACATGCAGTTTAGACTTTAAAATGATAACACAATTGTTAAGTCTTTATTATTTACATCATTCATAAACAATAGGAGACGAATAACAGAATTCAGCGAGAGTACCTAGCTAACAGAGGGAAAAAGGATTTGCGCTTGTAAAATCCTGTTGTTAGAGAGCATTGCAAGTCAGGAAATCACAGAGATCAGCAGGGAAAAAGTCATGACTGGAAATAGTGGAGTGATACTTAATACAGATAAAAAGGATATTAAAATAGAAACTAGATCCAGCTTGAAAAAGAGGGAACAATAATATCAGATAGAATGGAAATGTCAGAAAAAAAGGAGAAAGTGGAAGAGTCTGGAAAGTCTCTCGTTAATCCAGGGCAAGGTGGAAACAGAGTAATAAATTTGTTACCTACCTCTTAGAATCTTTTATATAGTCATTAATTAAAGATTCAGGCTTATTTGAAATCAAATAGCATACGATAAATTGGAGCATTATCATTCTTAAATGCTTTGCAGATGCATTTGTCTTCTAAGTAGAAGTTTTTTTGAGTATATACGACAGGGTACTTCTGCCAAATAATACTAGTTAACTGTATTTCTGGAAATATGAGAAATTATTGTTAACATGGCATGTGAAGGTCTCTGGATATTACTAATGTTGAAGGAAAAGTGTATATAAGACAGCGGACTGTTTAATATCATGGAGGGTGACAGCATAGAGATTATTAAAATCCTTGCTTAAGTCTTAAAATGTTAGATGATCTGTAATCTGAAAGGACTCACAAGCAATAAGAAGGAACATATATAAAGATAGAAATATCTTTTTACCTCTTGGAATTATTGGGAAAGTAATAAATGGGGATTTAGTGTGCATAGTAGCTCTCATAGACCTCAGGCACTGTGCAGAATGGCAGATGCTCTATTGTTAATGCAGAACAAGGAAAATAGCACTTGTGCTTGGATGTTGGAGTACAAGTTTATATGTCAAGGCAGAGTCCTCTGTAATATGTAGGAAAACACACTGCCATTTTATCCAACAAAAATAGCAAAGCAGGTGAACACTACATTTCCCCAGTAAGTCGATATTGCCAACTTCCTGTGGCTCATATTGATGTTTGTGTCCCTTCCTTTCTGGTCTGCCAATGCATGCATAATGTTTGGGTGTTATTATTTTTTGTCTTTGGCAAACAGTAGGTGTTGACATGCAATTGATGGCTTCAGAGAGATGCAGAAGGCCATTTGGCAGCCAATATTATTTCATTTGCATAAGCAGTGTCTTTGGGATAGCCGTAGAATAAATTACAGATCCCCTCACTTGACTTATTAACAGCAACCTGTGCTATATGTCTCTGCTGACAGGAGTCAAGGCAGGCTTTTCACACAGCTCCATGAATGGGAATCTTTCTTACGAGATGCTGTTGTTTCTGGACGATGATGTGATTCCAGCACACTAGCTGTTGTCTTGCACCCGGCTAGCAAGTTTTTGAAAACAAAGAGCCTCGAGTGACTGAATCATGCAGTAGGCGCTTTGCTTTGCCTTGTCAACATTTGTAATGTCATTACTGCCAGTGTCAAAGAATCATAATCTGCCTGGATTAAATGCTGTGAGACATCTCTGCTGCCTTCCATCAGCATCCTCCCCTCAGCTGCAATAACGCAAACAGGGAGGCATTTATCCACTGCAGTCTTAATATGGGACCAGCACAAACAGCCAGAAATAAGAAATATATGTAGCCAGAAATGCCCACTTGAAACATGTTTGTGAGCTAAAAACACTTCTGCTCAAATAGGACAAACAAGTCCTCTCTGAAAACATCGTAAATCAAATCGTTGGCTTGAATTAGTGAGGAGATAATTCAGAGAGCAATCCCCAGGAATCCTAGCAACAACCCAGTTACCTGAGGTATCGGTTTGATGCAATTACACAGATGTGGGCTGAGTGCAGCTCTGCAATATATCTATTCATAGGTGAGCATGCTAATTCTGGATGTTTATTCTCAGTTAAGTACATGTTCCTGTCTGGGTATAACATCTGTGCATGATTTCCGTACCTGTAAATTAGAGATTCTAATACCTGTTCCAAGATTTGTGGCAAGTTTTTCATGTTGTGCTTTCTTCTCAGTTGCTCAGAATTGTGGCAGGAGAGACTTGGCTCAAATTTAATTTCTTGTTTGAGATTTTTTTTTTCTTAAAGAGTTGGTGCTATTAATGTTTGGATAAACTCCTTTTGGCCATTTTTATTTCATCATTGCTGAATATTGATAAATCAAAGGTTTTGTTTTCAGAAAAGTTGTATTTCTGGTCTTTTAGTATCATCATGAGGTCTTTTAGTATCATAATAAGAATGACCACAATAAAGTTGTGAATTTATATTGGAGTTGCAAATTTATATTGGAGGCACACATAAAACTGAAATGATTTGAGGGTGCAGGTCTGTCATAGGAATGATGACAAATAAAAGTAACCTCTTCTTTTCCTCTTTCTCTCTTCCCCCCAAACAGGCAAATGTTTGATTCCTGAAGCTTCTTACAGCTAGTATGTTTAACAGAGGCTCATCGTGTAACTCAACTGCATATTACTGGGCTACAGAAGCAAGATCTGTGCTTTGTTTTAATGAAAAACCAAAATAAAACATAACTTCATAAATGTAAGCAAAAATGCTAATGAACCATTAAGGCTAAAATATTAGCACATCTCACAGCACAGAAATGACTTCTAATCTGCTCTTCAACATATTCCATTTCTATACAGAGCAGATATGAGCTTTATATTTAGTAGGAGATCTTTAGATCTTAAAAAAAAAACAAACAAAAAACAACCCAGCACAAAACACGCACACACAAACAAGCAACTCAGTTTTACTTTCTGTGAGACAAATGTGAAGGTTTTTTTTCCCCCCATATCTTTTTTTTTTTTTTTTTGGCTGAACTTTTACAGGAAATAAATTGCATTATATAGAAATGTTAAGAAATATTTTGAGTACTTTAGAAATGAAAATGTAAAAGTGAGATATTATAGGGCATGCTTTGTAGCTGAAACTTACTTAAATTTATTATGTTTATTATAGCAGTTATTAAAAAGCAGCAACAGAATAGATTCATACTGAGAGGATGAACATATTGAATTAATTTATGAATCTTAAGAGATTACTTGATATTATACAATTGGTTGCAATATTTTATTTCCTAGTGGTCTTTAACAACAGAGATTTGCTTGAAACTATTCTTTACTATTTTGTGATAATAGCAGAAAATTACCATTTTGCTTTTATTCTTCCTATTTTTGTTTTCTACCCCAATTTCTTTCCACTTTTCTAGTAAAAATGGTAAAAGAAAGAATGACCTACAAAGAAAGAATTGGCACTATTTCCATATTAACACTGGGGGAAAAAAAGGTATCTTCTATTTTTAACATTTGTAATGCAAGTAAGGTTTCAATTAGACTGTTCTCTCCTTTCTCATTGACCAGAAAGATGAAATGAACTTTTCCTTTAGTCTTTTTGAAATGAACGTATATTCAAACCAGGAATGGTTTTCAAAGAAGCATGCTACCTCTGCAATAATATTCCATTCTGCATGTCTTTCAGTCTCAAATTTGAGAAGAAAACATGCTTTGTCCTTAAAGGATACTAGGCTTTTGTTTTCTCATCTATTAATGTCAGTATAAAGTGAATGCTGAATCTCTTGTGAAGGTTTTATATCCAACTGTAATGCTGATGACAATTTTGGCTGTGTTATGTGTCTCCTGTTTTTCACTGTCTGTGCGTGTGCATGGAGAAGGCTTGGTTACAGGTGAGGAGGTGAGCCCCGGGTGACTGGAAGTTGGGTACTGGATTTCATTCTCTTCCCCCTGAGCTCCAGGTTGGTGATGTGCTTCTCATCAAATCCTGCACAGCACTGACAGTTCTGTCAGCAGCTTTTATGTTCCAGCGTCTCTTCCTCTTAGTTATTGATACTTCTGAAGACAGACTTTGAGCTATTTTGGGTAGTATTGAAATGTTTGTACTGTTCTTCAGATGTTCATTTGCCAGAAATGCACTGTCTATCAAAAGCCTCTTTAGGACCCTGGATTCTTTCACATTCATTGCCTGCTCAGCCCAATGCAGATATGAAGTGCAAAAGCATTTTAATATTAAATAGGCTGCAATGTGAGAATATGAATCTTCACATCGTGTTTGTTACCCAGGTGGACATTCATCATCCACTGCAGGTAACACTAGTGGAATTATTTGTGTTCTCAGTGAATATTTAAAGCTCAAAGCTCACAGCTATGAAGGAAGCAAACAGCGACCACTTGTTGCAAGAGTCTGTCAAAAACTCAATCCCTCAATGACTGTGCATGATAATGTTAAAGAAGCTGGAGGATAAACTTGCATTCAAAGCTTGGAAGAGATTTTGTTGTCAGCTGCTCCTGGCGGGGGGAGAAAGCAACCAAGGGGAAGTCTGTTGGCCACTTTGCATATAATTACTTCGTCATCTTCCTGTGGAGGCTGCAAGGTTGGCCAGATTTCAAGTGTGACCTACTGGATACTGATATAAACTTCTTGGATGACAGTTTAAGAAACAGAGCTACAGATTCAGCACCTTTGAGGGTCCAGTGTTTCCAGAGCTGTCAGCTGCTGAGAGTTCCAGGTGAGTTTTGGTGGCCTTGGGCACGGTCGAGGATGTAGCAGGGTGATGGTCAGGTTTAGTGTGGGAAGAGTGGTAGTGTTGGAGATGAGACATAGCCCAGTTTAACTTCATTTGTGACAGTCATCAGGAATACAGGTAGAGCTTAGTCCAATGGCTTTCATATTATTACATATAAATGGATGATGTTTCAGAGTCTGCCAGAAGAGTGTATTCTGATGAAGATCTCTTGCGTACAGAGACCTACTCAACTGTTAACATCAAATAACCTGTTCACATCAATAAGGAAGATGCTTTGCTTCTGATTGTTTTCCCATTTATGATTGTTTCATTGACAGGTCTTCAGCTGTCAAGGAAAATGCTCAGACTTTTCAAATAGGTTTTCATGACACAGCTAAGTTGATCCAACAGCTACCTCAGCTACCACTGAGGCAGGATGCTAGTCCTGTTCCTATCCTGTTGTCTGGTCTCTCATTCTAGATGAGCAGTTTTACTTGTCTGATACAGTTAGATGTTTGAGGAAGTTAAAGTTCTGAGAGATGGCAGTGGTGATAGTAGTGTTGTTTTTTAGATAATTTTTTTTAATCTTCTAAATTCACCGTACCATGAATAGATGGATGCCAGTGCTGAATGCAGTTAGCAATGGCAGCATGCAGTCATTAGACTAGCTTAGCTGAATGGTCAAACTTCATGCATAGGTACTTTTTTGTCAGAGAAGGGAGTTGTTAGGTATGCGGTTGACCTTTTTTTTTGTTTGTTTTTGATAAAAGTGACATTAATCTGTAATGATTATTATACAAGGTGTGATCATCTTTATACTTAGAGCAAAGGATTATATATGTGTGATATTATGAGCTTCAGAAAGTGTAAAACTATAGAAGAATGAAGAAAGTTTAGAATGTTAAAACAGTAGGAGGCAGAAGTTTCTGACATGTTGCAGATGTTTTCTTTTTAATTTATCTTGTTTTTTCTCTATCTTTTGTTGTTGAATTTTTTTTTTTTTTGTGTGCGTAATAGTTTTCTTTTTCATCATCCAACATTATCATCTTGCTATTCTAATGTTCTCCTTTGCAGTTTTATAATTATCACTCTGTTGCTGCACTGCTTGGCTTCCCATCTTTAGGATACTAGTTGCCCTTTTATGATTTATTCCATTGTTGCTTCTTCTACTTTTACTTCTGCTTACTTTCATATGCATCCAGCGGTGTTTTAATCTGCGTTCTAGTCTCCACTGCCCTGCTTTTACTGACATTCTTCTCCTAGTTTACAACCAGAATTCATAACTGGTCATTTCATTCTTTTTGAATCTCTGGCTGAAGTGTACTGTGCATATTTTTTCCCCCTCCACTCAAGACTGCAACAGATTTCCAACTGACAAAACACCAATTTTGCCTTGGCAGTGTACTTTTACACTCCCCCCCACCCCCCCGCAAATCTTTATTAACTCTCCAGAGGACAGAAAGAAGTCTTACTTTTCCAGAGGAAAGCAACTATGTTGGTATGTTGTGCAGGGCTTCTGGTGGAGAGCATCCAGTGACTGCTTCCAGTCCACTTAAATCAGAGAGGGGTTAATCACTTGGGTTATTTGTTTGGTTGTGGCTTTTGGGAAATCTGCATGTAGCACCTTCACGGAAGCCAGATTCCAAATAACGCATCAAAATGAATGCTTTTTATTACACTATCAAAGAAATTGGAAGTTGAACCGGATTTTGTTGTACAAGAGCATTATCCTCCTTATTCAGTCAGTAACCTAATGGGCATTTATAGCAAGTTCTAGTAATCCGGTCCCTAAAAGTGACAAAAGCCCCCAACTGTGGCAATTTCTGTTAGTAACCATCTCTTGGGGTGCAGTTGGAGGGCAGTGCAGCTGTGTACCCAGGCATGGGTGCTGCCTGACAAATATCCTTGTGCAGGGATTCAGTAGAAGTCTTTCAGACAAAGCAAGTAAAAAGATCTGTAACACTTATTTTGGTCACTTCATCAAATCAAAGTTACATTTTATTTCAGTAGATAGTCAGCCATCAATGAAATCTCCATCACTGGAGATTTGAGCCTGCTAGATTCGTGAGCAACACTGGTTGATGATTTGTTGTTTTCAACTCTTCCTGTGGGTGGTTTTGCTGCCTCCCAGCAGGTGAGGGGAGCACTGAACTGCTGGTTGTGAAATGGGTCCCTGGGGAAGGCAGCACTTGGGGATCTTCCCACTGCTTTGAGGCTGGGACTCTGACCCAACTGGTGCCTGCAGGGCTGGGTGGGCATGGGGCAACGTGAGGGCTGCCTGGTACCTCTGTGGGGCACACATGATCCCGGGTTAGGATCCTGCAGCGTGTGATAACAAGACAAGTCTAGTACAGTTCTTGCAAGTGACGGTTGCAGTGTCTGAGTTTTCAGCTGAGCAGTTTTGAATTTTTGCCTAGTCCCTGAGAACGTCTTTCTAAAAATGATCCCTCTTTCAGCTTGATCTACTGATTTTACTGTTGGGGCCCAGTTAGACATGCATAGTTCTCATTGTAAATAATAATAATAAAAAATCACATATTTTCTTCATAGCCAAAGAATGTCATTTTCAAATATTCTTTGTGCTGCAGTCAGCAAGTTCAGCAGTGGGCTTCAACTCCTACCTTTTCAGTGACAAATAATTGTCTTTTCCAGTGGTATGTAGCTTTCCTTTATATTGCCAAGTGGTTTTGGTATATTAAATCTGGCTACTACTTGTCCAGCATCTCAGGCCAAAGAGATTTTGTAAAGATTAGTCAATACCAATAAATCTGTCTTTGGCAGGCTTTAGGACAGGAGAAACTTCCCTGTAAGCCCTCAAAACAATGAAGTAGAAAACTAAATTATGGATAAGGCAGTTAAGGATGCACCATCTTTACCAGTGTGTATATGCATGGGTGGAAAATACTATTATGCAGAATAAAACTTTAAAGTGTTAGACGTAAGTCTGTAAAGGTTTTAATGGAAAATGTTACTTCTAAATTTCTCCCATGTAGAATGTGCTTTAAAACTGATTTCTGCTTTGAATGGAAGTAGACTCTTGGTTTTAAAATAAAAAAAAAAAAAAGTTCTGTGAAGAGGTAGTGTTCTGTATATTAGGGGAAATATATTGTGTGCTGAGTAAAACTGCAAGAAAGAGTAATTTGTTATTTTAGCAGTGGTATTCATTCAATAAAGTGATGCTTTGGGTAAGGCACAGGATATTGTACTGTGCTGCAGCTCTGTAATATAGTGCAGGAGAAGGCTGATAATCTTTCAGTGACTTTATTTTTGTTTGTTTTGGATTGCACAGTGTTCGCTTAGAGCTTCCATTAGCCCTTCACCATTTTTATGAGCACTACGATCAAAATAACAATGACATTTGCAGGATGAATGCTTCACTTAAAATATTCAAAGAAGCAGTGTTTTTACATGTCAGCAGTCTACTTAAGCACCCTACCTGAATGAATGAATAGCTAAGCAAAATGCAATCGTAGGAGCATTGTCACAGCGATCATTCTGTAATAGTATCAAGCTGCTGTACTCCTGTTACCTTTCAGACAGTTGTCATTACTCAGCAGGAGCAAACTGTGGGGACTGTGTGAGAGTTGTGATAATCTGATAAATTGCGTTTTAATGTTTTCCAGATCATTTTGTTAACTCTAATTCAAATTTTCTTCATTATAACATTATATCCTATGCCTTTATTCACTAATAATTTTTTTTCTGAAAATGAGAAAATGATCGGTATGGAAAGGCCTCTTACAGGGATCTTAGTAAGAAACTCAAAATCCTCTGGAGGTACTTCTAGGCTTGGTGATATTTTTACAGCTTAACATTTTGTCAGCTGTCAGGAACTGATCTGATCTAAGAAATTGCATTTGATAAAATTTAATGGTTTGGGAGTCACTTGAGTAGTAATTAATCCCTCTTTCTTAAGCATTTTCACAAACTCTATAAACCCATTTGGCTGCTTTAACAACAGAGACATTATGAGTTTATTGGGGAAGTTCTGCTAAGTGTCCCTGTTTTGATGCATGCTTTGAAGAACTTATCTTTAGAGACAGAAATTTTAAAATGGTAGAAGAAAGTAGGATTTACTGGCATGAAAACAGCTCTTTTATATTATTTCTTCTCTCTGCACATTTCCTTTTCAGATTGGTAGGAAAGATTTGAAGGTAAATGCTGAGGGCAAGACTAGTCCACTAGTATATGTAAGTAAAATTGTGCAAACTGCTCTATAAAATAAATTCTAGAAAAGTAATTAAATGGAATTATTTATATAAACCCCGAAAGTGTTATGTTTGATAAAATTTGGAAGAGTTCCCTATGGAAGCCAACAGGAAAGCAATTTTCCTGCACTCCAGTAAATTTGTTCATAAGGAACTTACCTTCTGAATAAGCAAGTAAATACTATCACTTCTGTTTAGAGAGAGAGGAAAAAAAAAGCCTATTTTTAATATGGAAGCATATAGGAATCTAGAGTTCTGAAAATAACACCACATATATCATCTTCAGTCAGAGAAGGGCCTGACAAGCTGTGTCACTAAGTCTCGTGTCCCATATCCAGACTGAAATAAGAAGAGATGGAATGGTTAGACAGTTTTCAAAATGTTCAGACTAACTGCTGGCTGTCTTTTAAATTCACAGAGTCTCTTGAATAAGAGGATATATTTGAATTAACTCTCACCCATATGAATCTTTATTCTAAATGAGGTTCTTAGTGCATTCTTTGATAAAGTAGAAGTGTCTGCTCCAGAGCAAGACCCAACATATTCTTATATTTTGCATGATGCACATCACTAGAAATATGACCTGTTTACTGAGCAGTTGTTTTAATTCATTTTCTTCCACAATTTACTGGTGGTTGTGTCAGCTTTTATGAACTAGTTTTTCTTCACTTTTTGTCTGATATAGAAGAAATGTTGTGTTATGAAAGCTTGGTAGAATAATACAGGCTTATGGATACATCTATATCTTCTCTAACTCTTCACAGCATGGTTACAAATAATATCTACTATCTGTATAATATCTATTCAATTTGTTACCAAATTCTTCCCTGTCATCAGTTCTCTCGTCTTTTCATTCTCCCTTTCTTCAGCACACTAAACTGGCCATGCTGCCATTGCAAGATGTTGTATTATATTATGTCATAACGTGTCTTAAAGCATATACTGATAAGTTTGGTGAAAAATGAACTGAAACAGAAATTTCTTGAGTAGATTAGACCAGTAGTCTTCATTCTCTGTCTTGCTTTTTACCTTGAGAGAGAGGTATAAAGCTTCCATAATGGAAGAGTAGGCAATGATACTTCCATAGAGGACCATATCCTTCTATTTGCTTCTGTTGCAATGTACTGGGGTTTGTGCCCCCTGTAAATGTTTATACAGCCCAACAGCACTAGAGATATTCTCACTTCTATTAGTTCATTCATATCGTGTTGCTTTTCCACTTATAACCTGAAAAGTCTTTTTTTTTTTTTTTTAACTGTCTTAAAATGTTAGAATAATTGGTATTTGCTTTTCCTTGGACTTTTCATATTTTTAATATTTAATACCACTTACACTTGACTTCTCAGAAGAAGCTGAAATGAGGACCCATACAGAACATGTACTGTAGTGTAAATATAGTCATAACAATATAGTTTTCATTATGATAAAAAATTAAGTTGGGCAGTATTTTTATTGAATATTGCTGTCAAACCCATTTTTCATTAATGTTAACATTTTTTTCCTTTAACGTTTTTGCAGTTTAGTTAAGAGCCCATCAACATGTAGCAATGATTGAAATGTTCTTTTCTGCAGCTATTGTCAAGTCCTGTTGTCAAGTCAACTAACATTTTTTTAAATGCCTTATAGAGCTTCTCAGTGCGTCTTCTACTTTTGCTAATGTAGATAACTGTGAAGAGTTTTTGCCATGTTATTACTACTTACCCCAATACTCCCTTATATTACATTTAATTGTTTCGAAAATTTCCCCCCTGCCTTGATGAGGCTAGGGGAAAAAATTCAAGAGAAAAAAAACTGGACAGGGAATATTTATGCTCAGAAAGGAAGGCATTTCATATACTTGAAATTCAGCAGGGAAATTTCTCTCTTCTTCCGAAGACAGAACTATTACTCTAAGGTCAGTGAGGAAAAAGACAACTGCCTGATTATCAGATGTGGTTTTATGGCAGTTAAAACTTATGCATCTTACGGCAGTGGAAGATAAGTAAAGCAGAGTAAGCATAAGTAAAGATTGTCTTCTTGACCTTTAACCAAGGCTCTGAAAAGGAAGTTTTTCCTTGCAGGCTGTGTGGTCAGGCCTAGGGGATAATTGCCTGCTTGGTTTTGGTGATCAATTTTCAGGTCTATGATTTATGGTACAAAGTTTATTAATGTGATTAGATTAATACATTACTTAGTATTACTCTAAGAAGGACAAAATGTTTTTTTTTTTCAAATTATAGGTTGTTTACTTTTTCAAGATAAGGTGTTTTTTCTTCTCTTTTTCCTTTTCCTCTTCTCTTTTTCCTTTTTCTTCTCTTCCTTTAACACAGTGTATTGCCTTGGGATTCTTTTATTGCTATAACAATAAATAAAAATCCCAACTTGTAGACTAAGACTTTATTTGGGTAGCCTCTTACAATGTTAGAAGAAAAAGAAAGACCTTTCTCTTAAAGGGTTAAAGGACAGGAGGCAGCCATTTCATACAACAGGGGAAGTTACAGAGGTAATGAGATGATATTGCTGTGGGTCATAGGCAGTGGTGATGAAAACACTTGCTGTAAATATGTTTTTAAAAAGTTTTCATAGATTAGCTTTACATTGTCAAGTCTTGTACCAGATTAGGTTTCACCTCCCCTGCCAGACCTAATATATAGCCAGCAGAAACCTTGGTATTGTGTGATCTGGCTAATGTGGGAAAAAGGAGATCGTGTGTTGATACTTAATCTGGATCGCATTTGTATTGTTGAGTGATCCTGTAGCACAAGGATTTGTGGTGTTGGCACATGCGGATCTTGGGTTCTTTTTTTGGGTTGCAAGGTTCTACCATAGGGAACAAGACATGGGTGAGTTTTGAGAGAGAAAATAAAAGAGGATGGTTACCTGGCTCTATAGATATTTATGGGTAGTCTTTGCACCTGTGAGGGCAGCACAAGAGAGAGCATGAAGGTATCCACTTGAAAATTTAACAGACAGCTTACACAGATGATGGCCTGAGCTGACCAGACCTGGAAAGTTGCCACTTTGCAGCAAATGGCTTTGAAAGTTAGGAGTATATTTTTTTTTTTCTGTATTATTGCTCTTTATACACTATAATATATACTTGTTTTGTCTACTTTCTGATAATCATAAGTTATTACAGGCAAAAGTCTTCTCTTTTTATGACAAAATATATTTTGTTCAGTTTTTAATATCAAGGTGTCTTTATTTCTTTAAAGCTCTTTAAGCAAAATACTCTAAAGCATTTTTCATGAATATGTCACTGTCAGTATTTTTGTTTTGTAAGTTTTATCTCAGGTGGTAGATTTAGATGACATCTTAAAACAAAGAAAAAAAGAATGAAAATTAACAGCTTTTGGGTTTCAGTTCTTGGCTAGTTTCTTTTCTATGATAGTGTGTTATCTTATTTTTACACCTAGTGGTGATTTAGTTTCTTTAAGTCTTCTATAAGGAACTTTGTCACAGGTTGTTTGGAAACTCAGATTAGAATCAATCCATTCTCCTTTCTGTGGTGTTTTGGTGAACTTTTCAGGAACCACGAAGCGTAGGAATTACATGATTTTCCTTTACAAAAGGTGTTCTGCTTTGCTTCCAATAGATATATAAATTATCTTGTATAAACAGATAAATAACTTAGCTATCTACCTGATGTTGTAAACAGTCAGCTTATTAGCTGTCCTTTAGTCTTCTATAACTTAGGTTTTAACCTCAAGTGTTCTTTTATTACTGGGCAGGAGAGGATGAAAGAAACCCTGTTATGTATAATGACTTGCTTGATGTTTGAGTTTGTTGGAGTCTGTTAATGTATATAGACATAAACAGTTTCATTCAGAATATAGAAAAAGGATTATTTTTTCACTATAAAGTTAGATGAACAGTTGAGTATTAAAATTCATCATCTGACAATGACCTACAAGGAAACATCCTGAGATGCTTTTTGCTGTTCTACATTCTAGACAGAAAAGATGAGTGTGATTGGAAAGGGAAGATGCATTTCTTTGAGGGTAGGTGGTGGATCTTGTTGTAGGCTTTTTGCAACGGAGTAGGGGAGTTGATATCTGCTACAGATTCTAAATGGGAAGTAACCGTGTTATATATGTTTTATTTAGGATGATGGAGATCTAATTTGGTTGTGCTTGAGAATGTCGAGTAGTACTTTCAGAAGTTATCAAACTGAGGTAAAAGTCAGTGTCCCATTGCCTATTGCCCCTTTACTACTGGCGCTAATGGGCTGTGTTCTGCAGGGTATATATTTTCCTAGTAAGTAATACCGAGTTACACTGATGAAATATGAACATTACTCCTACTTTATCAAATGGCCACTAAATGACATGATCTAGAGCTACCTTGGTTTTATAATTGACCTTATGTCACAGCGTCATGGGCCATCGATAACTAATTGTGCTTAGGTCATTTCAACTCTGCGTCTCTTTTTTCATTCTAACCTAGTAACAGCAGTTCATTAGCAGAAACTGTATTAAAGAAAAAAACATTTTCCAAACGTCAGCAAATAATATAGTTTGGTTAGGATACAAGATATATGGTATACCTTTTTAAGATGACGATACAATTAACAAGCTGGTTGAAAAAAAAATGTGTTTTTTTTTCTTTTTAATGTAGTTTTAAATGCTGTTTCCTGTTGCTGGCTTACAAAGGAAAATTGGAGATATATATAAATATGTGTGTGTGTATATATATATATCTTTTGAAAAATATATAGAGAAAGAAAACATAAGCTACTAAATGATGTTCCTTGGACCTAGCAAAGTCTGAGAAAGTTAAGGTTCTTCCAAAAAGGTTACTAGTATATTATTATGCTACAGTGATAACATTGCAACTGCAGCTTTAAAAATACTAGAAATACTAGGATCTAGTTAGTTCATGACTTAACATATTCTGACTATGCCTTTGGTACCATGGTGGAGGAATACCAAATTCCTGAATCTTTCCTTGGTAGCAGTTAAAGAAGAGGGAACTCTGAAGTTCCAAAGCTCTCCAAACCCAGATTTCATGTAGTCCTTTCAGCTTTGTGTGCCTCTGTATGCTTTCTTGCTTCTGCATGAACAGGAAGCCTGGCAACACTGAGTGATGATTTTAGCACTGTAGGACTCTGAATGCAGAGCATTTGATGTAAACCCACATAAGGGTAGAAAACTTCTGATTATCACAGAATCATTTAGGTTGGAAAAGACCTCTAAGATCACCTAGTCCAATCTTAATCTTTCTCTTATAATTTGCCTTCTGTCTTAAGTTCTAAGGTGACTTGAGCTATTTGATACAAGTTAACATATGTGATGTTGACTACACCTAATTCACTGGCAATTCAGTAATTTGCAACTACACAAAAAATCTTCAGTGTCTCTACAGAAATTTTTCTGATTGCAAGTATTAATTATTTATATAGAAGCCTTATCTAGTTTTAGAAGAAGTTTTTCTGTAGTTGGTGTAGATCCATATACTTGGTTTCAGCGAGTAAAGTATTATACACGTGCCATGCATTGGCATATGACCTTGGCCTTTATCAGTTAAGGTGCTGTGGCTGTCATGCTACTTAAATGAAAATAATCTCTTACCTCCAATATTAAAGACACTGTTACAGATTCTTTGCTTTGTAATTACACTAGAGCTACTAAGATCTGTTTCCATGCTTGTAGCAAGCCCAAGCTACTGCAAAATTATTTCACTGTTTTTAGTTTCCTTAAGGAACAAAGGCATTCTGAAGACTAGTCTTTGAGGTATTTAAATGTTTAAGAGCTTATGTTTGTGAAGGTTTTAATAATAAATGAACTAATCTGCTATGGATGACAGAGGAAAGGAGAAAGGCAATAATCAGTTACTGGGATAAGAGCTTCGATGTAACGGTATTATAAGTAAACTGTTTCTGACAGCTGTAATGCTTCAAGAGAGCATACCATGTGCAAAGTTTTTCTTTCATCAAAATTTTACTTTTTCTAATTTCCAGTAGTCAATCCCCGAGGGTGATAAGCTATGGGATGGCATGCCAAAATCTGAGGGACTGCATGCTAGTGAGATCCTTCAGTCTGCTCCATGAGGTGCTGGGTACAATGAATCACATTTGAAATGTTTCTACACCAATGCACGCAGCATGAGGAACAAGAAAGAGGAGCTAGAAGTCTTGGCTTAGTCCCAAAGCTATGACATCACTGGCATAAGTGAAACCTTGGGGGAAGAATCCTGTGTCTGGTGTATTATAACGGACAGTTATAGGCTCTTCAGAAGGGATAGGTGAGGCAGGGGATGGCGCTGTATGTAATGGAGGGGCTGGCCTGTGTGGAGCTTGCAGTTGGCGATGACACAGTTGAGAGCCTCTGGGTCAAGCAAATAAAGGGGATGTCATTGTGAGTGTCTACCATAGACCAAACAGTCAGGATGATGACAGTGATGAATTATTCTCTAAGGAACTAAGAGATACCTCTAGATCAGCTGCCCTTGTCCTTATGGGGGACTTCAACTTGCCAGACCTTAACTGGGAATATCACACAGTTGATACAAACAGGTCCAGGATATTCCTAAAACACCTTGATGATCACTTCTTGGTACAGGTACTAAGGGAGCTGACTAAGAAAGGTGCCCTCCTAGATCTGTTGCTTGTGAACCGAGAAGGTCTTGTGGGTGAAGTGGAGATTGGTGGCCATCTTGGCCATAGTGACCATGAAGTAGTCGAGTTTAAAATCTTTGTTGATAGCAGAAAAACTGCCACCAAAACTTCAACCATGGATATGGGGAGAGCAGACTTCAGGCTGCTTAGGGAACTAGTTAGTAAGGTCTCCCGGGAAACTGCTTTTGAAGACATCAGGGTCCATCAGTGCCGGTCAGTTTTTAAGTACCACCTCGTAAGAGCACAGGAACAGGCAGCTCCAAAATGCTGCAAGTCAAGCATGCAGGGCAGAAGGTTGGCTTGGGTGAGCAGGGTTCTTCTTCTAGAGCTTAGGTGGAAAAATAAAGTGTATGGCCACTGGAAGTGAGGTCAGGTGACATGGGAGGACTACGGGGATGCTGTTCACCTTTTTAGGGAGATAATTTGTGTGGCCAAAGCTCAACTGGAGTTGAAGCTGGCCAGTACTGTGGGGGACAATAAAAAGTTTTTTTTTTTTTTTTTTTTAAATATGTTAACAGCAAAAGGAGGACCAGAGGAGACATTTGTCTGTTACTTCATGAAGATGGTCACCTCACAAACAGCGACATAATCAAAACAGTGACATTTAATGCCTTCTTCACCTCTGTCTTCAACACCATTGATGGGCTCTGGGACCCCAGGTGCCCTGAGTTGGAGGATCGTGACTGTGGTAATGATAAACTCCCAGCCAACCCCAAACTTGTGCAGGATTTGCCAGTCCAACTAGATGTCTACAGGTCTATGGGGCCTGATGGGATTCATCCCAGGGTACTCAGAGAGCTGGCTGATGTCACCAAGACCATTCTCAATTATTTTTCAACAGTCTTGGGAATATGGAGAGGTCCCAGTTGACTGGAAGCTGGCAAACATCATTCCAATTTTCAAGAAGGGCAAGAAAGAAGACCTTGATAATTACAGGCCTGTCAGTCTCACTTCAGTGCCCGGTAAAATTATGGAGAAAATTATTCCAGGAGTTATTGAAAAACACCTGAAGAACAATGCAGTCACTGGTCATAGCCAACACGGGTTCATGAGGGGAATGTCCTGCTTCACAAACTTAATTTCCTTTTATGACAAGGTTACCCGTCTAGTTGACCAAGGGAAGCCAGTCGATGTAATCTTTTTGGATTTCAGTAGAGCTTTTGATACTATTTCTCACAGTATTCTTCTGGAGAAAATGTCCAGCATGGAGCTAGATAAAAACATAATGCGTCGGGTGAATAATTGGCTGATAGGTCAGGCTTAAAGGATTATGGTAAAAGGGGTTATGTCAGGCTGGCAGACAGTGACTAGTGGTGTTGCACAGGGCTCCATTTTAGGGCCAGTTCTCTTCAATGTTTTTATAAATGACTTGGATGTAGGACTAGAAGGTGTTTGCAGATTATACTAAATTGGGAGGAGCTGTTGACTCCCTCGAGGGTAGAGTGGCCTTGCAGAGAGATCTTGGCAAATCAGGGAGCGGGGCAATCACCAACAATATGAAGTTTAACAAGAGCAAGTGCTGGATTCTGCACCTGGGAAGGGGCAACAGACTGGGGGACGAGAGGCTGGAGAGCAGCCCCATGGAAAGGGATCTAGGGGTTTTGGTCAACAGCAAGTTGAATATGAGTCAACAGCTGCCCTGGCAGCCAGGAGGGTCAGCTGTACCCTGGGGTGCATCACGCATGGCACTGCCAGCTGGTTGAGGGAAGGGATTGTCCCGCTCTGCTCTGTGCTGGTGCGGCCTCACCTTGAGTGCTGTGTGCAGTTTTGGGCACCACAGTGTAAGAAGGACATAAAACTAGTAGGGAGCATCCAAAGGAGGGCTACAAGGATGGTGAAGGGTCTAGAGGGCAAGTCATATGAGGAGTGGCTAAAGTCACTTGGATTATTCAGCCTAGGGAAGAGGAGACTGAGGGGAGACCTCATCATGGCCTGCAGCATCCTCACGAGGGGAGTGGAGGGGCAAGTGCTGATTTCTCTCTGGTGACCAGCAATAGGATCTGAGGGAATGGCATGAAGCTACGACAGGGGAGGCTCAGGTTGGATATTAGAAAAAGGTTCTTCACCGAGAGGGTGGCTGGGCACTGGAACAGGCTCCACAGGGAAGTGGTCACGGCACTGAGCCTGATGGAGTTCAAGAAGCGTTTGGACAGTGCTCTCAGACATAGGGTCTGATTTTTGGATGGTTCTGTGTGGAGCCAGGAGTTGGACTCAGTGGTCCTTGTGGGTCCCTCGGGATATTCTATGAATACTCATCAGAGGAAAGAGAAATTCAGGGTTAAGGTGAGGAGAAATGAAGAGTAATGAGACTTTAACATGGAATTCTGAGCTTGCATTATTTGGTTTACAGATGACCTTCACCCATTAGTTCTGAAGCAGGTGTGCTGGGAATTTTTCCTATTCTTTTCCTCCGGTATCAAATGGCTTTATTTTTTCAAGCCAATACAAAAAGAGGTTTATACCTAAGTTGCAGAAAACAAGCACAACTGAAATAAATAAATAACCTCTCATCTCTCTTTCCTTGTGCCTTTGTTCAGATAAAGTGTGATTGGATGTGGCATTTTGATTTCAGAATAACTAACTGGCAGCCAAAGTATAATAAAGTATAATTTTTTTTGTCTTATTGTTGGTTACCTGACATCCCCATCACTCAGTCTGATCCACGCAAGCACATACTTGCATGAACACAGAACTTTGAATGTCCAAAATGGTGGAAGCTTCTCCAGCACAGACCAAATTACAGAATCAAGAGGCATCCTAATAATACTAATTCATTTGCAATAAATCTTGCAGTTAACAGTGCAAGCCTCTGTGAATTGTCTTGTAAATCTAGTAGTTGATTTAAACATCATATCATATTTTTTTTCTTAATGAGTTTGAAGAAGCTTGTTTTTCCTGAGTATAAAATATGCATACAGAATTTTATAAGAGGATATTTGTTTGATAACTTCTACCATTGTTGACAACAATATAATGATTGCTCTCTACAGGATTCTAAGAGCAGAAAAATAATGATTACAGGCTGGATGTTTTTTAAGGTACTTCAGATGGAGTTATTTGCAGATGGTAGACAGAAATGCATCTTTGGCATTCAAAAAGTAAGGAAATTTTTCTTTGGCTTGCAGTTGAATTTGGTCTCTTTGATAAGCCATGACAACGAAGGTGAAAATCTGTTCCCTCCCTGAAACTACCTTTCCAGATTTTCACTTTAGGAATCTCTAGCTTGCCTAGGAAGTTCTGGAACTTGTTCGTGCAATTTACCATTAGGCGCTACGTGTACACGAGTTTAAGGACCTATTTGTTCTCATGGGTTGTAGCAGAACAACCCTTCCTGTATGCTAATTTCATCTTTTTTTTTTTTTTCTGTTAGCCAAAGTAGCTCACTGAGACTTGTCTTAACATTTTTTTCATATTTTAAAATACTCTTATATGACTTAGCATTAACTTATATCTTGAGCCCATGATTTTAGACATGTATAAATATTACTCTATGGTATCAAGCATGCAATCAGGTTACAGTTGCTTAAAGTCACTGCAGTGAACAGTCTGTGCATGCACTGCTACCATGCAGCAAATCTGGGGTAATTTACCTAAGTGTGTTGCTTTTGCACTAGAAACATGGCTAAGTGCATGTAGAAGCTTATCGTGGCTCAGCTGGCCAGTGATAACCCATTCACTTACTCTACTTAGTGTTTCTTAACACAGAGTTTCTTAGCTTAATAAGAGTGGAGATCTTACGTATCCAGATCGCTTTTATAAAAACAGAATTTTGGCTGTTAAATCCTCGGAGCATTGCAATATTTATTAAAAGAATGCTATTTATCCTACATATAGTTTAACCTGGTAGGCAGCTAAGCACCACACAGCCGTTTGCTCACTTCCACTGCCACAGTGGGATGGGGAAGAGAGTCAGGAAAAAAAAAAAAGGTAAAAGTCATGGTTTAAGATAAAGACAATTTAATAGGACAGAAAAGGAAGGAATAATAATAATAAAAGAATATACAAAACAAGTGATGCACAATGCAAGAGATCCTAGTACAAGTGTGTGCCAAATGGGAAGTTGAGTTGAACGGTTGCTTAGACCTTCATTCTTCTTGGCAAACATAATTTTCAGATATGAATATTCTATGCCTTGTTTATCTTGAGTTTGTGCTTGCACAATGAAATTTAGGACTCTGCCAGTTTTGATTCCACTGAGGATCTCTGGGGCCTTTAGCGTCAGGACTGAACAAGAAAATATGTTCTTAATTTGAAAGGCTGAGGAACTGCAGCACGCAGAGCATTGTTTGAGGGCAATTGTTTTTGTTAGAACAGTTTTATTCTGATACACAAATGGGTAATTGATCTGGTAGTGTTCTAGTACTAACGATCTATTGGTATCTGTGGAAATTCTCAGTATATAGGGCCTTATCAGTCAGTATGGCCTGAGATGCTGAGTCTTAAGAACAGTGATTTATATTTAATGCCCCTGACATTGGTAGAATATCCAGAAAGGCTTATTATGGTTTGTAAGGAAATGGAAAAGTCCACAAGAGCACTTTGATGCTTCAATCCCTGCTATGACCCCTGTGAGGCTCCCAGAATATGCAGAAACATCACTGAAATAAAGTTCAGGGCAAATCTGGATGAAATGATTTTTGCCTTCTGACAAAATATCCAAGCTATTGTGCAGATTCTTCTCTGCAAGAGCTTGCCATTAAAAATGCATTTAGTAGTCTGAGACATATGGAAGCTATAATACATCTGGTCCCTAAAGCCAAATTGTGTATGAAGCACTATCGGTCTTTTTTTCATTCCTAAATGTTTTCTACTCTGATGGTAGATTAAATGGTTTGTAATGCTTCTCAATATGTTGATGTTCATGTAAATCAACATATAATATATCAGCATTGTATCCTTTTGTCTAGTGATATTTCTAACTATTGATTTTGTGTAGGATTGAATGCAGAATACTGGAGAAGTGATTACCTTAGCTACACTACTCTTGTAGTTTTAAAACATGAGATGATCCTCAATGTATCTTTTTTTCTGGATTAAAAACTCTACCCCCAAAACCAACAGCTGACAGTCTTTATTAATGAAGAGTTAAGACTGATGATATGAATACTTGCAT
Source organism: Anseranas semipalmata (assembly GCA_013399115.1). Taxonomy (NCBI): domain Eukaryota; kingdom Metazoa; phylum Chordata; class Aves; order Anseriformes; family Anseranatidae; genus Anseranas; species Anseranas semipalmata. The sequence goes on along the minus strand of VXAA01002712.1, from coordinate 981,117 downwards.
GATGGTAAAAGGTACTTGATGTGTTATAATGTTTCCCAAGCAAAGCATTGCTAAGAAGTAAGAGAATTGTAACATAAAAGATAAATCTAAAAGATGGTAAAGAGAATCCACAGAATTGATACATGGATATACATTTCATCTCACCTGAGGCAATCTAATAGAAGTAACACTGAGTAATTGGAGCATTTGTGTTCCCAGAAATGATTATATTAATCATTATCCTAAATTTCAAAAACAAATTTCCACCTCTTGGCTAACAATAGAAAGCAGACTTGAGGCTGTTTGGGACTGCAGCGGCATGTTCGTGCTGCACAAGAGAACATGATGTGGATCTCTCCGGAGCTACCAGTAGCAACTTAGCTCCAGACATGAAAAGCAGTGTTGTGCCTACAGCAGGAAGATATAGCACATAAGTTATTTTTCCAGATCAGACTTTCTGAAGGCTTCTGATGAAGAGATGTAAAATGTTTCTAAGCTCACGTGACACTGACAGATTCTGACCTTGTTAAGTATTTCTAGCGTTTGCATACAGTGTCTGCTCAAGAGCAGATGTAGCACATTAGGATCTGAGCTTGTTTTGAGTCTAGGATTGTACTTACATCATGGATTTACATCTCTAAAAGAGGAATTATTTAATTCACTTGTTAATTAAATGAATGTTAATTAATTTAATGAAAAGACTGTGGTTTGATGTTGTAAAAGGTTCTGGCAGTTTGACTGATGTTGCTGCTCCCTGCTGCACATTCCCACTGTCATGCGTTCGGTTTTATTGGCACAAGTGCTTGTGTGGTCATGTACAGTGACTAAATTAAGGGACTGATTGAGCTGAAAAATAACCCAGCAAAATCAAAATGTTCCCTATCTTTTACCATTTCTCACACCCAACAAGACCAGATCCTCAGTCTTGTGTGTCCTCACAGAAAGTTGAGAAATTATGAGTCAGAATGTTGCAGCAGGTGGAGAATTTAGGAGGAGGATTTTGTGATAACAGACCACAACTACAGATGGAAGAGCTGCAGACTTTTATTCCTAGGTCTTCCACTGAATAGTTGAGTGACTTTGAATTTATCATTTTCTTGCTGCTTGTAATTCTTTTGAAATCTGTTGAAATTTGGAGGAAATAATTTTTCATTGGAAGATGCTAGCTCAGAGAAATGCAAATGTTTTAACAGACTTCTGCCCAGAGCATGTGCTTTGCAGCAGTGTCTGGTGGACTGCATGAATATCATTGAATATCATAGAACGGCTTGGGTTGGAAGGGACCTTTAAAGATCATCTAGTTCCAACCCCCCTGCCATAGGCAGGGATGCCACACACTAGATCAGGTTGCCCGGGGCCTTGTCCAACCTGGTCTTGAACACTTCCAGGGATGGGTCATCCACAACTTCTCTGGGCAACCTGTTCCTGTGCCTCACCACCTTCTGAGTGAAGAATTTCCTCCTAACATTTAATCTAAATCTCCCCTGTTTTAGTTTAAAACCATTCCCCCTTGTCCTGTCATTGTCTGTCTGGGCAAAAGGTTGCTCTCCATCTTTTTATAAGCCCACTTTAAGTATTGAAAAGCTGCTATAAGGTCACCCCGGAGCCTTCTCTTCTTCAGGCTGAACATTCCCAGCTCTCTCAGCCTTTCTTCATAGGATAGAAGACTGCATGAAGACTGTGGTCTTGCTTGACTTTTCCCAGTGCCCTGAAAGTCATCAGCATCTGGTATTAAATACAGTTTTTCTAAACTTTTGCATCTCTCTGCCATGTAGCAAGCAGCCTGAGAAATCTGGGAATCCCAGTTTTATCAAGAGGCTTTCAGAAATTCTGTGCCATTCCCCATTTCCATCAGGGAGAACTAATTATATCTGTGGGAGTCAAGACAATATGGTTCTACTGGCAGTCAGGGCAAATTTATCCTTAAATTGGAGATTTCTAGATTTCAACTCACTCTAGAGCATTCCCAGCTCTTTGTTTGTTTGTTTTTTTTGTTTGTTTTTTTTTTTTTGTTTTTGTTTTTGTTTTTTTGTTTTTGTTTTTTTCAAAATATTTGACTTCTGGTAACAGAAACTCCATGTTTAGATCATTTCTTTTTTATGTTTTTGCTTGAGGCATCTATCTCTTTTAGACATGTGTTGTTTGGTTGGTTTTAGCACTCTTTCCTGGAGGATGTCATATCAAGATCAGTTCTTTAAGAGTATGTTTGAGAAATCTGCTTTCTTCTTCCTGTGAATTATAGTCCTTTCAGATCATCACTGGAGTCCTTCCTTTTGTTTAACATACATTCACATGCCTTAGTTAGTCTCAATACAATATATATTCTTTGTAAATGAAATCCAGTCCTGTTCAACTTACTCATCAACAACCTGGATGATGAAATAGAGTGCACCCTCAGCAAGTCTGCGGATGACACAAAACTGGGAAGAGTGGCTGATACACCAGAAGGCTGCGCTGCCATTCGGAGGGACCTGGACAAGCTGGAAAGTTGGGTGGTGAAGAACCTCATGAAGTTCAACAAAGGCAAATGGAGGGTCCTGCACCTAGGGAGGAATAAGCCCATGCACCAGTACAGGTTGGGAGCTTACCTGCTGCAAAGCAGCTCTGTGGAGAAGGACCTGGGAGTCCTGGTGGACAGCAGGTTAACTATGAGCCAGCAATGTGCCCTTGTGGCCAAGAAGGCCAATGGAATCCTGGCGTGCATTAGGAGGAGTGTTGCCAGCAGGTCAAGGGAGGTGATCCTCCCCCTCTGCTCAGCCCTGGTGAGGCCTCACCTGGAGTATTGTGTCCAGTTCTGGGCTCCCCAGCACAAGAGGGACATGGAGCTCCTGGAGTGAGTTCACAGGAGGGCTACTAAGATGATTTGGGGACTGGAGCACCTGTCGTACGAGGCGAGGCTGAGAGAGCTGGGCCTGTTTAGCTTGGAGAAGAGAAGACTGAGAGGGGATCTTATCAGTGTGTACAAATTTCTGAAGGGAGGGTGTCAAGAGGATGGGGCCAGACTCTCTTCAGTGGCGCCAAGTGACAGGACAAGAGGCAACGGGCACAAACTGAAGNTTTTTTTTTTTTCCCCCCTCTTGGAAGATCATTTATAGGTTTCTATAATATTCCTCTAGCTAACTTCTTTCATCTGGGGATTGCTTCATTTATGGAAATATTAGTAGGCTCAAAAAATTGTAAATAAGTAACTGCAACCAGATTTGACAGACTGCAGTTTGACAGAAGAAATCTTTTGTATATGGTATATTACCAAATGTGTTAGCTCAACATGATAGCTCTTTTCTCTTTTCTTTTTTTCTCTTTTCTTTTTTTCTCTTTTCTTTTTTTCTCTTTTCTTTTTTTCTCTTTTCTTTTTTTCTCTTTTCTTTTTTTCTCTTTTCTTTTTTTCCTTCTCTCTCTAATTTAGTGCTTATCCATACCAGTCTAGGAAACTGCATGTGGAAGGATGGATATCCCTAGTCCTTGTCTGTGCCCATATGGAGATCTTGGACCTTGTCATGCCTTGTATTGAACTGGAGGTCACACAAAACACGCTTATTCTGGACCTGAACAATAGGACGGAGGTAATGGACCGGGGCCCTGATCTCATGACTGAACATCGTGCAGCCATAATGTCCAGTGCTTGTTAGTTAGCTGTGGCATCCCAGCTGTGATGTAGTATCTGATTGCAAATTTTCTGTGGTCTGTCCAAAGTGGAGTTAAGCTGTTAGGATATTTGTCAGTGTAATGAAGCAGCCTAAAAATGCTAGTCCATTTGTGCTAGGAGATGGTTCAAAGAACTGCTTTTTATCATTTCTCAACTGTTCGTTGGCCTTCTAGCTGAGAGGTGGTATGGACCCATTGTACACAATAACAGGTCAAACGTGAACATAAGGTTGGTGCAATAGTAGTTTGCCACGGAGAAGGCTGCGGTAAAGTACATATCTGCATTAGTCTTACAGAGAGATTTTCATGTTGTTTGTAGCTTTTTATTTGAATAAATAGCTAATACTTATGTAGATTTTAGTGGTCTTACATTTGAAAAATCTCATAGTAGGATTATTGCTTTTTTGTGCTATGGAATGGTAGTAATGACTGTGATTGCCATGGTGATCAATACTTAATGTATGTAATTGTGACCAGCTTAAACATGAGGTTGATTTATTCCACTTACTTCAGAATCTAGGACATTCCTTTATGTGCAGAATTGGTTATGTGTAGCCTGTGGAAGGCTACAGAAGGCTTGCTGAAAGTCTGAGGACAGCTGGGGAAGCTGTTTTGTTGAAAGACTGAAGCTGTGGTAGTTTATCACTTGGGGAAAAAAAGATGTTGTGGATTTTGTTTTAATCCCCACATAACTCAAAATTGACTTAGTGTAAAAATGTCAAACTTGATAATCTTACTCTCATCAACATTACCTTGGCTGTCCAGTATTAAATTGACCTTCCAATTATATATTCTATGTGCCCAGTTGAGCTTGATTGATGTGTGGATTTTCAGCAGCAACTGGGAGTAGTTGCTACATATAACTGGGCAAGAATTTGTTTAGAGAAGATGTGTATGCACTATGTATATAACACACTTCCTGTGGACTGCTTATGCTGAATTTATCACTTTTCCAGTTCCAGTTTATCACAGTTTCAGTTCAGGTTATGGTATTGACATCAGAAATTTGATTAATCATTTATTGGTAGTGTATTATTATTTAAGGTATCTGACACAGTTGTGTCTGCTTTCAGTTATTACTGCTACTGTAGATGTTGGCTTGAAGGGGAAAATTAAGTTGGTAAATTTCCCTCTTCTCCCTGACCCCATCAGCTGTCTCCACCTTTTCAGCCAGAGTGTTCACAGTATTACCTTTATGCATTATTATTATTTTTTTTCTCTCTGCTATCTGGCATCACTAGAATACAGCAAAGAGAGTTGCTTTGCATTTCTGCTGAATAGAAGCATGGCTTCCCCATGGTCATACATAGCTACGGAGAATGATCATTACATAACTTTGATCTAAAAAGCAATTCTACTCTAATATGTGATCCCAGAAAGTACTTTTTTCCCCACTAAATGTGTTCATTTTGTGAAATCATTACTGTATTTGTATGTTTTAATTAAAAACAAAACGAACGAGCAACAACAACAAACACCTCAAACAAATCCTAACAAAACAAACAACAAAGTTAGTCCTATCTTTGGCTGTTTAAAGCTAAGATGAATGATGGGTAACTGAAAGCAAGCAAGCTGGGCTTTGTTCATTTTTAGTACATCATTTATTGACATTATATGCATAGCTGCAAGGTATCCCTGTGCAAAATCTTTTGAGGCTTTTTGACTGTGCTGGTGAAAGAGAGAATACAGTTTGAAGACGATGGAATTACTAGCCACCTGCACCAGGGAGCCAGCTTTGGACATATGTTTCCTTTTATTCCTAATGCTAAGGAAGAGACTGCTGTTCTGTATAAGATTCCGAGATAAGTTGTAATTTTTTGTACTTAATTTTTAACAAATACTGTATTTTCATTTATAAATGATGGATCCTAAGGAGGCAATAATCACAAAATCCTCCCCTTGGTGCCTTTTTTTTTTTTTTTAAGAAGTCATATGGGAAGTCCACTTCAAGACATGATATCACAATAAACTGCATATACTGTAGAGACCTCTACAGGCGTATGTTCCCTGAACTATTCATTAAAAACAAAAAGTTAATCTTTGGCAGGATTCTTAAACTCTGTGAAATCTTACTTTCTGATTTATTTTTTTATTTAGTATTTTACCTGCAACTTTGAGCTGGTGATTTCTGTGAGCTGCACTGCTTATATTGTAACGACCATGATACTTGTGAGGCCTGTAAAATAAAGCTTATGTTTTTTGGAGCAAAGTGTACAGCCAGTTTGTCTAACTCTTTTGATTTTAAAGCTGTTCTGTGGTAGGATCCTGGGTTTCCCTGAGTCAGGGTTTCAAAATTTTCTGCTTTCTTCTGAGTAAGCGGGCTGTCAGTAGATTGGGATAAAGTTGTTAGATTTCTGTACAACTAGAATGGACTTCCAAGTTTAGCTTAGATCAATTACTTTCCTGGTGTATTGCAGGCTGCTTTTGCTTTCTTTTTTTTTTT